>CAFUXE010002872.1:221149-235668 GCA_903364295.1 Serranus cabrilla | reverse complement strand
TCTTGAATCTGGAGCATGCAACAGCCAACAAACCCCGATCAGAGGAGCTCAGAAACCTGCAGCTTCTGCATGGCTGCAGGCACGTTTTGGACCATGCATGGCTCTATTGTGTTGTACCTGTATCTGACAAGCTGGGATGGGAATGTGTTGTTTTTTTGAGGATTAGTTAAAATCCTGGCAGCAGCAACAAGTCTTAACACTAAGGCAGGTGAAAATGTAATTGCACCAGTCAAGACAGGAGGAAATAAACACATGAATAATTATTTTCCACTCAGCTGGGGACACAATGGGCCCGAAGTTTCTCAATGTTCTGCAGCTGGTGGAAACAAGAGCAAACCGAACAATTAACTCTGGTCTGGTCCATGGAAACACACAGAGGATCACAGGGTGTGTTTAACACAAAAGACTTTAGATCACCTTCAGGGCAAGGCCGCCTCGGCAGAAATAAGAACTTTGCTACTGTAAATGATCTGTGATCTATTTTTTATGGATTTAAGGGAATTCTACAAATGTATGCAGTGTAATGTCACAAGCTTACACCCAACTTGAAGTAAATAACTCATATTTCCATCAGGTGATCATGTAAAGCAGCGGTCCGCAATCTGGAATATCACCATGATTTATCTCCATTTCTTCATTTACATTACATTTTTTTCTTTATAAAACACACATTTGTCACTAGTTTGGAGCTTCATATCTTCGCTTCATGTCTTTTCCAGAAGTTTGTCAGAAACTCTGTTAACTCTCGGGCGAAGTTGAACAAAACAGCTTCAGTGGCAGCAGTGAAACCTCGTTCTCATTTCTTTCCTCTGCTCAGAAGTGATGAATCTGTAGTCAGGGTGTGTTTCTCAGGTCTTTTTGGGTCACATAAGCCGCTACATGTTGCCGGTCCTGCGGCACGACGGAAGTCTTGTGTAAACGGCTTCTTCTGTAATGTAGTAATTATTTCCTCTCGCCTCTTTCTTGTCCTCATAACAAAGCTTCTTTCCTCTTTTTTTCCTGCCTCGTCTAAAGAATGCTGTTGACAACAGCTTTTTGGGAGGTTCACTTTGGTTATTGCAGCTATTTTCTTCCACTTACTGTCCTCTTTATTGTCTGCAGTCCTTTGTGAAGTATCACGTCTTGTTGATTAAGATTCAAATTGATGAGGATAATAAGAATTTCACAAATTAAAGTTGTCTTCTGTTCTTAGTTCAGTCGTTATTCTTTGATTCTCTGTGAGAGTGGAGGTTGATTAAAAGCGTACAGAAGGCCAAACTATCCAAGCCTTTCACTGACCCCGTGTTTTTTCTTCTCTTCTTCGTTTTCTTGTTCTTTTCCAATTAAGACCAGTTGACATTCGTGACCACATTAGCATAATTGGGAATCTGTCTGTATCACAGATACTGTCTGAGGGCAGAATTAGTCCAGATGAAACTCTTCTTCTTGTGTCAGACGCTCAAGAGTCTCGCCAGCTTCTTGACATGAGAGCTTTTGTGTAGAGCATGGATTTCAATTATTCTCTCTTCAAAACCATTAATATGACAGACTGAAGAGCTGTGAAACATTTTCCCTTTGCTTCTTAAGATTTATTCAAAGCACTTTTGTGAAATTAAAATGTTCTGTATAAATGTACTATTAATATCCGCTGTATCCAGGACCCAAAAAAGGACCCCAAATGTTGTTTTGTACCAGTATCTTAAGTATCATGTTTATGTTTATTGTATGGCAGCAACCTCTGGAGCAAAGACGAACAAGATCTCCGACCTTAATGACAGAATAGACTGTCCATATCGCCCTAAACGACACATATGAGCGTTTCCCCTCTCAGTGTACAGCTGAACGTTTTTAAAAATATCACACACGTCATTGTATGGTTTTTAAAAAAGGTGCAGTTTCTATGAATTTATGCTACAAAAGCACTGAGCTAGGTTTAGGGCAACAAACATCCTGGTTAGATGTTATAAAAGACAGTTTAAACAGGAAATGAAATGTATGTAAGTTACGTAAAAAGTATTTTCTTTGGACAAGAACCCTGTTCTCCTCCCTATCGTCTAAAGAGTAAACAAAGGTCGGGCTGGTTGGATGGGTCAAAAAACTCGGGACTTTGACTTCATTTCCTGCAACATTAACTCGTATCATAACATTATCTTAACTTGACATAACTGTTGTGAAGAAACATAAGAAATGCACTTATTTTAATGCAAAACATGCCTTTTTCCCAGAACAAAACCATGTAGTTTTGGACCTTAAACCTCATAAAACTGCAACAGTTTGACAACATTAAAGCTGTTGTTGTTGATGTCCTGCGTGCCTTTGTGCTGCTTATTCAGGAACCGCTCCCGTGAGTCTTGTTACAGGGTAGGAACCACCGACTTTTCTGCTAAAGATCCCAGACGGCAGCACAAAGAAACCAGAGCGTTTCCCCCTACAGTAGGGTAACAATGAGCCCTATTAGTCCTGTTATGTAAGAAACAGTGGGAGCTTTATTCTACAGGGGCACAGTGGAGAGTGTGTTGACATACTGCATCACCACTTATGTACTCCAGCTGCAGCAACAGTGGCATTGAAGCCCTGCAGAGAGCAGCCAGGAGAGCTCAGCAGATCACTGGAGTCCTCCTGCCCTTTATCAGGACCTTCATGAAGCGCTGAACGTTGTCAGACTCACACCCTCTTCACAAACGCTGCCATCTGGAGGAAGGTTCCCGAGAATCAGAGCAGGGACCACAGGAGTGCTGAGCAGCTTCCTCCCACAGGCCATCAGGCTCATCTCACTCTGAAGTCCGACCCACAAGAGACACTTGATTGCATATTTTATCTTTCGCCTCCTGCACTGGACATTTGAATACTATCTGACATTTAAAAAAAATATTTTACTCCTGAAAAACCTGATTAACTCAAAATGATTTCACATTTTCACAAATTAAACCACAGAATATTAGAGTTATTTTAAGTAGATAAAATGAGCCCGTCCTCAACTACAGTTAAACACTGCTTACATAAATGTATCAATAATATATTTAGAATATATAAAACAATCTGAGTAAAGTCATTCTGCATAACAAGTAATTTAACTTTTGATACTTTAAGTACATTTTGATGCTGATATTTTTACTTCAGTAGGTTTTGAATGCAGGACTTTTACTTGTAGTGGAGTAATTATAATTACTGAATACTCCTTCCACCACTGACAGATACTTTAATAAGCTAGATTTGATTTCAACTCATCAGATGCAAGAATGCATGTTCAGTTTTTATGTCAGGTAGCTCCATACAGCTCAGGAGAAAGACCGATGGTGGACTTTAAAGAAAGATGGCGGCCCTCTCAGTGTGCACCACACACTACAGGGCACTATTTCAAGGCTCCAGTGAAATGCAGACTGAACCTTTGTTCATTAAATCCATGCTATTCTATTCCATCCATTCATTTATTGTGATTCCCTTCTCACCCACTAGCTGTTTCAATATATCAGGTCAAACAGTGGGTCATGTGTTAAACTTTGCAAAAACGTTGAATTACTGAAAAATTGAATTCCTCCTGCTCATATCCTCAGTCGTCCGCAGCACAATGGAGCCATCAGGATTCATTTCAGATAGGACCCCGTCCCCGAACCCAGTGGGCCTTTCTGTTCCAAACCTTTGGTTCTCTTCTTCCTGCTGAGGATATACTTGACACTGTAATCAAACACGTCTGTGTCCATGAAAGCGATCCTGCTTTGTTTGAGAGTTCAGCGGCAGGGCAGCGGCGGAGAACACCAAAGGTCATCGCTTTAGGTGTGAACGAATGCAAATCACATCCCCCTCTCTCCTGTTGTGCCTGCCAAGACTCCTTTTGTGATCATCTGTTATCTAATATCCCCAACTGCCAGAATAAATGCTCCTCTCCTCCGTATTATCCATAACTTCTTTGAATTGATGCATTTGCTTTCACGCTGGCGCCGCAGCTTTAATTCCTTTCTTTTTTAAATACAATAACAGTGTTTTAGCCAGTAAAGGTGTTAGTTTTTTGAGATATTTTGCATTGTGGTGTTTCCTTGTTGGCTGTTAGAATGAGCGTGATGTCTCAGGAACTTTTGCCCGGATTATAATTGTTTTTATCATGATATTGTCATTCATCTCTTATAGAACTGTGACCTAAATCATCTCTCTGGAATAACAATCCTCTGAATATTGCTAAAGCCCTGTCACATAATCCATTTCTCTCTAGCCGCAGGTTGTGTTTTGATTAACTGAAATTCTTCAATATAACCTGGAGGTGATAAGAGCTGATCGTATAGATAAACACAGATATTTTAATGATTGATTATATCCACCACAACAACATTTCCTCAGGCTAGGTTGCATAATGCAAAAGATATGACAACATGTTAAAGAAACAACATCAGGATAGGTGTTTGTTGTTCCCAGATAATAAATTACAGACCTATTGTTAAGACAGCCTGATATTTTCCTGAACTTCCTGTGCAGTTTTACTGGATTTAGGAAGATGTGTGACAGAAACATCTCCCAATTTAAACCTTTATTCACGCCTGTTTCTGACAGGAAGTATTGTTTTGCGCGATGCAACATCACAGCTTCCTGCTTTGTCTTGCCAGCGTTCGCTTTGCCGTTTTCTGTGCTCCATGTGGAACACTTCGCTCCCTCTAAAAAATAATTGGCTTGCAGTGTGTGTGATGATGCTTACAAGTGCTCTGTGTAAGCAGCTTCTTTCTAGTTGTGAAGTTTTGAATTCAGCTGGTCGTGCACTCCAGTGCTTCAGGTCAGAAATAATGACAGAGTGGATTCTGGAGCGTGTGGTTCTTGCATTATTTGCAAACAGAAGAACAGAGAGCTGCTTTGTGCTGAGCAACAATGGAAATCTGCATCATGAATCTATTGTTCTAATACATCGATTTAAAGATTAAATGTGCATAAATACATTTACCACTGACTGATAGTGAAATCTGAGAAAAGTTTGCAAGATGATGGTTTGAAATTTCAATGTCATTCCAAATAAAATGTTCCCAACCTGAAGCCAGATTGAGGTAAAATGAGAGTTGGTCTTATCATGCAGTTCTATACGTTCACCTTTAAATAAGCTTCATTCTCTCTGCAGGATTTATTTCTGATCTAACAGCGACTGTCTTTGCTCCCGGTAACATTGCTGATGTTTCCTATGAGCAGCTGCACATTGTTCCAGCAGTGAAATTACATTTTACATGCATAAGATTTTAAATCCCAGCATCAACATTTGGGAGATGAAGTGGCTGCCAGTTTCCAGAAGGTTTATAATTTAAAATTCCTTTGTGAAGTATTATCCTTGCCAAATGCCTTCTTAGCTGTGCCCTCTAACGGGATCAGCAACATGCAAGTGACACTTTCGCAGTGAGAAAATATTTCCGAAGGGACACAACATAATCCGAAACAGAAGCCAAATGGGGCGAGTTTAATTATCTGATTACCCTGACGGACTTTCCTGCTGCTTAATTTCATCCAAAGGTCAAAGCTTTCATGGGACCATTGTTTTTTTTTAACATAAACTGCACGCTCTCCTGCATGAATCCTCCTCTGGCACTTGGGTGCTTTGGCATATTTTCTGAAATGAGGACGTGATAAAGCTTCCACCCCTGTGGTTCCTCATTTAGTCAAGTCCACTCTTCCCATTGTTTCAACTGCCAAAGGCCGCTGCAGCAAATCAAGCAGAACAAGTGAAAAGAGGCTGAAACACTCATTCAAACTATTTTGAGCAATTCCTAATGAGCGTGACAAGTTTTTGGAATTCAACACATTGCCGAAAGTATTTGGACACCGGGGCAGGACGGTGTAATGTGACTGATGAGGATGTAATTCCAAAATTTGGGGCCGTTTATGTGCATAATCTGCTATAATCACCACTCTCACCCACCTGGGAAGGCTGGTTTTGGAATCTGGCTTCAGGATTTGTTCCCTTTCAGCTGCAGAACCATTAGTGAGGTCAGCCGCCGATGTTTGGCAATAACACCTGGCTTGTAAACAGCGTTCCAGCTCATCCCGAAGGTGTTGGGTGGTGTCGAGGTCAGAGCTCTGTGCAGGTTCCAGTCAAGTGGTTGCACACCAAACTAGGAAAATCATTTGTTCTGAAAAGGTTAAACTTTCAGTTTAAAGTGAAATCAGTATTGGTTTTAAAACAAAAATGAGCATAAAATGTTATCACAATGAGAATAAACTGCAATCATGAACATTTTCATTCTGTAATGAACGCTCTGGCACCGGAAAATTATCTTTGTAAAGACTAAGACATTAAAAAAAAAAACATAATTCCCTTCGGATGGGGAGCGGGGATAAAAACTTGTTGCTTGTCACCAGCAACAGCTAATTTAATTGATCTAAGTACCTCAGTGGCCCTTTTAACATTCAGATGAAATGAGGAGATATTTCCAGAATCCCACTGTTGATGGAATGAACAAACCATGTAATCAAAGTGAGTTAGAGGGAGGGAATTATTAAGCGCAGAGATAAGTGGTCTAAGTGATAAAGTGTTAATATTCATAAGGAGAAGAAGTCAGAGACAGGGAGGAGTGAGGAGAGGGGGCAGAATGAAGGAGAGATAAGGGTTTGGATTTAAGTGTTATCTCCCCGTTAATGGTTTTTCCAGTCCGTATCAAGATCGCCGCAGAAGACAGAGGAATGTATTTATAGAGTGTGACATGATAGTCTTCTACAGTAACTATAAAAGGTACTTAGGTGACTTCTTTTGAGCTGAAGACTGCCAGGAGGACTCCACAGCACCCACAGATCCAGAATCTGCTGTTTGCTGTGTCACTGCTATGATCAGGGTCAATAAGAAAAGGTTACAGTCGAGGAGAAAGAGATACTCCACAGGATGTTCATGGATGCCAGTGGTCATAATAAACTCCATTGGTGAGCTGGTTTTAGTTACATTTGTCCTTCACAACCAACTTATAAACGTGCAGTTGCATGGCAACAGCTAACTGTCCTCATGGCAAACAGATCCTGTACATGCAGAGAAACTGTTGAAATCCTGATCATATGGATCGACAGCAGAAAGTGGATAATGCTGCAGTTGTTAGTTGACTTTTTGGGCAGCTTCTTTCATATTTCATTTATTTATGTTGCCACAGGAATCCACTGTAAACCAAACAGTGTGGGGTTTGATTACTGATAACTGTTTGATAACTCCCTGTGGTCTCCTGACTCCACAGATATCTATACTTTCTGTCCAGGTTTTGTAATGTTTGATACTAAACACATACATTTCACGTGAACAATGCCAACAAGATCTCCAACCTAAACCACAGAATAGATCGTTTATCAATACAACTGAACATGAGCACACATTTCAATAAAAAGCTGCAGTTTCTGTGAATTTATGCTACAAAACCACTGAGCTAGGTTTAGGACAAACAACTTCCTGGTTAGACGTTATAAAAGACAGTTTAAACAGGAAATAAATGTACAGAAATGATGGAAATGAAGAAGTTATAAGGGTGACGTGATCCATGGAAGTAAGAAGTTACGTGAGGGGCGATGTGATGAATGCTAAGTTATAGAGCTGTAAATGGTTGCACAGATATGGAGGTTTAGGAACAATAGTCTTCTGTTTATCTGTGAAAGACGTGAGGAGGCAGGTTTTTGCATCGTTTATGGTTTGGGACTCGTGAATGAGACAATCTTACAGGCACTTAAAACTTTTGTGTTGCACGAACCTTGTTCTCCTGGGGGAAAGTCCACTGTTTGTTCCACTCATTGCCATTTAAATTCGCCGCCAACTACATCAGCAAGATGGCGGTGGAGGACAGTCTAAATCGTGAATATGAGTCGTATTTTGCTGCCTGTACAAACGTCCTTTATTGCTGTTTCTGAGGGGAGAGCAGTCTGAACATCCTGTGATTTCTCTGGACGGTTGTTTCACATCACAGAAGGTTTTTTAAGCAGTTTGAACATATAATTTCTGTCCTCTCTTCTGCTGTTGTTCGGCATGTGTCTCTTTATTCCTGCAGGCTGGTGCTGCTGACTGTTCGAGAGCTGCTCAGTGAACTAAAGTGGCACTTTCACTGTATTCCCAGGAGGGTTTGCTTGGACTTTTTACTTCCTTTTGGCTGTCAAAAGTGTAGCAACAAGTTGGGTGGAAGACAATTATGTACGTGGTGCCAAACGTCCCCCTCTTGTTTTCTAGAGGGAGGGAGTAGGGAATATGTAATGGAGAGGTGGAGGGCCAGAAGAAAGAAATGAAGAAAAAGAGTGGTTAAAAAAAAGAACAAAATATAAGATACACCAGGGACAGTGGTGTGTTTTTTATTTTAATTTCGGGATCAGCGGCCAGACAGAGCTGTGAATTATTGAGCAGCTTCCTGCCTGTGCTGAAAGGGTTGAGAGATGGAGTTGAGGTTTCACAGGTCTGGAGGAAAGGGCACACATTCAAACAGCGTGGCATGTATGCAACATTCAGAGGAGGCATGTTTTATTTAAAAAGCAGAGAAGCTCAGCAGTCAATTACACTTGACAACTGAAAACATCCTGAGAGAAAGGAGCAGGAGATGTAAGAACTGATCGTGATCTTCATTCATTTCTCACTGATTTGATTTCCAAAATTAGGAAAAATATTCACAATTGCATTTTTGTGGTGAGAGAAGTTAGCCTGCTGGAAAGCCTTTACTGCCAGACGTCTTGTTAGGTTTCGGCCATAAAACTTCTTTGTTAACATCATAGTTGGGTTCAAAAAGTCCTGTTCTGGTAGAAAGCCCTAAAGGTGAACATTTTTAGAGGCTGGTTCTTGGCTTTTCCACCTGACTTGACTCAAACTGCGATAAAACTTTAAGAAAGAGATTATTTTTCCTCTCTTTTCATTCCAAAGGTCACGCCAACACTTTACCAGAAAGGAAGCCCGGAGAACTTCACTGTGCAAATCCAGTTTGACTGACTTTTAAATTGCTGCAAAAGGAACATGTTTTCACCATGGAAATTGCAGCCTTACTTAAAAAGCATATTTAGTAATTATAACTCCATAGAGGCCATTTGCAGGAATTAAAAAGGAATTGGATTGGAACATAATTAGACCAAAACACAAGAGCATCCTCAACTGCAAATATGGTCCTGTTTGTCAGACACGGCGTTCCAAGGAGTCGTTTTATTTTTAATTCATTTCCAGGGTTCAGAATGACCTGATGAGCTCAAAGAACACCTTCTGAAAGTATAAACACAGGTTAAAAAATGTCACCTCTTACCTCATCTCAACGGGAGTGTTTGGCTTTAACAAATCCTGTTTCTTACACACACATGCATTTGCATTTTCACAATATTTCCAAGACATATGGCTCTCTTCATGCCTATGTGTGAAATAATACACATGCATATATGTATACACATCAACACATGCAATGCACACACAGTTTCACAGCCCTGTCAGGCTGAGACATGGCGCAGCAGATGCAATTCAATCTCCCCGTCTGGAAAAAATTAGAGAAAAGACCTTCCTTGATATCTAGTGACGCTCATTTTTATATTAAACTTTTTTTTATCCCATCAAGAAAGGGGGGAATGAATGGAAACACATACGGGTGAGCGATATGTAATGTCATTAAAGTGGAAAAGTAATCATCCCGGCCTGCTTTGAAGTCTGGGCTGTCAATTGCATTTGGTTGTCTGCAGGTCTGATTAAACAAACCTCCGAGCAGCAAGTTGCTGCTGAAGCTGAGCAGATTTATTGGATTACATTTCAACTTGATACATGAAACAATGTGAGCTCTATCAGCGTCCACATTAACAAACCCATTTTAAATCATTGTTATTTTAGTTTAACCATCTGTACCTGTTCCTGTCCTGGTTTTGTTTTTCCTCATTGCATCCAGAACTTGGTGAAGACTTTCCTCAGCGCTTGTGTGATGTGTGTAGCACTTAAATCGAGAAACCTTTGCGTTAAATTAACTTTCTCTAGCTGGTTAATTGACTTGCTCAGTGTCTTGCTGTGAATGTTTACTCCCAGTGATATAAAACTCCTGTGAGCGTCTCCCTTGAGTAGAGAAAGTCTGCCTCTCTCTTTTGTTTGTATCACTGTGAGAAATTTGCCCTCATTTATCACTTTGCATCAAAAAAAAAAAAAACACATAGCTAAATTTCCACATGTGGAGTGAGTGATGTGGTGTCACTTTAAAAAATGAGTCCATGCTTAATACAATTAATTACTCTTTGGGGCGAGATTAGAACAGTGATTGATTAGCGAGATAAGTATAAACAAGCATTATGTAAAATTGTTGAAGCTTTTAATATATTCCAAATGAAAATTAGGATGCATGAACCATTTAAATTTCAGAGTTATGTGGCTGTGCTGGTGATTTCCACCCTCTGAAATCCTTACTGAGCAGATTGTTGTCAGGTCAGGCTTCAACCGTGACAGAAACAACACTTTTCCTCGGCTATTTCCTGTTATTTGTTGCCCAGTTTACTAGATGTGTATCGGCCATTTTGCTCGAAAATGAATTTCATGCCGAGAAAATAGCCCACGATGTGAAGATCATTGAGCCGACCTGTCACAGTCTGACCAATGCACTGTGGCATATTTTCTTTTAATAGACCATTGAGCCTCACGCTGCTGTGTGGCTGCACTGTATTAAATTGGGCTAAATGGCCGCCCTGCCAAGGAGAGAGAAGCAGTTGTTTGGATCTCTAATATTTCTTTGGATGTTTGACACAGCAAATTGCCTCATTATTTTATTTGTATCACATCTTTAGTATCTGAGAGGGGAATCAGTGGGCATGATGAATGTTTTCTGTCTCATACCAGCCGAGGAAGAGCCGTATAACAATTCAGTTACTGAGAAGAACATTTCAGGAATCTATCTTCATTTGCCAGTTTTCAGTCCCTCTGGTTTGGACCAGTTCTATAAATAAAAGCACTGCCCAGCACTGCTGATGACCCGCCATGACATTTAACGTTTGATGCTTTCTGTCAGCCTGAATTGATGCTACTTATAATAGCAAAGACATCCTGCAGATGTGTGGATTACAAATGAAGTGCAGGAGACTTAACTAGACATTTGACCAAACTTTCAAACAGTGCTTTTAAAGTTCAGGATCGCAGCGTGTATAAATGCAGCCTAAAGACAGTTAAAATCCTGCATTTGCAGGCTCAATCCCGGAGGCACCCTTGAGCAAAGCAGTTTTAACCTCGACTGGAGCAGCATGCTGAGCAGCTTCAAAGAGGGAACGTTAGTGTGTTAGTGCTCGAACGAAGGGAGAAAGGCTAAATAAATCAACATTTATCTCCATGTTGGGCTTCTTCCTTGTCCATTTCTTAAGTATGTTTGCTTCAATTTGTATATAATCGATCATGAAGTCATAAAAATAAACTTCACAGGAACAAGAAGCATGTTTTCCCACATACAGCACACGCTGAACGTTTGTGCTTAAATAGGACGTGATTTCTCCCCTCTGTAATGCATATGTATGTGTGTGTTTTCACACTTCGCTTTGCAGGAATTCATCATCCTCCAGGCGACATGTTATATTTATCCCCTGCTCTGTGCTGTTTGGTACATTTGTGCGAGATTCACACACACGTGCATGCACATGCAATCTTTTCCTGTTTATTTTATTTTAATTAATGACTGTGGCGCTAATTAGAAGTCATGAAACAAAACCCTCCGACTGTCTCTCATCCATTCTTAGATTCACTCCTCCAAGCTCTGGAGAAACAGTGTTTTCATGTGTCTGGGAGCAGCTTATAGGCAAAGAAAGGGAGTTGCCGGATACAATAACTTCCCATACTGTACTGCATGGTGTAAAGTGTGACATTACAGCAGCTTTTGTGGCGCTCGTGGCCACACATGCAGCTGTGCATAGTTGTATGGAGCTCTCTGTCAGCTCTTAGTATATTTTTGGTGCACACTGCTCAATTAAATCACTGCCGTATGCTCGTTCCCTCTTCCACAGGCCCCCCTAATGAGCATGACACACAGACAGTGTCACCATGTTAAGCCTCTATTCTTTTAATTATCTTCTTCCCCTCCACTCGGTGTGACAAAGGTTGCCTCCTGTCAAAGTTTAGTCAGCTCAGGTCACAGCGGCACGGAGAGATGTTAACCGCAGGTTTAGTCCACCTGCGTTTAACTTCACCTCATGACATGTTCCACTTGGATTCAGAGTCGAAGCATATGATTAGGAAGCTGAAGTCTGGATTCCAAGCAGCAGCATTCAAACCACTTTCACAGGAGTTTGGAAATGTGATTCAGTCTATAAAACAAGGCGGCTGTGTTTGTTTGTGTTTGTTTTGTTCTCTTGCTCCCACACAACACATATTTGGCATCACACGTTGCAACAGTAAAAGCTGAGAACAACAAACTTGGAGGACAGGCAGCAATATGTACGGCCTGACAAATGATGAGAATGCCGAGGCCCGTTTAGCAGCATGGCGCCCGTCATTACAGTCTGTCATCAGAGGGACACGGTGTGATGAATGTGACAATACGTATAGGAAAGAAAACATGCAGTTGTTTGCTAAATCACATACTTGAAAGACAGAAAATATGCCCCTGGTTTGCTATGACAACCAGTATTTCTTTCAGTTCTTATCAGAAATCTGATGTGTCGTCTGTCGGCTTTCAGATCATTCAACCACTGCATGCTCATTTATATGCACGTGGTCAAGCTGCAGCAGTAGATACACTGCAGGTATTTTCAGAGCACACATTATAAACCTGTCATAATGCACAGGTGTTACTAATAACATTACTGATGCCTCTGTTCTCTGCAAGAGACGGGGAGCCAGCATGCACAATAGACCTGTTTACGGTAGACATTTGCAGGAAACGGTGCACAGGTGAAACTAATAACCTTAACAGTGGCTCAGTCACATTAGAGTGTACCTCCAGTGAGCTATCATGTAATACCAGCACGCTGCAGCTATAGCTTACAAAACTGGAATACAGCCATGTTTAATGTTATGAAATACACCTGTGCTTCTGCTGCTATGACTATAATAACATTATAAATGTAACACTTATTGTATACAGTGAATACCAAGCAGCATCCTGTGGGTATGAACAATAAAGCCAATGTGAATGTGCCTTAAACTTGCATTCTTTCTAGTGGCCAGCAGGGGGCGACTCCACTGGCTGCAAAAAGAAGTCTGATTATCTGTAGGTTAACACAAATATGACCCTACTTCTCCTTGATTTAGTACCTTAGTAAACATTCTCATAATGACTTTATGGTCTTAATTGTTACTGTCAAGTCTTCTTCACTACAGTATGATGCTTATTTTGTAAATGATGCTCCAATTTAGAGAAAAATATAAGATATGCTTTAAGGCATGGCGATTGTATGAAACAAATGGATGACATCACTGTGGATATTATCCACAAATATTCATCTCACAGTGTACTGTTCCTGTTTAGTTTAAAAGATTTCCATGCACTTTACCCTTTTTTTACTAGAGGAAATGATGCAATGAGTGTGCCGAATCTGAAACGCCACTGTCAATTAAACTTCACAAACCGATAAAATGTTTTTCCAAAGATATTATTCTTATTGTTTGTTTTTCCCATATCTTTTTGGATCTGTGTCACCAACCCCAATTTATTTTAATGTGCTGCAACTGCGAGTTGATCCTTTATCTCCTTTGTGCATTGTAATGGGGGACAATAGTGCACTGCTGCACACTCACAAATCCAGTGTTTTGCTGAATGCATGTTGTATGTTTCATCCAACTTCAGTTTGAACACTCAAAATGAACATGCAATATGGAGTTGTCTGCATGTTTGAAAAGCCGAATGAAGCCATGAAATATCAGTGATTCAGCTCAATGCCACTGCTAAATGTTTGTTGTCATCACAGCCTCTCTTCCCACCGTATGTCTCCCCTTATTTCCTCTTTCCCTCCCAACAGTGGAGATGCTTCTTAAGCAAACCCCTGGCATGCACAGTGGAGTGCATCTCCCCCCGCCCACTGCAGCTCATTTAATAATTGAAAATCACTCACCGTAGACGAAAGACAAAAAGAGGGTACACTCTGCACAGAGCAGAATCTTTGATATGTCACATTGCATTCTTCTGTGAGCTTGATCTCTGTGTCGAGCTCCGGTGTTTTGTCTGGGTGGACGCAGACGTTCTCCCAGCTGGAGGCTTCCACAGGCAGGCACTGCTGGGATATGTGTATTTGCTCTGCTGTCAGCTTATCAGAACAGATGCAGATGAATTCCAGGAGTGTCAATGAAACAAAGCCACAGGGGTAAACAGGGGACGCAGAGAGAACTGAGTCTTAGGTGAGAAAGTGACCCGGTGATAGATTGAATAGATATCGTGAGGTCGTATTTAAAGAGGCAGCACAAAATGCTTCTGTTGCTGAATTTTATTTTCATATAGACGATGTGTATTTTCCTCCAGAGGGACGGAGAGAAACAGAATAGCATGCAAGGTACAAACGGCCAGAGGCGAAGATTGATATCCAAACCAACCAAGGCACCCAATTAGGCTTTACCCAGCATGCTCTATCTCTGTGCACTGTAACACTGCTCACTTCTATATGTTGATAAGGATGCAGTTATTGAGCTGAAATTAATTAAAAAC
>CAFUXE010002872.1:207641-217868 GCA_903364295.1 Serranus cabrilla | reverse complement strand
AAAACTAATTCTAGGAAGTGTTTGTAGCACCTTAAAGTCTCAACAACTTAGTGGAGAGAATTGAGTTTCAACATTAAGAAACAACAAATAGAAGGACCAAATCTTAACCATTACCTCCGATTGGTTTTCCTCCCTGAGTCAGTTAAGGATAATTAATCTATTAAACGGCGTCTCTTTCTGGTAAATTTGCATATCATTTGTCTGGGAGTTGCCAGGTAATTACTGAGCGCTCGGAGAAGAAGAAAGTCTTCCCAGCTGAACTCCTTTCTGTTTGTATCCGCTTTAGCTCACACCACTTTCCCTCATTCATTCCTGATCTCATTCATCTATTCTCTGCAACCTTTCTTCGTACTTTCTGCCAAATCTCTATCCTCAATTCATTTTCTGATATTAAGAATTGATCGGCCTACTTTCGGGCCATTCTCCTCGCTGGCTCCCATCCCTCTCTCCGCTGCCTTCTGTTTCCTGTTCTCTACTACAAAGCACAATGTTGTATCGCCTATGGATTTGTTTTTTCAGTAACACCACCTTTTTCTTTCTTCCTTTTTTTCCCATTTTATTCAACTACTTGCTGCTTCAAAAAAGTTGGTAAGTGCAAAGTTGGAAAAGAAGAGAGGCAGATTGTGGCCTCCCTCTTCTTTCCTCCCCCCTCAGATAATCTTGTCACAGCATCACTCTCCTTGACTCCTCTGCTCGCAGCTCATCAAATCCTAATTTCCCGAGTTACCTTTGTGTCTCGTGTTCGAGCTTGCCTCAGTGTTGACATCCTTGTTCCCTATTCCAAATTTCCCTCCAGACGGCCCCCTCTCGCCCCCATCTGTCTTTTGCTAACCTCCTCCGTGCCATCCTTTCCTCAACACGCATCTTGTCCAAGCGTCAGACCTCATTCCCTCTCCCTAGCCTACAGTTTTCTGTCCAACTCATCTCCTAAGACAAAGTGGCACGGGCCTCAGATGGACTGAGGCTCGAACCGTGCCAGCTAAAAAGGTTCACCAGCAGGGCAGACAAACGCTGCCAAGGACCTCTGGCACGCCGTGGCCTCCACGGAAAGGAAGGAAGAGCACGAGAGAGGAGGAGGGAGGCTGGATAACAGTGGACACATCTTCTGAGTTGGGCTATCACACTGTCTCAGGGTCCCAGAGGACGGAGGAGAGTCATGACTCCAGTGGCTGTACAAACAGACAGAGAGAGAAATGAGGGTCTTATGGATAAAACAAGGAATATCATATACTGTACTTTAAATCCTGTATAAAAATATCCAATAACAGATCAATAAAGGAATGAAAGACATGAATAAATACCAGACAGGGTTTACAGAAAGCATTTAAAGGTAAAATATGTCAGCAGCTGATTAATTAAAGGGTTAATTATTTGGACAATAGTTGAAAATGCCTGTCACAGGTTTGGAGAGGAAAAGCTTTCAGTCTTGTTATAGTCCAAAATCCAAACATTTGTGATTTACAAACAAATAAATTGTCTTTTCATCATTGCAGCCTGATCTCACATAATCACATGACATGACCACATTTGTTTTAACACTGAAGTAATGTGTGTAAAATATGCGCCAGAAGCACGAAAACAATGGCAATGTGAAGTCAGTGTGGATCCTTTTCGTGCTGGGTTCACGTATTCCCTGTTAAACACGACACTCATGTTACGTGTCAGTAATTATTGACAAAAAATGCGGTTGAGAATGCTGGCAGATTTTCACCCAGGAGAAAACAAAAGTAAACAACTGTTAACATAACTTAAGTTTTTAAGGTGACTTCTGCGGCTTGTGAATTGCTTTTTTTGCAGAACTTACCTTGTTTACATAACTTGCATTGCTTCATGTCCGGCATTCCCGGTGTTTTTATTTGCTTTTTAAACTGTCTTTTATAACGTCTAACCAGGACATATTTTGCCCTAAACCAAGGTCACTGGTTTTGTTGCATAAATTCACAGAAACTGCAGCTTTTTTAGTGTACATGTACGTATAATGATGTGTGTGCTTTTGTTAAAACGCTCGACTGATAAACGGACTTCACATTGGCATTGTTTCTGTGCTGCTGGCACGTAATTTAAACACATTACCTGCCACAAGCACTTAATTCACATCTTAATTCAGATGTTAAAAAGCTGTAGTCCACAGTTGGGCCATTTAGAAACTCATGTTGTGCAGCCAAACACTCAGAACTTTATTTCAAATTGTAGACGAGATCCCAAAGTTTCCAAAGATACCAGATATATCAGGGGAAATATGTGTTAAAAGATATAAAAAAGCATCCAGTCGGCTGCCATCTGATGGAATGATGTATCAATAAATAACATGAAGTCTTTGAATATTTCATTCAGTGTAAACATCATATGGCTTCAATATAGATTTGAGTCTGTGTGCTACAGTCACTGGAAAACACATGATTTTAACAACCTTAAAGTTCCATAAAAGGGGAAAATGTTACGGTGTTTATTATTTAGACACTAATATAGATCATTTTCAGAGAGAAATGCAAAGGTTTTATTGATTTCTCTGGCCCTTGCAGCTCTGGTTAGCAGGACTGAACTCTGAAACAGTCTTATCACGTTTGGTCTTGAATGCGTTATGAGAAGCTTCTCACTGCTTTAAGATTTGAAGGCACAGGTGGATGGTGTCCACAAGGTCAAGGTGCAGGACAGAAACAGCATCCAAGTGAAGAGGAGAGGTTGTTAACATGGTGAATTCTTGAAAATATCTATATTTTATTGATGCAGTGTTTTCACCTACAAGATCTTTGTCGGACAAACGATGAACGGATCAATAACAGTTGTTTTGGGAGCGTGCAAAATTCTACAATTTAACACAACAGTCTGGTTCATAAAGGCTTAAACAGACGTGATATAACTGGAGCCAAAACTAAGCAGGTCTTAAATCTAACTGGGTCTCAGTGGTTCCACGTGACTTTCTGATGTGCGTTTAGTTCTCAAAACGCTGACAACGCTCCGCACCGAGTTCATCACCCAACTCGATTGATGGATCAAAGATTTGTTTAGGTTCGCCCCTGAATCTGTCAGAGAGCCACAAAAGCTTTTTGTTGTCATCCTTACATACAGTACGTCAAATCTTTTCATCGCGGAAGAAACAGAGTTCAAGCTGCCTTTGTTGTCGAGGCGTCTTTTGTTGTTCGATCCAGGCGGCGGCTGATTGGCACGAAGCATTCTGAGGAACTTTCACAGGATAATGCGGGAATTATTCAGGAACTGACGTCCACCCAACTCTAAATGTATTCTCTTTAAACAGAGCTCCTTCTGTCTTCTGCCCACCCCAATATCTTTCTTTACTACTTTCATTATGTGTATATCCCCCCGTGCAATCATGGCCCCGGTCACAAATTGAAAACATATCCACCCCTTTTGAATCCAAGGCCCGCGAGCTAAGACAGTCAGGTTTTATGACGCTGCGAGGCAGAATCAGCATACTCTCCCCACCGTACAGGACGTGCATTATATCACACCCCATAGACACGGAGAGATTTAGAGATTTAAATCTGAAGACAAATTTAATTCACACTATCTTTATGAGATCTGATTTCATGCTCGGCAGGTTTGTGTGCACCGGGGATGATAACATTGCAGTAATCATACAAGTCCGTGCAATTTCCCTGAGAATACGACGCCGTGTTTCACGTCGTGTTGCATGTTTCAATCCATAAGATGTAAAGAAAGCATAAAATGTGCAATAGCTTTATGCTTTTATCATGTTGAGGCAAGGGCACTGTGAGTCACCTTGGGTTGTTACAATAACGCTCGACTGAGCAAGTGATGTGTTGGTTATTCTCAATTGTTCAAATACCTTTACTTCTGCTGCAGCCTTGCAGTAATTCTCACAATAGAATATTATTCAGTTAAGTACAAGGACAGAAAATCCGTGGAATGAATGAACATGGTATGAATTAAGTGCCCTTGGGCAAAACAATGAACACTTATCAGCTCCGGGGTTGATGTTCTGTAGCTGACCCTGACCTCTGGACACATTTTGAATGCACACATGCAGAATCTGTTCATGCATTAGTAACTTTCCTCATTATTTAGTACATTCACAAGAAAGCTCATAGACATAAATATATTATGTGTGTGTTTCTGAACAAACCTGATCTTACAAAAATGAAATGACCCTGTTTGTTATTGATAGGGTAGGGAAATCAGCTCATTAGCAGATAGGGTTAATGAGTGTAGCTGTGGCTATATAACCCTTTAAATGAAGCAAGGAGCATTTTAAGGCAACATTCAAAGTTTCAGGTCGTAAAAGTCAATGTTTTATATTGTAAATCTTCTGTGAGCTGGCTAGATCTAGATAAGGACACAGAGCTATTCCAGGACCAACACACATCTGCATAAACACCATGAAGTCACATACAATTTTTTCGACCTATCCTCCACCCCTCTGTGTTAAAACAAACGTGGTCATGTCACGTCCTTTCGTGAGATCAGGCTGTTCTGAACAGAGTGCAAACTAGATGAGCAAAGACTTCAATAAAAGCTTGTTATGTTATATGAAGCACAGATACACGCTGTGTGTGCAGGCAGGGAACATTACACAGGTGCAGTCTGTGGGAATCAACAGAGCTGCAGACTTGTGATTTAAAACTGCTTTCCTGTCTAACAATGTGACTTTTTAACAAGCACTGGGAGTTGCCCAAAGTCATACCTTGCAAACAGCACACACAGTATCACAGTAGGCTGTGCAGATCACACGCTGTAGATGGTATAAATGCTGTAGGTCCCAGGTAACCTTTCTGGGTTTGACTTGAGTGTATTTTAAAGGCTGTGCAGCTGCAGCTACAGAGCCTGCACTCCCAATGTCCTTGGTTTAGTTTTCTCAAGTCATGCTGGCACAAGAGCGTGTTTGTGTGTGTGCAAGGGTGTGTGTCGTTTCTGTGCTCTACATTTTTGTTTCTGGATGGTTGCGTCTCCATCCTGACATTCCCACACAGCATCGGGAGGTGAAAAGCGGCGTCTCGGGAGACATCTTGTTGAATTCACACCATCTCACAGACGAGGAGGAAAAGAGCTGGCTTAACGTTTCCAAGTACTTGAAGTCTCTGGCATCAGCTTTGGAATCAGCCCTCCTTCCTGCGCTGACTTATTGTGGCAAGGCAAATCCAACCTACCTGGGTTCGGATAAAGACCTGTCAAGTCTGCGTGCTTGACATGCGTACGATACCAAAGCCAGAGGGGGTCCGAGATGTGAAGATGGGAGTTTCTTTAAAGCCTAACCATCACAAGGAGCAGATAGAAACCTTTGAATCCTGGATCAAGATTTTGTACTTTATAATATTAGAAATAATATTCCTCGCTTTGTATGGAGCTCTAGCTACAGAGGCACAGACTACTTTTGGTTTAATTGGCGTGTGTCCGGGGTGAAGGAAATGGCAGCATTCACATCGAGACTGCCCATTAAAAACCACAAAAGAAGACTCTCTTTGACAGCAGGTCTCTTTGAAAGCACATAAAAAGAATCCATCGTACACATTAATAGAGTTCACCGCCTGCTCTCTAACTAGATGTTTGTTTGTTTGTGCTTGCATGCAAACACGCTGTACTGGATTACAATTAGTCATATAATCCACAAACTGTTGAGTCAATACAGGAGCTAATAAATGAGTTGATTCATTACATTAAGGCATTTTCCCTCAGCTCGTGTCACAATAGCATAGTTATAATTTTGTTGAAGAATGAAACCTGATGTATAAAATTATAAATTCAAGGACATTTTTAATGTTAACTGACAAAAATAACAGTATGGCAGGGCACCTGAATTAATTCCATAATTGCTCAAGGAGTTGTTTTTTAATTAAGTACAGCTATTGGTGTTACTAGCAATAATTTGAGCTAGCAGGTGAAAGTTTAATATAACTTATATGCACATCTGTAATTAGTATTAGCTGCACGTTCACTGGGTCAGATACAACCATCTTTCTGTTTGGTCCACTTGTACTTTTCCTGCTATGACAAGTCAAAATGTTTGCTGGGAAAAAAGGAGGCAAAGCATGACTCAAACATAAAGGAAGATCAGGAGGAGCTGCAGAGCCACAACAGCAGACAGACAAAGAGGACGAAAAGGAAATAAAAGACAATGTGGTGCATACAGGCAATAGAGAAGAGGAGAAAATCAAGAGCAGGGTACAAGGTAGCCGCGTCTGAAAGGTGTCTCATGGTGTCCTTGTGGGGTCTTGAGCATGTTGTTGAAAAAAAGCTGTCTTTGCCATTGTGTGCAGAGGCTATAAATGGTTATAGACTGTCAACATTTCAATTCTTTGTTTTCTGTGTTCCCATTCTGAGGCACAGCAAGTACAAGACACATATTCTCCATGTTTTGGTTGGATTTGTTTGCTAGTAAGAGTGAGGGAATGTGGGTAAAATATCACGCAGTAGATTCTCAGGAAAGCTCGTGTCGTCAGCCCGAGCTTCCTGAGCTTCACACGCTGCCTGATGGTGTTGCTTGCTGCATGACAAACTGACTTCTCTGCAGGCAGACAAGGTGTTGTGGGACTGTTGCCAATAGAGATTTCATATCCCCAGCATGTGTTTACTCATTTCACTTTCATTGCAGTTCAAACTTTAACCTGTGAGAAGAGGAGTGCTCTCATGGCTTTATCGGGCCGCACGTAGCCGAGGCTGCTAGAATCAGTGTTTTTGGAACAGTTTACCTGTTTGGCAGGGAAATCAAAGTTTCCTGTTGCAGGGCCAAAAAGTAGAAGTGTCATTTATACCCAACCTTTCCCGGTTCCAGGTGCACAGCAGGGCGTTGGCAGTGTGCTGCTGATCCCCCTCCCCTGTCCGCGTCTATTCAAACACACATGTATAGGCAGAGGTTAATGAGCTGCAGGTGTGACTCACTGACCAGCTGGGCTGATCCTGGCTCCCTGCACCTCGACCCACGCTCAGCCTCCACCTGGCCGAGCAGAGACACAAATATTAGAGCGCACCGCTTGGTTAACCGCCTTTAAGAATCACAGAACTGAACATCTAGGCTGCAAGCTGCAGCTGGTGAAAGACGAGAAGAGATAAGACGCTAACAAATAGTACGTCAAATTAACTGATTGTTGAATACTAACAAAACAACCAGATCTCTAACCAAAACTACAGAATAGACCTTAGTTAATACCACCCACAACAACACATACAAGCATTTGTGAAAATGACACATATGAACGTTTTGTGGTTGTAAAAAAAAAAGGCTGCAGTTTCTGTGAATTTATGCTACAAAAACATACTGGTGAGGCATTAAAAAAGACTTTAAACAGTAAATAAATGTCAGTAAATGTGGGAAATGAAGTAGTTACAAGGGTGATGTGAGCCACAGATCTGTGTAAAAACATAAGTTACATAAAAAATAGTTTCCTTTTCTTTTTTACATGGGATATGAACCCTATTCTCCTGTGTGAAAGTCAGCTGTTTGTTGGACCCCTCCCTCTCTCCTCCCTCCTGCCCCGAGTGTACAATCCGCCACTTAAACTCCACATAAATCGTAAATATGAGTCGTATTTTGCTGCCTGTACAAACGTCTTATATTGTCAGTTTTTAAGGGGATTCCAGTCTGCAAACCCAAATCACAGCCCTGAAAATACAGCACTTGTACTTTGAGTACTTTGCGTGTATAGCTTGATCAAAGTTAATCAGCTGCATTGTGCTCTTTCCAACATTAGCAGAGTGAGTAACAGCTGATTTTCACCTTCTTTCCACGACAGAATCCATTGTGCATTCAGCTCTCTTTAAATGGATAAAAACACGACACTATACATATTGTCCTCTAAAATTATATTCCTCCCTCTGCAGGTGAAGTCGGTGGCAAATGCAAAATTGACTATTGCGACGGAGCCTAATGGATACTGATTGCTGAGGCCAATTTACCTTCCGCCTGCATATTGCTGTGGACAGGGATTGTTAGCAATCAGAATAGAGGAAAGAATAGAAACTCATATTGATTGCAGCAATCTATCCGGCGTGTGACTGCACTTTCTGGGAATATTTAGTGCAGAGCAAATGGTTTGGATTGAATATTAAAAACAATAACTTTGTTGTTTATTCCGCACAACATGGCAGCGTTTTCTCTTATTTATTGTCCCGTTTGATGGAGACTTTTGGCCGTTCCCACATACAGACCCTAATGGGTTTGGAAGGCCCAGTTTATGGTGAAGTATGGGTCTTGTCAGCTGGTGCTTAGTGAGGAATATGGCAGTGGGATGCAGATTATCCCGGAGAAGTGCAAGCTGGTGTGCTCGCTGCTTGCACCCACCCTGAAGTCACAGGTCATTAATAACTGGGCGAGGGTGGTCGGAGGGCAGCCTGCTTCCTCTCTTCATCCCTCTATTATTCATGTTTCTCTCCACTTTTTGTTCCCTTTTTCTCTCCATCTGCTGCTCGGCGCGTGTGTCCTTTTTACCTTTATTCCACTTTTTTATTCCCAAGGGTCTTTGCAGTAAGGGGGCGTGGCTCTGTGCATCTCTAGCTGTGAGTTTCCAGACTCTTTTGATCCAAATATAAACAAACAAATCCTATTATTATCTGCATCTGCTTGACGGTAAATTGTATTGTAAGGCATTATTTAGTAATCCAGTCGATGACTGAATATCTACTGTTTTATAAAAATGATTTATCATCCCAAATGTTTTAGGCAAAGTGGAAATTATGTAAATACATCACATCAAACCATATTTTTACCCAATGCACAGGGATTTTAAGCCTCATGTGACTGAATTAAAATGATGATAAACAATTAAAATGTGTTTACGGCTGAAGACAGATTCTCCTCAGCTCCCCGACTGTTTTATTCATAATACGGATTGAAAGGGAAAGAAACAGTTCTTGAAGGGAGAAAACTTTCTAATGACTGGAGAAAGTTGTTTGTGGTTCTTTTGTCAATCAAACAAATCCACCGTTAGTGACGGGACGATGAATCCAAAACAACGTAATCTGCAGTGAAACTTTTGAGTTTATTCTGTTGTTTGTCAACTTTGGTATAAAACTGGAGTGAATGTGGGATTCAAATCAGTCTGATTCAGTAATGGGGTGTCTTCTGTGAAGGTTAGTGCCCTCAAAGATCTGTCCAAGCAGAAATCAGAGTATGGGACCGGCCCGTATGATGGCAGATTAGAGACATTTCTGGAGCAAAACATGCTGTTCACAATTTATGGACAGATTCATATTTTCCCACTGAAAGATACCGTCCTGTAATCGGCCCCACTGAAGGCCATAAGTAAACAATGTAAGAGAGAGATGCAGCACTTAGTAGTGTCATAGTGTACAAAACGACGTGATGGCACATCACCACAAACAGGAAACACATGCTATCATTTGTTTCCATGCCTTCCTCGGATCAGAGAGCCGGGGGATGTTTTCAGGATGTCATTGTACCTGAAGTCAAACCACTTTGTAGCAGCAGCAGGTGGTTTTTGTTGTTTGTTTGTTGGAACGTTAACAAAGTGGTTTTGGTGCCGAACCTCAACCAGATGTCGTCTTTCTAAATTGTTCTTCACGTGTTTACGAAGAGTTGCAGTCGTCACTTGTTTGCAGCAAACAGAAATGTGGAGATTCAAGGTTATCTGTTGTTTGGCAACATTTATTCCTGCTCCTTCAGATTCACATTCAAATGTAACTTTGCTTGAGTACTAAGACAACAAAATACAGTTTAGCATCTAACCCAGAGTTCTTGATTAACTAATTTAATAATAAGAAGAAGAAATTTTATTTCCAACGCACTTTACATTATAAAATAACCTCAAAGTGCTATTTGTTTAGTAAACTATAACTCCTTGCAGATTACAGTCCATTAAATTGTGTTTAATTCAAGCAACATTATGTTAAATACAAACACAATATAGTCACATTATCACAATTTGTGTCCATTGAAATTCTTATAACAACTTATTGCTGCACAGAAATCCAACAATATATAGATTCATGTCAGGTTCTTCTGTGCAAGTTCTTTACATGTTAAATTCTCTCTGTTCCGTTTCTTCTACCTGTTCTTTACTTCTGCTTCAGGAAGAAGTGTGTGTGTGTGTGTGTGAGCACACAACTTTTGTGATTTAAGCAACTGTCTCTTCTAATGACAGCCCTCCCAATACCGGCCGCGGCGAGCTAAACGATTATGACAACTCGCCATGAACGCAGGTGGAGAACGTGCTAATGGCGAGCAGACCTCGATGATGAAGCCGTTGGATGAGAGCGCTAGTAGAGCAAAATGACTTGAAATTGCCCCGTCCAAAT
>CAFUXE010002872.1:160695-193918 GCA_903364295.1 Serranus cabrilla | reverse complement strand
AGCTTTTCTTGTCTTGAGTCACGATGTAAACACCACAGGTTAATCAGCTCGGTGGACGTGGCTAATTCCATGTAGCATCACTGTATGATTTGACAGTGAACACAAGTATTTACATACTCCACAGTCTTCCTTGTTGTCTTCACATATGTAATTATATATCATCATTTTCTGCACCATCCCTATCTTTATGCTTCCTTTCTCTCCCTCGCTTTCTTTCTCTCACAATTGCTTATGAAGTGTCCCTTCAGAATTCCAATGTGCTGCAGTCTCCTTGGAAACAGTGAGAACAGAGAGGCAGGCGGGGTACAGTGAGAGAGTTTTTATGATGTTGGCTCTGTTACCAAATGCACTCCTCATTAGTGCGTGTGTGTGTATGTGTGTAAATGCATGGCACATGTTCAGAAGTGTGTTTCAGAAGTCTTAGTTTGTGAGATTCTTCCAGTGATTGTGTGTTTCCCGTGCACATGCCTGCGAGGCTGTGCAGGGCGGATGCCAGCGGCTCCTCCTCGTCGTTGCCAAGCTCCCCTCTCCTGTTCTTGGCTCTGCTCGCCGGCTCTGTGTCGGGTATCACAGCTGAGGAGCGCTAGTTAACGACATGGAAGCTTGTTGTTAACTAGAGCTCCTCGCTCTCTCCGTTGGTATCATTTGGGCCCTTTCCACGCGGACAGGTTGGAAAAGCAGTGGATCATCTAGCAAAATGGCCGTCCCGCGGTTTGACATAACTGCTTCTACATTCTCAGAGTGAAATTTCACAGGAACAAGCAGTGCTCTGCTTCTCTATCTGCCGCCCGGCCGCTGCATTTGCAGTCGAAACGAACAAAAGCTTTTTTTTTTCAGGAAACTTGCTGAGACTATGCAAACTTGGCAGTGACAGATGATCCTTTCCACAGAGCTATCTTGCAGGTTTTCCCATTTATATTCAGTGAGAGGTTTTATGCCTCTGCAACATTGTTCAGGCTGCCACATTTTCTTTGCCTAGCTAACATCTCTAGTGCTGCCAATGTCTTCCCCGGCATTGTGTTAAGCAGTGCACAGATAGATAAGCACCTCCCACACTCAACCCTGGCTTGTCAATGTCTGTGGCTCTGGAAGCTGCTTCTCATGAGGGAAAAGAAGTACAAGGCTTACATTGCAATCCACTGAAACAATATACGATACAAGTACATACTGTACAAAGTGGGTTACTTGTGAAAACAACAACAAACCTTCATTTTGAAGGCTGGAGAAAGAAAAACTGTGTAGGTTTTTACATTTAATTCTGATTGTTTTGCCCCATCATACATGTGAGTGCCTACAGACTGTTTACAGCAGATAGTTAAACAGTCAGATTTGGCTGTAATAAGATAAGACTCCACTCAGGGAGAGAGCTCTCAGAGAATCAAAGCAAACAAGCAGAACCCTTTAATAAACACATCAGTAGTCAGTAGTAAAGTCCACCGTCTCCGCCTGTATGAATACTAGTCAGCTGGTAGTCAATCAGCTGATAAATGAGCCACTGATGGTGAAGCATGAATAAAGCTGTTACTGCCACTAATGCAAACACAGCAGCAGGATTCTGCCTGAGCCAACGCAGCGCTGAAGGGAGCTTTTAAAGGATGACTCTTTCTGATGAGAACTTGATTCTTATATGATGATAATTTCATATTTTTTTACGGAAGCGTATTGCATTCAGTTGAAAAAAGTGAATGAGTAATACAGTTTTTAGTTTGTTTTTCTCGGTAATTATTTCTGTTTTCATAAGAGATTTTTTTCCTGATTTTTTAAATATTTTTTCCTGTTTTTCTGACAATTTTTTCCTGTATTTCGGACAAATCTTTCCTGTTTTTCAGAGTAATTTTTCCTTATTTTCTGACTATTTTTTTCTGTTTTTCTGACTATTTTTTTGCCATTTTTCTGAGTAATTCTTTTCCTGATTTTCTGACATTTTTTTCTGTTTTTCTGAGTAATTTTTCTTCTTCTTCTTCTTCTTCTTCTTCTTCAATTTTCTACCAAACCGGGACTTAAAGACAGGACTACCTCCCAGTGTCTTAACCCCAGATCAATGTGATTAAACTAAACCAGTTGGTCAAGTTTGCTTCCATTAATGTTTAATTATTTTTTTTAAATTAAGGTCATGAATAAATGTGACGTTATCCAGGATTTACATACAGAAGGAGGTCCAATTTTAGTAACTTTAATTCTGATCTTATTGCTAAAACTCACCTGCATATGAGACGTTCTGTATTAGCAAACACTATTATGATTTTGGTTTTAAACTAAATAATCCCAGGGCAGTTTCATTCCTCAGACAACCCAAAGCCCGATGCATGATTTATAGAGAGTGAGCCGCCCCCCTCCTGCAGAGCCAGTGTCTGAAGTTAAAATTAGAAAAGAAGTGTCTGAAGGTTGAGATCTCTCCACCCGGGCCGTCACCCACCCAGGGCTTAATAAAACACAGAATATATTCACCATTTCTCGGATGCTTCCTTCTTCCTTATCCATTTTTTATATTGCTTGGCAAAAAAGGGGAGAAATTTTTACTGTATGTAGTCAGTCAGTCATGTGGGCGTCAATATTTCCTTTCCATCAGAGATCACTGAGCTCTGACTGCAGGATGTTCCACCTGGTTGTAAATCAATGTTGGAGCAAAGTGTTACAGGCAGCTATTTTTGGGGTGGAATGGATTTTAAGTCGTGTTGATTTTCAATTTCCACCCAGAGGGTTTCAGGTGTGTTTGAGCTGGAAGGAGGCAGTTTGGCAAAATGGAGGAAAAATGAATGGACCTCGGTGGACACATTTGTGTTTGTGTGTTTTATTTAGGACACAAATATACAGTTTGTCTTCAGCGGTGACAGCAGGTGGTGACAGTGACGTGTGTGTGCTGTATTTACATGTGGAGGGGAGATAGGAAAAGTTTTCATTCCACTCTGCTCGACTTTGACAACTTAGGGACTGAAACATATCGTGACTGCAAAATATTAGGCCTGTTCTGCTCAATGTCAAAGAAGAGAGAAGAGATGAGGAGCATGAGGGAAGACAGACAGACAGACAGACAGACAGGCGTAATGCACAGTGATAAGCAGCAATCACTCTGCTCTCTTCCCAGAGATTAGTTTTCAATCAAACAAAATCACAATCTCACTTTTTTTTTATTTTTCCGAGATTTTCTCTGAATGTGTTTTGAATTCCTGGAGGTGCAGCTTTGTTCTTTCCGAATAAACTGGCACTGCTGCTGCTTCCAGGAACATAAAAAGCTGTGCTTTGTGTGCACAGATGTAGAATAACAGGTGTATAATAATGACTTATTAAATACCTGTCCAGGCCTGGAGATCTTGTACACTGCTGTTGCTGATTTTTAAGAAAATAGTTTGACTTTTCCATATGTTCTACAGGTTGTTTTTTTAGTGATGAACTTCATTTTCACTTAACTGAAATGTTTAAAAACTGTTCCAGGGTGTTCAAGAGACTGAATATGTAATAAACATTGTTTACAAGTGAAGTTGCATTATTTATGAAGCACAATAAAACACATATTGACCACAGAGCTGCACATCTATCCTGCCAAGGTCAAAAATCTGACATGTGAGGACGAGTAACCCTGATGCAGAACACGCACTGCGACATCAAAAGGCAATTACGCGTGTCCAAAAACTTAAAAATTGATATGGCCTTTCAAGCTTCGATTGTCAGGGCAACGCTAACATTACAGTAAGAACAAGGTAGCTGCACAGTTCACTGGCCATGACAGCGAAAGGCTTGATACTCCTTCTGCTGCAGCCCACGCCAGAGAACAGCTCACAGCTCCAGTTCAGATAACCTCACATGACCTGCAACCTGAGGAGGCCGAGCAGCAGCTACAGGTGGAGGACGGAAATAAATGTACCAGAGAAAACAATAGTCGCTTCAATATATTCAGTATGTAAATGGGCAAATAAAGCCATCTGGGTAATAGAGGGAAGGGCCGTGACCAGCCAAGAGAGCATGCTCACTGTGGCACGGCAGACCGGCATTAATACAGGTTTTATCAGCATCAGCGCGTCAGAAGGCTAATGTTCAGCTGTGAGGATCCCGTCTGTCTCTCCTCACACTTGTTATGTCATTCCTGTCATCCATACAGCTCCGTCAGACTCAGCTGCTCCTGGAGAAATAGGATGAACAGAGCAAAGAGAGTCCAGACTGGTTCAACCCCAAAGCCCAGTTTTATGGAGTCTATAAGACAATTAGGCTCACGAGATATGAAACAGTAGCTGATAAAAGATGAAGCCTGGGAAAATCAATATTAATTGTAATACAGACATAATGAGATATTGAATAATTTAAAATAAAGTGGTTCAATTAATTATACCAAATAATAATGTTGGACTTTCACCAATGAGAACAGGGTCCAGGCCTGTGTGAAAAAGAGAGTAAATGATTTTTAATTGTGAATCAAGCTTAACTTACGTTTCTTACGTAACTTCCGGTAGTCACATCACCCTGGTAACTGCTTCACTTCCAGCATTTATGCACGTTTATTTCCTGTCTTTTTTTAACACCTAACCAGGACGTTTTTTCCCTAAACCTAGCTCAGAGGTTTTGTAGCATGAATTCACAGAAACTGCAGCTTTTTTTTTACAAATGCGAACCTTACATGTATGTATAATAATGTGTGTGCTATTTTTAGGCCTCTATATCTTGAGCTGCAATACATACATGTGTGTTGTAACAGGTGTTACTGACACATGACACACTTTTTGCAGGAGTTGCAAAATGCAATGGCCGAAATCTGCATAAACAGTCTGTTGTCTCACAATGCTTTAGCTTTTTATTAGCATATAGAAAAGTGAAGCTGCATTCATCTAGCTATCAGAAACTGGTGACCATCACTCCTGCTGATACAATCAATCTGTTTTTGGTGTATGAACCCAAATGACAGTCAGGAAAGTCTGCAAAGGCTCCTTATAAGGATGTAATTTTTAGTCCGTAAGCTTGTGGAAATCAACTTTAATGCTTCAGTATTACTGTGTTTTTCTGCAGATTTGATGTTCATGCAGCAGGAATCTGCGCCTCAAGTTGAAGATATCAGATCTGTCTGAAGGCTGCAAATCTTAACAGAATTTGAAAGCTTATTGATCTGAAATCACACCGTGCTCCGCTGTGATGAAGGCTCTAACTATCGACAGCATATCTGCCTCTGTGACGGCTTGTTTGTGCAGCAGTCAGGCATAGCTGACCTCCCAAGTCCTTTACCATCATTCATCCAAACTCGGCCATCATGTCAACCTTGAACCAAGTCCAATGTGCTGCCACTAAACATTACAGTTTACTGCCCTCAAACTAGAAGCAGCAGTTTAGTTCATAATTGTACAAATGCAACACAATTCAATAAACCTTAAGCTAATATCTGCAGCAGACGTTGACAGTGTCAGTGGCTGCCAGCGGTCTGACTCCTCCATATGTTCAAAACATGACGTAAAAGTCATTGAATGACTCACAAATCTTATTATTGCTTAGATGGAAACAAAAGATTATTGATGCACAGCAGATTTTGAAGCCCAGTCAGGGCTAATGGAAATATAATCACAAATTCTGATACTATTGGAGCCAAATGCGCCTTGGTGTCCTCTATTCCTGCTCATATGTCATGAACCCCTCCATGCAGAGTTAAGCCCTCTCACCAGGACTCACAGTCAGTGTGCCTGAGAGACACGCTGTCAAAATGCCACCGCAGCCTGTCGCCAGACTTCACTCACCTCTGTGTGTCCAACTCTTTGACTGTGCTGTTATGTTTGTTCTGTGTGATTTGCATGTTTTATTACTGCAGCGAGATGGTGATTAGAGTGCTAAATGACTTTAAAACCTCTTACTGAAAAAGTATCCTTCTAGGAAGTCTGGATAGTTGTTAAAAAGGCTCCAATCACCAGAAATAACATCAAATATCTTTTGTTTGTGTCATCTAGCCATGCACAAAGTTTAGGCTTTATGTGACCAGGTATTTAGATATTTGTTGCAGAAATATCCAAATAAAGTTACTGCTAGTAACCAGTTTTCTGGTTCTTTGAGCAATCTAATTTTCATTCACTTCCACTAAATTTCTGTGACAATTTTTCATTTTATTTTGCAGATCTTAAAATGAGCTCACATTCTGAATTTGTCCTCCCCTCCTAAATGAAGGTTGAATTAAACTAAATGATTTATAACTTGAGCAAAAAATATATGCAAGATGCATTCGCAATTTGGCTCAAATAACCTTTAAACAAAGTCTGACGAAGGATACCTGCAGCTGTCTTGTCAGAAAGAGAGATTTCTTTGGTTTTAATAAATATATAGATGACGTATATTCAAGGATAAGCCCGTGTGTTGTCTCAGCACTTCAGCAAGTGATATTTCTATATGTGTGTGTATTATATCAAGACGTACGAGTCATAAATAGCTCACTCCAGGCAGTAAAGGCTAAAGGCTCTAATCTTTATTGGCTATAAGGCGAGGCTGCTCCACCACTTACTCCATCACTTATTGATTCCTTTTCTTTCCAGCCGGCTCACCTGTATGGAAACACGGCTGCTGTAAACACATTTTAAATGTATACAATCACTTACGTAGAAAAAGGTCACGGCAGCAGCTCTGTGCCACCTTTAGTGTAAAATATTAATCATTTGTTCTATAATGTTGCTGTAAATAAGCGACCAGCAGGGTTGAACTGGAGGACTGGAGCGGAAATAAACAGAAGCTGTGACCTCACGGCCCCACAGATGGAACATGAACATGCTTTCCCTCTCTGGCGCCGTATGATTTATTCACATCAGAGAGTGTGTTTGTGCATACAGGAGGTGCGTCCCAACAAGGACGTGGGTGGGAGGCCGGAGCTCGGCTTGACCTTGGGAACATATTTATGATTGGCGCCACACGGAGCACGCTGCATACATATACAACACGCACTGACTGTACGCCGTGAGCTGAACTTTTGAACTTGTGAAGTTTTTCGAGTATGTATAATGACAATCTCATTCCGATTGGAAAGAGGAGAGAGTTCTCCCAAGCTGGAATTTCATTTTGTTGTCTGAACCGTCCTCGTCCCCGTCTTTCATCTTCACTGTTCACGATGTCAAAGTAGCAACTTTTCCACTTCAGCCAACCATAAAAACACTTTGTGAAGTTATTTTCCTTTTCTGGCACAACTGCAAATTGCACTTAAAAATGAAAACCCTCTCTCTCTCTCTCTCTCCTCTCACCCTTTCTCCCATCACCTCCCCCTTTGGATTAGAGCACCACTCTGAGGCTGCTAAATTAAATAACTAAATTCATCATTTGAACGACACATACCTGCATTATCTAACACCCCGAAGATCCCCACTTACTTAAGGTTAGCAAACAGTTCAGGTCACGGTTGAATGAGACAGGAAGCAGGTCGTCTGTGGCCTTGAAGACAGAAAATAAATGTAGTTTTGGTGCATTCGTTGAAACAAATGGGGCTTTCATTATCAGCACTGATACTGTTATCAGACAAACAGGATGTCAGCCAATCCAACAACTACTGAGAGCTGTTTCTTTATCATTATCTAACAAGATCTCCAACCTAAATGTCAGAAAGGACCGTTTGTCAATATCAACCATAAAGACACATATGAGATACATGCAGCTGCGGTTCAGGACAAAAAGCTTCCTGGTTTGTCGTTATAATAGACAGTTTAAACAGGAAATAAATGTACATAAATCGTGGAAGTGAAGTAGTTACAAGGGTGACATGACTACGATAACTTACGGGGGGAAAAAGTCTGAGCGCTCTGAAAAACACTCTGGTTGCAGCACGTCTTTACTAGCTGCATATGCTCTTTCCTTATTGGTAAATAATTGAAAAAAGACACTAGCGCTCATTAAAAAAAAGCCATTCAGACACTCGTTTTTACTTCCTGTATGACAGAAAGTACTGTGTAACTTCAGACACCTGACAACAGGTGTTAGATGACTCTTTTAAACTAACATTTCCGAGCTCAGAGATGAACTTATATAACTGTATTGTGGCTCCAGAGAGCTCTCTAAGTCTGAGACATTAACCCTGGTGGGTTCGGGGTTATCTCAACTGGGGCTTGGAGTCTGAAAGAAACTGGGGGCGTGCAGTTTGATCGACACAGACATTCATCAGGCAGGAAGGGCCTAATGAAATGTGCTATTGGTTGCATTATGGGAAGTATTCTTGGAGCTTGACTCATGAATTAATATTTGGGATATTCTGGCTTCTCATGATTTGATTTTTATATTATTCTTATGAGTCGAACTTTATGGAAGTGTGATATTAAATTGCTGGCGTGTTCAGTTTCTCAGTGAGGTATATAGATGCTAAGTTAATAAAAAGCTGCAGAATACTATTTATAGTGAGGAGGATCAAATGTAATGACTTCTGCAGCACAAAATACATAAAAAGGAGTTTAAAAAAGGGGTAAAAAGGGCAGCAGCATCCCATTAGTCTAGGATCAGCGCTACTTTGAATTTGCACCAGAAAAACTTGTATCAGGAGAGAAAACATCGTGCATCTTCCTCCTCACATGTCTTGTTTATATTTCCCTCTTCCTGTCTCTCTCTCCTGCTGTCTGTCTGTCTGCCTTCCCTGCATCCGACCTCATTGGCTCCCACAGGACCGCCCCTCGCTCCCTCTAATGATATAATTATAGCCAATGAGCCAATGTGATGACTCAGGCTGATTAGCGGCATCAAAACAACGCTGGCCCCAAACATAACTTAGACATAGACCGAGGGAGAGGAAGAGATGCTCCGACAACGCTCTAATGCACTCTGTGACATCAGTTATTTCAGGGATTATCTATGACATACTGCATGTATGATTGGTTATGCAATATCTGTGTGGGCATCAGTAGCTTAAAGGCTACAGTGGTAAGCCTGTGCTGAGAGATCCCCCGTTTGAATTCCCAGACAGGCTTGAAAATCTCGATGTGGTTGTGAATTAGCAGCAGCCTCCCTGGCCGGCTGCTGTCAGGATGCCCTTGAGCAAGACGCAGTGGCTGCAGTGTGTAGCTGAGGAGGCCGCGGTTGCATTGTGCAGCTCCCAGCAGTGATTTTCTGAGCCTACGCACCGAGGAAGCAGCTGTAAAGAACTTTATCTATTTTCTACTGAAGTGGCCATTCAAACCCTTCCGCAGTAAAAATTTGTCTCAATCACCTCGATGTAAAACCCCAACACCTTGTGTCATCTCCGCGCTTTTCCAAGGTCTGAGCCTCGCTAAATAAAACCTGATTGATCGCCTATTAATGTATCTGAAGGCAACTATGATTTACTTGTTCGTAGCAAACAAGACAGCTTCCATTTTTCTCCACTAATGGCGTCCGTCCGTGCCATAACTCTTCTTGTCTCCATGTATTCAAGCTCCATTACATGTGGCATCCATTTAAAAGGCAGTCAGCGTCTATTGGACCATTACTCGATGTTGTAGAGCTGATAAAACGAGCTGAGAGGCTGAGCGGTAACTAAGAATAGCAGGTGTTGCCTGAGAATTGGAAATAGGTGTTTGTGTATTGTAAATGGGCTTTGAGATGTTATTTTATTTCAATTGGGTTTATTTATCACAAAAGTAATTACACATATACAGGAAAGAATCTGCCAGGCAGATAGAAAAAAGCCCCAGAGAGCCGTTGCACCGCAACTGGTTGTTTGATGATTTGAAATGGCTGTTTGGGTGCTGTAAACAACGATGTTAGAAATTAAAAGTGGGTAAGTGCAAATCTCCAAACTGTGTTTAATTCTGTGTTATGGTGAGATATCTGCATAGAATTAATTTAGTATTAACTCTGTCTCTGAGAATATTGACTGTGGGTTCTCAGCAGATATATAAACATATTTATGCTGTCTTCCTCTGTCTCTCTCTCTCACACACACACACACACACACACACACACACACACACACACACTGTCTGATATGTGATCTATGGCTTTATTATACTGTGTCGTTTAAACATTAATGTGACACCTTCCTCTGTTTTGTGTCCACACAGAGAGCAAAGAGGTGTACAAGAGACAGGTGCTGTCAATCACGTCCATCGCCATGGCGATCAGCCTCCTGGGAACCCTGTGCATGGCCCTCTACTGCCGCAACAAGTAAGACGACAAATAACCCCCCAAAAACATACTGATGGATACTTTTTTTAATGCAGTCTGACTCACCTGATGTAAGCTGCTGGGAAACGGCTGCAACCGTTTCAGGTGTAACTCTCTTCACTCTTTTGTTATCTATAAAGATAAAGATGATTGTGATTGTTTTCAAGAGATGCAAACAAGCTGGAGCAGTTTGTTTTTATGTTATTCCAGAATGGAAATGGGGCCAGCCAAATATTTATTCTACTGTTTAATAGTTTACATGTAAATCAGCAGGACATAAACATTATTTTGGTCATTTTCTCTCCCCTATAATAAAGCTAATTGGTGTTGTGTTGTTGTTGTAACTTGTAAGTGTTAAGCTAAACTTGTTAGTGGAAGCTAAATGTGTAGGTAGTGCCCAAAAAATGTGCCAAACGTGGCACGATGATGCTTGGAGCACACACAGACGAACCCATGCACACAAGTGCATCACCAGCACTCTCTGCTCTGAAAACCCAAGACAACAGTTTGAAGAGCTCTGAGATATACTGGGGTGCCTTACCATTCAGAGCTTTAAAAGTTAAAACAAGAATTTAAAAACTGATTCTGGAAGCTTCAGGCAGCGGGATGAGGGATTTTAGGATCAGAATAAGAATCAGAAATACTTTATTGATCCCTAGAAGGAAAAACGGCTGCATGAGAATAGAATAGAAAGTAATTCTGTAAATAAAAGGTAAAAAGGTACGCTCCACTAAATATACAACTATTTATAATACACATGCAACAAGCCTTCAGTAAATAGAAATAAGAATTTAAATATGAAATGTAGAATACATTTAAGATATGTACAAATAGAATAAAATAGAAATATGGAAACATAGACATAATTAGAAGTAAATAGAGATACTGTATGTACACAGTGGGAAAAATGTTGTTATTGCACGATTTCTATTGAAAGTCTGTTTATCAATATAGTTTCATAACTTTCTAACTTTATTTCTAATGAGTTAAGCAAGTTAAATGCTGTTGGGAATGTGGTGACATTGCGATACAATCATAATTTTGGACAAAAACCCCAAAACTCAGTCAAATGTTTGATCCAAATGTCTTTCTCACACTCTTCCTGTGCAGAATTGAACCACTGAGCATTTATATATTAATGCTTTGGGTTCCTGGTGACATTGGGTTCAGGTTAAAGGAAAAGGGGAAACACAAATTCATATGCAAATCGACGCCGACACAACGGCAAAGCGCTGACACACACCTGCGCCCACACACACAAAGTTCACCCTCTGTTATTGGACATTTCCACCCAACTCTTCGATGGATTCCATTTTTCCAGCCGTGCACAAATGTCACATATGGAATTTTCTCATGAATATGTTGGCAGGTAAATTAGCTGCAGTGACATGTAATTTCATCCCGACCATCAGTTCTCCTGCTTTCATTTGAACTGAAAGTTGCTCCCATGATTTTTAAACTTTCAGAACTTTAATGATTATATGGTAAAATCTGCCATAGGTCCAAAAGTAAGCAGAGAGTTGGAGTGTTTGGTAATAAGCCCAGTTGGGTGTGGGCAGACGAAATGCCCAAGGAGACATTTAGTTAATTTAGTGAAGGCCGATGGACCATGTTGAGGCATCAAACATCTTGAACAAAATCCCAGACTGGGTATTTGCAACAATTTGTAAATCTCATTATGTGCACACACATATTCATAGCCCATTATAACCCAAAGGTCAGCTCATGTGGCTCCTGCTCTCTCTCTTTCCGTCCTTCTCTGCAGACTTCTGCAGAGCACGCCTCGTGTGTGCATATTAATTGCTCCCTGGCTGTGAGAACCTTGCACAGCAGAGTTACTGTCTTCAACCGGATGTTTGACCCATCCGGCTGAGTATCTCTCCTATCTCTGTGTAATGGCAGTGTGTCATCCAGGGAGTGTGGACTGTGGAGCAGGCTGTGATAGATGGCACTGTAATTCCATAGGCTTCCCTCTGTAATGATGTGAGTGAGTGAGCAGCCTGACAACAAGATAATCGGATAAAGGCGTGATGGACAGGCTCTTTCAATGAATCCGTAATTGAGTCAGGAAACTGGCTCGTTCGATGGAGAAGATGCACACAGATCTGCAGGAAGTGTTCATGCAAATCTGAGTGACCTGAATAAAGATTAAGTCAAAGGTTTTTCTCTCACACTGAGAAAAAACAGCAGCAGACAGACACAAATACTGCTAAATAAGAGACAAACGATGCTTGAACTCACGCTGTCATCGCTGCTCTTTAAAGGGCAGCATGCAGTGCAGAGTCGGTGCTTTTGCAGAGTGACATATTTGTCTCTCCTCTGACACTCTGACAAGGAGGTTAAAGTCTTGTTTGGTGTTCAAATGCATGTTTAGTTACTCATCTGTTCTAATACAGTTTCAAGTCAAAGCAGCAAGATAAAGATCCTAAACTTGCAGAGTTTCCGGGCTAAACAGTTCAATTCTCTTGACTGTTTAAGTCAATGCACCTGATCAGGTGTTTACCTCTCTGAAGCTGCAGTGCAGACCTGGCAGAGCATTAGATGATACCAAACATCGGGTCGTGAAGACAACTTTACCTTTTATTACAAGTTGTTTAATTACAGTCTGTCTTCTACACGGCTCATCTGATGAGGACGTAAACACCCGACAATTAAACCTGAAGCACTTTAAGCTCACAGTCGTTGTTTAAGCTAAAGCACAATATGGTGCCGAGCGGAGACGGCAGAACATGAAACACAGGCTGAACTTAACTTACTGTAAGACTGTGTTTGTGGCAGATAAATAATGTACGGTGTGAGGTTAGAGGAGAGAGAACGATCATGGTGACAGTTCATGAAAACATTAATATTAACTGGTGGTCTCACTACACACGTCCACACACTGACAATCTGTCTCAGTATGTACAAGGACAGACAAAGTTTCTACACAAAGTTGTTTAGTTTTTAATCATAACAGTGTTTTCTTTCTAACCCTGGCCTGACGGGTTGTGTTTTATCTTTCTCCCTCATTTCCTGTCATGCTAATAAAGACATTTAATTTCCACAAAAAATACAAATTTAAAGGCAGTACAGTAGGATAAGTACAGCACAATTACCTCCAAATAAAAACGGGTAACAGATGAGTAAAGTGCTGACAAACCGTTCATAATAATACACAGATGAATCTAAACAAATGTAGCCTGCGCTGTAGCTGCAGGAGCAGAGGTTACATTGGATGTTTGTGCATTAAAAGCATCAAATAAACACAGAAGAGATAATGGACTTTTTATATAAAATGAACACTTTCCCAAAGAAGTGTGCACTAAATGTCACGGCCTTCTTCTAAGGAAATGTAATTAAAGTGGCAGGGAGGTGGAGAGGATGGAGCTCAGCGTGAGGCTGTTGGTAAACAGCGTTACATCGCTGCCATTCAGCAGAGACACCTGAACTGTAAAGGCTTAATCGGCTGCATCTGATAATGAGCAGACCTCCGCCTCGGCAGGAGAAAGTCGTGATGTAAAGGTCTGCTGCAGCCGGGGTAATTGCACCAACTTGGATAACTTGCTTCGTAATAATTAAGAGCATTTAATGTCACTAGTCTGAGACACAAACCAGAAGATTTTCTTTCAGATGGATGCTAGAACTCAGGTTATCTGTAGACGCTAATTAACTTGTCAATGACTTTGCAAAAGCTTTCTCAACCTTATTATTAAAAACATATCTGAGTCCAGAGTCAAAACATCTTCAAGACTTTATTAAATGGAGTCAAGGTCTGTCATGTAAACTGCAAACTTTTATTACAGCTCGGGGAGGAAAAGAAGGAGAGGTATAGATAGAGCGCTGCTGCTTCGGTCAATAGCTCACTTTCTTCTGTCCTCAAGGGCATGAGGCTGGGAGAAGGCAATTCTCCTTGGCCTCTGACTCATTTTTTAAAAGTATGTCGGAGGATGAGTCAGAAAATTGGGGAAAAAATCCTGCAGATGCTCCGCAGTGTCCTTCATAACACTGACACAGGATGTTATGGATAAAGGCCCATACGTTCAGTCTCTGGACGTGTGTTTGTAGAACATTAAAGAACAGTTAAATCATTTGTTGTGTAATCTATTCTTTATGCTTTTTACTGACACTGCTGTAAGCTGCAAGCCGGGAAAGGTGACCTTAACATGGTCATACCTACAGTACAGCTGCAATTAAGAACTATATGTTAAGTTAGTTTTTGCAGGAAGAGTGATATGATATACTGCAGATTTAAGAAAGACTACAGACTGATCTGGACTAACACTGTGTGTGTTTTTGGAGTTTCCGGCTATTTTTCAATCATTTTTTCATTCTGTCTGTATATACCACTTAAAAAATGTTTGTCATGCCATGTTGGCATCATTTCTATCAGCACAACCTCACCTATATGACCTGATAACTATTTTTCCTGGATCAACGTTTTGAAGACAAAAACACACAAAAAAGACATAAAATCTTTTGTTTTACTTCATGCTCACTGACGAAATTAAAATGTTGGTTACAAATATAACATTTAAGAAATAAAATGAAGTTAACATCTATATTTTTATACTAAATATATTTGATCGTATCTCTATTTCTGCTCAGTCTATCATCATCAAACAAAAACTGGGATGTTTTTCAAGTTTCAAGCCAGAACTTCAGGAAGCTGACGCTCAAGTCATGTGATTTGATCCAGAGATTTAAATCCTTCTATATGTTCATTGATCATTGTGCAACTTTCAGTAATAATCTGACGTGGTTTTGACTTGTTTTTATGCTCAGAATTGTTTGGTCATGTTGGGACACAAGATCCTAAACAGGACATTTGTGATATTACCAAGCTAGTAAACTAAATCATCGATTATTTGCAGGTGGAACTTGCAGGAAAAGTTGCTTAGAAGATGCTTAATCTTTACACATGTGTATTTAATTTAGCAACTCAAAGCCAGTCATTCCACTCATGCATCACCCTTTTTTCCCCTTTGTCTCCAGGAGGCGCAGAGAGAAGCTCCAGGCCCACCTGAAGGAGAGCCGCAGTCTGAAAAACTACACTGCCAATTCCCACAATGCCCTGGAAGCCAAGCTGAGAGCTCCCAACACCAACCTGCAGATGCACGAGGTGAATACTGCTGTTTCTCCTTTGCCTCCTTCTATTGAAGGACGCCCACACATGTACACACCCCTGGAAAACCTATTAAAACATGTACGTCAGGGTGCAGCCGGTCCATTTCAAAGGCTGGCTGCATGAACTGATGCTCAGAAGCGGCAAAACTGGTGTGACATTACCTTGAACCCGCTGGTGAACGTACAAAAGTACCTTCTTGGATGGCCTGTGTTAGATAAAACATGATAAAATGTGCTCCATAGTTCCCGTCCAGGGGGAAATTGTGAGGAAGTGCCCTCCAGGGTGGCTTCAAGATGGAGAAAATGTGATGCAGTGACACACAGGCTGCTTTTCATGACAGAAATCCTCCTGGTTACCTTTTTTTCACCTTTAACCCTCAAACAGTCGGCCACCTGTTGTAGTTAAGAAAGAGTGTAATTGTGTATTTATCATTTCAAAGACCTGCACCAAGAATAACCTCATAAATAATCTTTTTCGACATGCAGTTTATGTGCCATTAGTTGCAAAATGTAGTGCACATTTAGAATAGTTGTTGTTTAAAAAGCTGGTTTAGGCAGCAAATGTTCAAAATCCGATATCTGTTAGCGACGCCCCTGCAGAGATGATCTCAAACCACACACACACACACGTTACACCACAGAGTGTTTGCATCCATCAGCGTGTATTCCTGTCTCCACCTGGCCACTTGCATCAGACTCTGAGGTCTTTGAGTGAGCAATCGTTCAGTGGTTTGGGAGCGCGGTGCTGGCCAGCGATGTCGTTCATCATCTTCTCAGCGCTCTTTGTCATGCCGTCTCTCCCAGATGTGCATTTTGGAGTAGCTGGCATGGAAACATTACATTAATTTGAATGTCAGTCAGTTCCACATCCTCTGTTGCTTGTGTGTGTTTGTGCACCACTGGGCATAGATTAACTGTAGCTGCTTTTACATGTTCATTATATAAATTACATACGCAATGCACAGGCTTGACATGAAGCTTTATTGGATAAATTGTATGTTTCCTCCAAGGGCATGATTTAAATTTACAATCAGGCAAAGCACATGTACTGCACACACCAGGGACTCTCAATCCATCATAAACACATTAATATTCACACTGTGGGGGAGAACGCTCAAACTGTATGTGAAACCCAGTCTGCATTAGGCAGAGGACACCAAAGACCAGAGGCCCTTTGCATCTCCTGCCAGCTGCAGGTTTAGAAACCAGTTTAATATAGTGGCCAAACTGCATATAGCAGCTTTGTGATGCGTCCAGAAAAGACAGTAGTTAAATTTCCCACAAAAATTATCCATTTAACTATCAGAATTTGATCCATTTGATCAGAAAACATGTTGAAAGGCTAGAAGAGCTGAACCACTTAATCATTTTATACCCATTTAAGTTATTGGAGGTATAATCCGTCTAAAATCTGGTTAATTTAATACACAGAAGTCAAACTTTTGTGCCACAAAGCAACTCTGATAAGAATAAACAGGTCCTGTTAAACACGGTGCTCAGTTCTGTTAAGATTAAGGCTCTAATTGGACTCTAAACGATGACAAGTGAATGGAAGAGGAAGTCATGGCTCAGATATCCGTTACACGGCGACACCTCAAACACAGAAATATTGGCCACTCCTCCTAAATTTTCATTTTTGTACCTGGATCACTTTTTCCAAACAAGAACCAGATAAACCTGCCTTTAAAATGCTGACGTTTTGTATATTCTTCAACCTATTTTTGTTATTTTTAGAAAACTATTTTAAAGAATGTATGCATAAAATATAAAATAGTGACACAGTTAGTTCATCAAAATGTTGATACATCTTTGTTCTTCTTTTATCTGAATTGTAAATCTTGTATCTTAATGTAATCTTAATCTTAATATCTTAATGCCTCAGGCTGTTCACCTGAGTCTAATGAAGTGAACCAATGAGCTAATGGTTTACTGTATAAAATGATTCAGACTCTCACAGGTCAGAGAAGTGAAAGAGTCTGAGCGGCGCCGGTCTGCAGCCGCCCTGTCCACTTTAATCTGCAGCTTATAGACTTTAAAACATAAGGGCGTCCTCGCCTGAGGATCTTGATTTTCGGTTCACAAAGGGTTCAGATAAGATATAGCTTGGAGACAGAGCTAACCGCAGCTTGAAAGTAATCTGTAAAATCTGGAGTTTGTGAAGACGGCGTGTCAGGTGTGCCACCTCGTATTACCCTCAAGCTGAGTGCTCGGCCAAGGACAAACAAACGGCTCCTCAAACTTACATGGAAGTGGAGGGAACTGCAGCCATTCGACCTTCTGCGTGGATTAAGGTCCCATAATGTGGAGTTATAGCTATATCACATTAAGTCTCAGTTTCTACCTAAATAATACGATTTCATTAAGAATAACAGAACTTTTTAATGTGCACATGCAACCTGCAAACAAATAAACTCATGTACATGCAGATTATTGATCTAAATAGATCAGATAAACGTAAAGATGATGCCAAAACATTTATGTCCCTCTTCTTTGTTGTTGTGCAGACTTTGCCTTGAAACATTATGTAACTCATCCAATCGTGAGCTCTCTTTGGACACAATTGCTGTTACTTTTCACTGGAGTATCTTTCATGTTTTTCCACCTTCATCTTTCTCTCCACTCTCCTCAGAATGGGAGTCATTGGGAGGAATGTTCAAACCTCTTTAAACATCTTTCAGCTGGGAGCTCCATTAAAACTTTAAATGGGTCACTGCACTTTATCACTTCACTTCAGCTCCGTAATATCTTCTTCATTCTTTTTCTCAGAAATCGCTGTTTAGGTTTTAATGCTTCTTTTTTTGAGTTTTACTCAGACTTCTTAATGGATGTGAAAATGGCCGGCTAGAGCGGGTCAAGTTAGTCACTGTGAGCAAATAATACAGATCGACATGTTCAGTCAAACCTATAAACTCAGGACAAAACATTGAGCACACAGGAGTTTAAGTTCCTTCATTTAAACATTATTTACACACAAAGGATCAAATATTCACTAAAAGCTTGACTTTTAATTATCTTTTCACGACCAAACTGATTGCACAGGAGTTCACAGCCAGGGCAGACCTGTGGTTGATTAGATGTGTGTGTCATTTATATTATAGCAACACAGCAGCTTTGTATTTAACACAACTGCCTCACAGAGAGACCTCAACCTCTGCAGCACACTGGCCAGAAGAGAAGAATTAGATAACAGAACCAAAAGTTCATCCAGCTGTGCAATATCAACACAACTTTGGAGAAAAGTTATTGAACAAAATTGAAGATTTAAAAAGCTGTCTTTCACATTATTGTGGAAATAGCTGCTGCTGGACACAAATGAGAGAGAGCAGATTCCAGATGTGTTAAGATGGAAGTTGCACGAGACAGTTCAGCTGTAGTTTATATGTTTTAACATTATGCTAATGTTAGGGGTCAAGTTCATCAAAATATTAACAGATATTGCTCTTAAAGCTGAGTATACTTTGTCACTGAATATGCATAAACCAAGAAGCGTCTTTCTGTCTGCACAGATAAAGAGACGAACGCAACAGATCAACTCGGAGGTTAGCTGGTACTGTCTGCTAAACAATGAGAGCTGCTCGTAAACTGGAGGAAAGTTTTATAGAAAGTTCTTTAACACACACCATGATAGAAAGTTCTCACCTAAATCTACATTAAGATGCAAACAACAACAGGTGCGTGAAGTTATTGAAGTGATAAGTGCTAAACTACATGGGGAAGTGGTGACTGTTTTTGGCCCGGTTTGGATTCTGCAGTGGGAATAAATGGGTTTAAATCAAAGTTCTCTGTCTGGCCGGAGCTGCAGTGAAGCGGCTCCCTGGTGGGAGTATAAAGGAACGGTGAAGGGTGTGTGAAGGGTCCTCAGTGATGAAGTCTGAGAGTGGTGCCGGTGATTTCGCTTGATGATTCTTGTGTTTTTTTTTCTCGGTGAGGAAATTGGAGCAGGATGCCGTGTTGGAATGTGACGACTGATTTGATGAGTGCTGCTTTTAAAATGTCCCGTCTGACATTAAAAGCTTTCCGCCGGCTCAGGAGAAACATGCCGTGTTTGGGCTGTTTGTGGAGCTCCGTGCTGTGAGTGTTGTGTGAAGGACAGGTGGTGGTCAATCTCACTGTTCAGCTACTTAGAAATCTTGAGTGGTCCAGAGCTCTTTGGTCTGACTCATGTTTAATTTTCCTGGAGCTGGAGGATATTTAAAAGAGATTACAGGTGATTTTGTTTCAAGACAAGACTAAGCCCTGTGGGACCCCAGTGTTCAAAACAATGTGGATGAATTTAAAACTAAATGACACTATTTAGTCATAATCACATGGTCACAATAGCCAGCTAGTTCTTTAAACAGGATGCCTCACTGGTGAGACCGGTTTACCCTCAAAAACAACAATACAGGCGGAAAAATACGACTCATCTTTACGTTTTCAACTGTCCTCCACCACCGTTTTGCTGATGAAGTAGTAATGATTGACAGTGATGCAGAGTTTAAATGATGGATGGGTCAAACAAACGTCAGACTTTCACTCAGGAGAAAAGGGATTGGGAACATTGTAACTTCTTCACTTACAGCATTTACATACATTTATTTACTGTTTCAATCGTCTTTTATAACGCCAAAAAATTATGTTTGTTTTAACACTGAAGTCTGGCTGACAGCACGCACAAATGGTGGACTTTCACCCAGGACAACAGGATTCAGTTTAATTTAACTAACAGCGTTTACATAACTTTCATAGCTTACTTGGCTCACAGTTTGTGAATCACATGTTTTTTATGTAATTTATATTTTCTAAGTAACTTCCATGGCTTCACTTAGGGCATATTTATTTACTTTTATTGTCTTTTATAATGCGTAACCACAAAGTCTTTTGCCCTAAACCTAGCTCAGTGGTTTTGTAGCATAAATCAACAAAAACTGCAGATTTTTTACAACCACGAACTGTACGTGTGTGTATAATGATGCTATTTATGAAAGCTCAGCTGTATCTCAAGCCTTAAAACGCTCATATGTGTCGTTATGGTTGGTTCTGACAAACAGTCTTTTCTGTCGTCTAGGTTGGAGATCTTGTTAAGAAAAGTACGAGTGGTAAGATAAAGCTGGATTTAAAACTAACTGGCTTTATTCTGCTGGAGGAGAGTTAAATAAATCTGGATGGAGCAACACAATGAACAGTTGACAATAGTTAAGATGGAGTCATTTTTTAGTCAATACAAAAGATTTGCATGACTTTATTTCACCGCCGAAAGCAAACATTTATTATACGTCTGCATACAAAAGATAATTATTGCTTTGTGATTAACATTGGTCTCTTCTGCCATGAATAGAAGCATTGAAATATAATAGAATGCAATAATAAACAATTAAATAAACTACCCTACAATCACATTATACCCATATATAATAGAAACTATTTAAAAGTAGTCCTTTGGCACTTATTTTGCTAATTGCTCTATTAGCACTGGCTCATGAATTACTGATTATTGTTTACTGACTCCACAGAATGTATTGTTGAGGAAAAACAAGTCTGATTTTAGTGTATAAATGTTGCTTTTAAATCTTGCTTTATTTATTTCATTTCTTACCGGCGCCTTGGGGGAACCACCATGCAAATGAATTGTATGTGTTTATTTTGTGCCTACGCACACAGAGTCACATTGATTTCTGTCTGCAGGCAATCAATTACCAAAATATCTGAACACAGTGCAACAAGCACAGGGTTAATGTTGTTTTAGGAGCGTTCACTCGCACAACTGTGTCACACACAACGGCCTATTAAAGCTGCATTTATCTCACTCTGTTACATTTCTATCGCGTGACACAATTAAACCCGTATTTAGTCTTTGCTAAGACTTTTTTTGGCGCATGAATATTGAGACAAATATCCCAGATAATCTGGAAGGTCATGTCAAAGGCAGCAGAAGTATCCAGCAGTGGCCTGTTATAGAAAATGAGCTTTTCTGATTAGCACCGCAGGGCCCTTTGTTGGAAGTATTTGATTAAGCAATGAAGTGCGAAGCTGCTCTAAGTGAGTTGATCTTTCTCTGTTAATCAGGTTTTACCTTCCTATCATGTATTCCACAGGTGTTCTGCTGAGTCATAATTGAAACTGCTCCGTCTCTCATGAACAAGACTAACCTGAGTCTGCTCAGCTTAGATCTGAGGCTCCAGTGTGTGTGTGTAGCCGTATATGTGTGTGTGTTTATAATGCTGTAAAGCTATTATTGATGGCAGCATCTCTGCACAAATCATAAAAATCTTCTCCTGCTTCCCTCCGGATGGTCTGTCAGTGTTAAAAAACCTCAGTGCCAGAGGCATACGGTGCATGCTCGTCCCTATCTCAGAGATTAAAACATCCATTACACACACACACACACATCCATTAATACACGCCATTACATGCTCCCTTTGCACCACAAACGTCCAGACTCTGCATGAAGCCACAGTCAAAGCAGTGATTACTTTTGCCAGCGTTTGTGCAGCTGGAGAGCAGAGTTTCTTTGCCTGCAGCTATGCAAGAAAACATTACGTTTATATTGATGACCTCTATAAACTGTCAGTATTGCTGCATGACACATGCTCACAGTTTCCACTGTTTCCTGAAGCAGTCTTTCTGATCTGGATCTAAAAGGGGACGCTGAACCGCACAGTGTCGGCTTTAACAGATTGGACAATTTTCCCTGTTTGAGCTGGTCTGCAGAGTTAAACATCACACTTTTCTGCCTGTAACTGTTAAAGCAAAGCATTGTTAAGTCGATTAAACTGGAGATTCCTTGAATTGGGATTGGCGGGGGGGTACTGCCATTAAACAGGAATAAATCAACATGTAAGCCTCAACAGATTCCTCCCTGTTTGAATTATTGTTGCTAGCATAATGTTCCACTGTACAACTTTTTTTTATCAGATGCAGAGAAACAAACAATCTTTTGGATGAATTAGCAGCATGAGTCAAGATGAGACACGTTTAAAACACAGCAGGACTGTATATATATATATATATGTCTTCTTTTTTATTATTATTCACAATATTACCTCATGCACTGTTAGGTTCCCATCAGACAGCGTGTTTTAGCAGCCTGAGGCGGCTTTTTGCAGTTGTTTTTTTCTTTATATATATACTTTTTATTGGCATATAACATCAGACACAATCTCTTTAGCTTTACATCAAAATAAGCCTTTATGCAGGTCTTAAATTACACATTTTAATATGTATGACAGAACTAGAAAAGATCTTATTTTCATTATAAAGTCTGGTTATCCCATCTTTCCCAGCGTGACATGAATAAACCCAATTTATGACCAAATTATCCTGTGATTTCTCCATTTAATAAATGTCCTTCCATGCATTTAAGGTCGGGCTCTCCTGCTATAAGGGCTTTTTTACCTGCTACAGGCAATATATTTAATTATCTTTTTTGTTTGTCCTTGATTTGCAATTGTTTTTAATGAGACGAACGTGTTTTCTTTGCTGTTTTTGCATTACTGAGTTGAAAAAACAGTTGAAAAAACCTCAACTCAGAGCAGAAAAGCACCCAGTGTCCGTGTGTGTTTGGATGGACTGGAGGCAAAGCTCAGCTGGAGCTTCTCCCTGTGATTCCTCCTCATGTATCCACACAGATCTGAGTTTCCCTGAGGGTGAATCAGCCGCTCACCCTCACACGAAGCCAGAGCCGCCTGTCCATTTTTCATGCTATCTAAAAAATTAAAAGCTACAGATCTGTGAGTTTACTTCACAGCTAATCAATAAAAAAAAATGTCAAAGGAATGCTCTGTGTGATGGGGGTGTCTTCAACAAAAAGGGCGATGCCTTTGGCTTTACAGGGAAGTTCAAAAGTCTCAGAAAGTTGGAGGAAACAACAGTTACACTTACGCCTTTCTGTGTAAAGACAGATTGTAGTGTTTCTTTTATACAACAAACACACAAAATATGTCATGGAAGCTGCAACATTAATTGAATTTATTCAAACTATGTACAAATACTTTACAGAAGCACTTAATAATCATCATTTACATGTTTTTAACGACAATGAACGTTTAATCTAACAATTTCATTAATCAGTATCAATATTTATGTTCTATTCGTGCTAAATGTGCTGCAATTCAAAGGGCTTTTCTGTATTTAAGATAATAAGGTAAAACTTTATTTAGTAATTTAACTCCAACGAACATTCTGGAACTGAACTCATCTAGCATTCTAGAACTCCAAAAACATTCTAGAACTCCTAAAACATTCCAGAACTCCTAAAACATTCTAGAACTCCAAAAACATTCATAGAATTACAAAAACATTCTAGAACTCCAAAGAACATTCTAGAACTCAAAAAAAAAACATTCTAGAACTCCAATTTATCATAACCCAATGATAATTAGACTCAAATAAGTATAAAATGATTCAGACTTCTGATGTTTTGGACCGACTGATTGGCGCTGTCAGGACGACTGTGTCGGATGCAGACAATCAAATGTTCAGCTGCTCCCGGAGCTCAACCCGGATCATTTCAACACCGCCTCCAGCAACTTTGTGTCATTCCACAAAGTCATTTGGCCAAAGTTAAATTTGTGAAGAAACTTGAGTAAAATCCACACTTCTGCAGCTTTTGTAGAACAACATGGACACAATCTTTGCTGCCTTCTAATCATCTGCATCTCTGCTTCAGATTTACAGTTTAAATCGGAGCTAAGAGAGGAAGTGTGTCGTGTTTTTATAAGTACAAATCAGCCTTCAAACGTCTGAACGGTCACATAACCGAGGCAGCAGCTGTGACACTAATGAGGCTGGTGTCCTGCAGAGGGTCCTAAAAAGGGATTGTGCCAGTGACAACCTTGTTAGTCAGACATCAAACTCAGAACTTTGGCTTAAGACATAAAAGTGCATGGAAATAGGTCTCTCTTACCTTATGTTAAAGTCTAGAAGTTCCCGTCTAGACGATGCCGAGATAATGCTGACGAGAGAAAACTGTCACCGCCGGAGAGATGCAAACCACAGATAGGTTTGTGTAGGAGATAAGACATCAAACCAGCAGCGCTCGCCTTACATCTTTAATGCTTTTAAAGTTTAAAACCTAAAACACATTCTCGCGCTGGCCTGTGTTCTTCTGAGTTCACAGCAAATCGAGCTGAGTGAGTCTGCATGTCAACCAGAGTCTGAAGCGCAGAACAAAGAGCTGTTTTGTTTCATTGCATATTTGTTTCTCCAGAGATGAGGAGGAACATGAAGCGAGTTAAAAAGGGAGAACCCGGGACTCTCAGAGTGCCACGATAACGCTGTGGATTTAGATGGATACCACGAGGAAAGAGCGAGGAAAACACGGCGATGTAGGCGTTTGTACAGGCAGCAAACTATCACTCTTTTAACAAATGTTGGACTTTCAGCAGGAGATTTAGGTTTGTGTGAAAACAAAAGTCAACAACTTTTAATGTAACGTGAATTCTGCAACTTGAAAATTGCGTTTTTTACGTAACTTACATGGTCCACGGTTTGTGAATTACGTTTATTAATGTAACTTTCGTTGTTTATGTAACTTCCGCGGCTTCACTTCCAGCATTTCCGGTCATTTCTATAGCTTCACTTCTGGTATTTACAGTATTTTTATGTACTTTAATTGTCTTTTATAACAGCTTAAAAGGAAGTTTTAGCCCTAAACCTAGCTCAGTGGTTTTGTAGCATAAATTCACAGAAACTGCAGCTTTTTCTACAACCACAAACCGTATCTATACGTATAATGAACTGTACCATGAGCCATGAAACTCTGATATAGGTCATTTTGACAAAAACTAATATGTGTCTTTATGGTTTTGACAAATGGTCCATTCTGTTGGAGATCTTGTTGGAAAGATGGAAAGAGAGGGGACAAAGGACGGATCATTGTGGATGAGAAAGAATTGAAAGGGATGGAAATAACTGGAGCAGTATAACAGTGAGAATGTTCAGAACATCACGAAGGACAGAAATCACCATACTAACTTATTCGCTCCACTTCCAGAGATAAAAGTAGCCCTGACTTCAGTTTCCGAGCACAGAGGAATGGGAACTAATAAAACTTTGATTTCATATAGTACTCTTTCCTTGAACACACTGGCTGTTTCTGTGATGTTTAATATCTTTGTACCAAATGAAATCCTCCATTTTATCAAATATTTCTTTATTCCAGTGTACAGAGAACTTAACTGCATAGATTTACTGATCAGCGTTCCCACTGTGATGAAGCCAGGCTTTGAAGGGGCTCATTAATTATGAATGTCGTGGCATTTCTGCCATATCTGATGACGGCACTTATAGAGGAAATCATACAGAGATGCAAATGATGTGCATGTATGTGCTGCAACACAGGCCGTTATCACAAAGCCAGCGTTGAATATTTCAAATTATTCAAGGCTCTTTATTAATAATATCTTCTGTTCTAAAGCAAAGTGCTTTAAGAGAGATTTTCAGCTATATGGGCTTCTTTGTTTTGCAGTTGCAACTATGTAAACTACACCTCAGAGGGAGCTACAGTTTTCAAACCTTTTTCACTCGTGAAACCTAAAAATGAAACATCTTCAACCCCTATTTCAGAAACTAGGAATGCATCATTCAGCATTTAGCGTTTATATTTATAAAAACAAGATTATATCAGGAAGGAAGGGATGTAAGTGATTGAATTGTTTTTATTTACATTTCATGTTCAGCTTTTTAGGAAACCTAAATAAAAGGTTTGTTGTATTATTTATATACATAGTTAAACAGAGAAAGCACATGTACCGTGCTGCATATGACCATTTCCTTTACCTCTAACATCATAAATACATCCCCAGTGCTGCAATCTTTCCAGGGACGGCTCTCTCTTTTATCTTCCTCCTTTTCTCCAGCACGTCTGGACCTCAATGGCCCCATTGCTCGAAAATTTGTGACAGAACTGAAGCCGTATGATCCTGATTTTATCAAACTAACAGCAGCCTCTCCTCTCCTCTCCTCTCCACACAGCACAACTTACCTCAATCCCCGAAAAAGCGAGAATAATGTTGAGGAAGGTGGAAAAAGGGCAGAAATAGATGTAACAAGACTCCATTTAGTCTCTGACAATCCGCTCCCTGAATCAAGGCAGCAGGCACTCCTCACCCCGAGGCTCTCAGTGTGAGAGGGAGAGCTGGGGGAGTCAAACAGAAGAGATCTAAGAAATCTCAATACGCCCGGCTTCAGACGGACGAGAAGTTTCCCTCTGAGTGGGAACACTTTGTATGGCATGATGTAAAAATAGATTATTTAACATCAGAAGGATTCATTACATGTTAACTGCAACTAAACGTCATTGTCTTTGTTTCTGCAGTACTGCAAGCGGCCCTCCCAGACTCGCCAGGGGACCGTCTGCGAGTCAACTTTTGCACACTGCAACATCTCCACGACGACGTCCAACAGCTCCCGAGGCACGGCGAAACATCACAGGTATGACATTTAATTGCACAAACAGCCACATACGGGTGTAACATTACACCGGAGATGCAGCCTCCCCCTCCTCTCACCGCAGGAAACAGTAATAATGCAAATTACACAAACAATAGGCAACTTCAGTGTCCTTTCCTATAATCAGCAGGGACGCAGCGGAGAGAGAAATTGAATTATCCACATTACAGTGCAGCCAGAGCTAATTGCTGATTCACGGAAGAATGATAGTAATTATAATTAAGGCTACAAACATGTTAATAAGCATATCTCTAACAGTGATGAAGGCAGAGGAGATGGGACAGAGATAAAACGGGAAGCACGTGTGCGAAGATATTTCATTTATGAGCCTGCACAGGCATGTAAATCCCACTGAGCTTCTTCCTCTCTCCGCTCAGAGTGTGAGTGTTGGCATGTTAATCAGCAGCAATCCAACACACGCACATGTGTGGAGGTAGAATTCACATCCCTGCCAAGGCTGAATCTCTGTAACAGTAACAGGAACAAAGAGCCAAAGAGAGGAGCTCCTGCAGACGTCATTGGTATTCTGTGTTTGTTTGTTTAACCCCTGCCACAGGTCTGTGCTGAGAGAGTGGAAATAAATCCTGATTTTGGATTCAACACGAGATGAATCCTTTCTTTAAAACTTGTAATGCTTTTTGCACTCCTTCATCTCTGCTCAGCTGCAGACATTCACACCTGAGAGCCTCCCAGCACACTCAGGTTTCTCACTCTTAACTGCTAAGCAACTCCACTGGAGCAGCTGGGGGTTAATCAGCTTTTTTCAAGGGGATCCAGGCGGGAGTTGAGAGGAGATTTTCCGAGACAAACTAGAAATACAATCAGACAACCTTCAAACCACAAAGTCCACTTCTCTAACCTTTGGGCTAAAGTCCTGCAGGACTTTTCTTTCTCCTTTTCTTTCCATTTCTCGCCCTCTGGGTGAAGAGCTGAGTTGATCACAAGATTACTTGGCCGGCAGCGTGTTCCTCTCACCACAAATGACATTCTTAGTGGGCGATCAGGGTTTATTTATTTGCAATCGCAGCAGCTTAGGCAGAGACTTGGACACTATTGTCAGAAGAGCAGAGTGAATTGGGAAACCACGGTCCAAAATAGCCAAAAAGAAACTGGCTAAAGCTAATTCTGTGTTTCCGAAATATCTCGTTTAAATGCCTTTATACAAAACTCCTCCAACACTATTAAGTGCCTGACTATAAGCACGGCTCCCAGTCGTTGTGGCTAAGAAGCCCATTTTTAGAGGCAAATCTCTGCTTCAGAACAGCAGAGTTTAATGTGAACGAGGAAAAAGTAAGTCAGAAACATTTTCTGGCTCCAACATCTCTTGAGAGATTGTATGTAAGCAAAGAGGACATGCACGTAAAACTCATTTAAATGACTCTGGTTCTTTTCTGCTGCAGCACATTAAGGATATTTAGACTCTTTTAGATCTACACATATATAAAAACTTACATATCTGACAGAAAATGTCTTAAACAACATCTCCTTTTTGTCTTGTTCTTCTCAGAAGTGGTTCCTTGTCTCACAGCCCGGACCAGAGAACCCGAGCCACCCATTGGTCAGCTCCACGCAGGACTCCGCCCATTCCCAGGGGACGGCTCAATCCCATTGGAGGATCCAAGTATTCAGGCCCCGCCTACCAACACCTTCAGGAAGTGGACTCCTGTGAGAGGGAGACTGAGGCTCAGAGAGGGTGAGGAGATGATACCATTCATGACTCGACAGTTTTTCAGATGATGACACAGCCGTTTGATGAAAACATCATTTCAGTTATATTTGTTCTCTGAATGTGCATAAACATTGATATTTAAACATGGATATCTGTGTGTAGCTGGCTGTGTTCTCAGGCAGACAGACACAGACTGTAGGTGTAATTACAGCTTAAAGATCCGGAGTATTTTAAGGTTTTATCCTCACTTTCTTCTCTCTTTCTTTCTGTCTCCACTTTACTTCTTTGCTTTATCCTCCGTGTGCTGAGTCATTTCAATGAAAGCCACTAACTGAAAAATACAGGCCTGCCACGGACAAAGCTTCGGATTTCATTTCAAGAGTGGATATTTCAAAGCCCCCCCACCCCCCAAAGAAGAGACTGCATTTTTTAACCTCCTTTACTTTCTGCTTCATCCCTTTGTTTTCCAATCTGCTGAGCAAAGATAAAAACAAGGTCACGTTATGTTGTGGTCTGCAGTACAGTGGCACCAGTTCAAAGGAAATGCTTCGCCTGGTGCTCGTGCTTTTAAGGACACGACGCAGGCTGCACAGCCACATTCTCCACTCGCTCTTTTCATGTCTGACATCTTGTCAAGCCCGCGCTAAATTCTGATTCTCAGCTTTTTTAAATGTGTGATGGCTTAGGAGGTAGACGACAATTAAATCTGAGCATTTAAATCTTCTCAGGCAAAACAGCGTGCGCGTCGCAGCCAGGGGAAATGCAAATGATCAGTGCAAATGATTAGCGGGGAATGTATTCGGCGTGAAAGGCGCTGTGCTCTGACCCATTTTCGGTGGGTCATGAGTCAGTGCTTTACCCACCTGGACTGGCAAGCCTCACTTCAGGCGCTCAGGTCCCAGCGGTCCCGGCTCAGGATAAAGCTCCACATGACCTACATGCATACTAATAGAAGGAGGGAGAGCAGATCGACGTAGCCGTGCACACACTCCCACATACAGTGAGCACACATGCATACAGTAAGTCAGTGCTGTGCCCACATGGGGCGGCAGAGGGTGACGGCGGGTGCCCTGTATTCTCACAGCACAGAAGTTTAGTTTTAATCTTTATTTAAGCGCCGTATTTCACGCTTCGGATGTCACTAAAGAGGGCACACTTGAGCTGCTTAAGTGTGCATCTCCTCAACACAAGTGCTCTTCCTCAAGCTGCCCCGGTGCCACTCAAGTGCCCCTCTGCTGATCCCGAGTGTCCTCTGGTCACCTGGAGTCCCGGTCCAAGTGCCGGGCGGGTCAGCAGGAGTGCCCTCCGGCCGGCCGCTGAGCAGCCTGAGTGCCCTCTGGTCGGCTCAGGTTGGGTGTAATATGTTCTGGTTGGCCCAAACATCTTCTGGATGATCTGTAACGTCCTCGGGTCAGGCAGCGTGTCGTCTGAAGTGCCCCTCCGGTCACCCCGAGTGTTCTCCGTGACCTGTGCTTGGCCCCCTGGTTGGCATATTTGTCACCCGAAGCATCCTCTGCGTTACCCAAATGTCTTCTAATCACTAAAACTCTCCCTTGCTGCCCAAAAGCTGCTCCAGTTAGATGCATTTTTATTTTTGCACCTGGCCCTGGAGAACGTGTGCACGGCTCTGCACAGGATAAAAATTCCCCTTCCTTAAAAAAACACACATTTGTGCACAGATGCTGCATGGAAATGAGACAAATTTTGCGCCGTGCAGATAACCAGGTTGTGCTAAAAGAGCAAGAGGTCACGCTCATCACTCTCACACACACTTCATCAGTCAAAATGTCACCTGCTGCAGCCCGAAATGTGCAGTTTCACAAAGCAGCAGATGGACAGGCTGACTCCCTTCCCCATAGTGTGGTAGTCTGGGTTGCCATGGAGACATTTGACCATGACTGCACGGAGACTGAGGGAGAGCTGCAGAGACAGAGACAGAAATAGAGAGACAACCCGTCTGAATCCGTTCTGACACGGACGGAAAGCGTTCAAAAGTCGAGTGAAAGAATAAAGAAACAGAGGCAGTAACGGGACGTGATAGAGGAGTGTGCAGATAGCAAACGACAGTTAGAAAAGGCTTTAAAGAAAGGTTGCCCGTTCTATTCCACGCCTGTTAGAGAAGCCTAGTGTTATCTCAACAAAATGGCTGACAGGGAGACAGAATGTCCTATGTTGTTAGGACTATTTTAAGATAAAGCTGTCTCCAAAATGGCTGACGGAGAGACTGCACAGTTTTGTATTTCTGTCCGGCGTTTGCAGTAATTCTGCAGAAACATTCTCCCTCTGCAAGTTTGTTTTTATCTGTGTGTGTGTGTGTGTGTGGGCGGCGAGTACACATGCATGTATAAATGCTCATGTGTTGCTTCTCTGGAATATCTCCCAGTGCTACAAGGTCGCTGCATCACATTATATAAAACTTTAAGTTTGCAGCAAACAGATGAGATGTATTAAGAAAGTATCCGTGGGGGGATGGATTAATGAAAACGACTGTTAACACTTGTACATGTAATGAGCTCCTGTAGAAGATAAAAGCCCAGTCACTTATCTCACCTCACTTGCACACAATCTCTGTGTAATTCCCCTCCAGCTGCTCCCTCGTCGCTCCAGGGTCTATATTTGAACTCTGCTTCATAGATTTTTGCAATCTGATTGTGTTTCAACACATCAAAAGAGAGATTTGTCTGTGAATGTTATCTTGGGAATTAGCACCCTCGCATCATCCGCTCTTATCGCTGGCGGGATCCTCTCTGTGGGCCCGCTAAATCTCCACTGTGGGTTTTTTTGGTGAGGTTTTCATTTCTCTGAAAAAAAATACTGCGGCGATAAAAGGACGATGTGATTTCCTTTGAGTCTGAAAAGGCACCTTCTCCTCCCACCACTATTTCTGCGAGTGGGTGATGTGGTTTTACAACGGAGAGGGACTCCGAGTTGGATTTTGACATGGCAGGAAAAAAAACTAGCCTTTGCGGAGGATTATGAATTATTACACAAAGATAATGAGGCTTGGCGCTGGAACGCAGCTGGATTTAGACGCTGATAGCGCTGACGGGCACGGTCAGTCTTAGAAAGAGGGAGAAAGGGATTATGTCTGGGCTCAGGACCCTGATGCAGAACAGAGACACAAATACAGAGAGGGCTCAAAAAGAAATGCAAGAACATGAAACAACAAGGTAAATACAGTGAGTTTAAAGATGAGCCACTAGTGCAAATATCAAGGAACACCACAGAAAACAGTATAGAAAGGACACTGAACTGTTAGCTAGAGCTATTAGGATAACAAAATGGTGATTGTTGTGAGTTGTTGTGTTGATAAATCATCAGTCAGTTTGCCAACAGAGCTGCTCACTTACATCTCCGAGCTGAAGCGACTGAGGCGTAAATTTGCCCACTTTAAGGAAAGTTTCTGTAACCAGTTTAACATGAAAGCGTGCTGGAATTAGTGGCTGGCTAGTTAGCTAGCTTCCTTATTCCACCATGCTTTTATACTGAACTGGTTACAGACAATCGACAATCTTTTAACTCACTGTTTTATTTCTGTGTTCTTACTTGTATTTTGTTTATTGTCAAGCACCTTGTTGCTCTGTTTTGAAAGGTGCTATACACATTTTATTACAAGTTATTATTGTGATCAGATCACTCAAACCACTTGCTGAAGTGTTTAAACACATATATTTTCTAGCTATAAAAGGTGAAACATTTTCGAGGATACAGGGCCTTGATATTGATTAAATAGTGGAAAGAAATCAGGATAACTGCATGTTAACGGTTACTGCAGAATGAAGGAACAAACGTTCATCTCCGGCTTTTCAACGCAGCAAAAGGACGGAGCAGGAAAACACATCATCAACACAGGAGGAACACAGTGATTTGCTAGTTGCAAACATTTTGGTCCCTTTTATATAATAAATTGCAATAGACCACACATGTGAATAAGCTTATCCAGCATCTTAACTAGCCAAAGAAACACAGGTCCAAGTGTCTCATCTGTCCACTTGTGTTCAGATCACCATAACACATTTTAAACCAAGTGTAAACAGGGTCTCAGTGTCTATGGGAAGCAGTTCCAGGATCAGCACCCTGGACAGCGTCCGTGACACAGGAAGAGAAAAGGGTCGCAGTCAGGAGGCGTTCAGTGATTCCTGGAGCTCAATAATCAGCCCAGTAGCCCAGCAGTTACATTTAATTGGATAATTCTGCACCTCCAGTGCCGGCGTTTAGTGCCACAGCAGAACATAGTGCAGCCTTTTATGTAGTGAGGAGGAAAGTAGGAGGTCGAGGAAAGTCCGACTTCACGCAGGAGAAAAGACTTTAGATTCTGTCACATTTTTATAAACTGTAACCATAAAGCCTGATTGTCTAACAGCTGCATATAAACACGTCCAAACTCTCTCTGCTTCCTGTTCTTGTGTCATTTAGATGTAGTCATTAACGGGGAACAAGCAACATATCAGAAATGTACAGTTTAATTTAGGAGGATGAGCATACGGAGACTAACAGGCACAGACAGACTAAACAGGCAGGGTGCACTAACGGGGATAAGCTGAAGCAACCAAAACAACATGTGAACACGCTGCAGACATCTGTTAGACAGGCAGCGGAGCTCAAGATGTGGAGTTAAGAACACAGAGCCGAGCAGAGAGGGAGCAGCAGGCGCAGGTACGACCGAGGGCAAAGATTAACAAGTAGGAAAATATATAAAATATCTTTGAATCAGTGCAGTTATACAATCTCAGAGCGAGAGTGACTCAAACTGGATTTTCAAACAAAGCGAACGCTCCTGTGATGCCTGATTTCCTCAGTCGTCCTTGACCGAAGTTGAACGGCTTCAACTTTAAAACAACACGTCTCATTTTCAACATACTTAAAGTCGTTAAATCAATAATATAAAAACGTGAACTCTCTGTTACCTCTTCGCTTATGTAAGGGAGTTTTTGGATGTGTGTGTGTGTGTGT
>CAFUXE010002872.1:113503-154941 GCA_903364295.1 Serranus cabrilla | reverse complement strand
GCTGAGATAGAAAGAGAAAGACAGCGGGGGATGAAGAATAAAGAACGTACAAGCGTGGCAGTTAGGCTATTTTCATTGGAAAAAGCAGGAGTTTGAGGTGTGAAAGAAAAGCTAATCTATGTGAGAGATACCAGCTCTTGGATGGGTAACTGTATTTGTGTGCACGCTCACCTGATATTATCCTCCAAATGTAGAGTTCTTCTTCAACAGAACGCTCCACTTCCCTGCCTCCCTATGAAGACTTATCTTTCAGTGATGATTCAACTGAAAAGCTTGCAAATAATTGTCTGTGATTGCCGTACATCAACATCAAAACACACCAGAGAAAAAGGAGAAAACATGCACAGATTAGCCCGTCATTCAAGACGGACTATTCTCTATTTTCCTTTAATTTGCAGGCTAAATTTGCTGGTGTCAGGATCAGCCAGGAGCAAATCCATTTGCATCTGCAGAGCTACTAATCTTCACACGGTTTGGGGAACACAGCAGACCGTAATGAGTGGTTGCAGGGCAGACAGAAAAGCTTGCATGTTGAAATGAGAGCATGTGTGTGGCTCTGTAATTATGACATCTCAGTATGCAGTGTGTCAAGTGGGTCAGTGTGTTCATTTTCAGCCTTTTGCATGAATTACAGTGTGCAAGTGCTTTTTTTTTACCCCCTCCTCGTTCCTTATTTGTTTGACCCAAATGCATTTTTTAAAAATGCATCATTGGGAAAAAAAACTCCCTAAAACCTTGCCTTGCACAAAAAAAGTGGTTTGGAAATTTTGCACCAAAAAATAAAATGCCGCCCTCGAGCAATGCTGATTCTGTTAGTAAGGAAGAGAAGTTTGTCAAGCTGGAGCTGCAGAATCCCTTCAAGATCTACTTTACGTTGTCAGAAACCCAGATTCATATGGGATTAGAAAGAACCAGTCCAGTCACGTTCCTGCAGCACAGTGTGACTGATACAAATCAAGCAAAATTAAACAAATACACGTTTTTTGTCACATACATTTCCAGCTATCTAGCCTCCATCGAGCTGTTTCTTGACATAATCTTACACACATCAGTCGACAAAAGAAGCTCGAAAAATCTTTCATCTCATTTTTTCTCCATTCCATTTTCAAAACACATTATTCCCAAATCTCTTTCATCTATTAACATTTATTCACACTCAATCTCACTGCAGCTTTACCACAACGGTAATTTACAAATTCTGATTACTCTCAAGCATTTTTTGTTTGTTTTTCGAGAACAAAATCACCCAGAAATGTTTAAAGAAGTCTATTCCCTTCATGCATTTTATAAATGTAGATTCTCTCTCTTCTCTTGGACAAAAAAAACGTCCATATATTCAAAGGTAGAGACTGAATTCATTTCATTTCCATAAAGAGAGTAAAGAGCTGCGCTGCATGTTGCCTTGGGGAGGCATTACCTTGCATACATTTCCCTACAGTTAAAGTTCATTTTAATTTCTTACACTTTTGGATGAACATCAAGTAGATCCTGATGTGTTAAAGCGGCCAGATGGAATATATGTATATAACCTTGATTTAATCAGCTAATCTCAATGAGATCAAAATCTCTTTTGCGAGACAGACAAAGTAGTGCAGGGCCCCGAGTACAGAGGATAAAAAGACAATAAAGAGCAGAGCCAGCAGTATATAATCCTCCAGTGTTTTCAGCTTCTACTCTGTGGTTTGAGTTGCAGGAGCCTGGAAAACCTCCACGTTGGAAGTTTTAGGATCAGATATCCAAACTACCTCAACCGAGTCAGTTCAGTGCAAAGAACTTCTGGTTATCCAGGGTTTTAACCATGTCTCTCCAATGCTAAATGCACAGGATTGGTCAAAATAAGACCCCAAGAACCTCCTTACATTGGTTCACCCTCTGAACCTGCAGGATTGAAACGCATGTTTTCTTTAAAGGATCGCCAAAATAATACAGTTTATCGTAAGAATATCGAAGAAACGAACCTGTAAACACAAGCATTACCTTTGAAATTTGAACTTTCAGATAAAATCTTGAACAGATCATACGTTTATGAAAGTTTCTGTTCAAAAAAGTAACCAAAACGAAGCTTAAAATATTGATATTTCTGTCAGAGTCTCTTTCTTCTACATGTGTCATTTAAAATAAAGCGTTTGCACCAACCAGATCCCGTTAAAAACATTAAATTCTGCTCCTCAGAGACTCTGTGAAGCCAGGATTGATTCTGCTGAGACCAAAAGTCACGTGACAGATATTAACTGAAAATCTGTTTACACAGAGCCCAGAGGAGAGGACAGGAGAGGAGAGGCTGAAAGGTGGGGTTTGCAAAGATGCAAATAGTTCATTATATATAGCATGTGGAGTCCTGATATTCAGGAAACTTGTGAGCACTTGGAAAAGTGTTTTTTATATAGATTTCATTTTATTAAATTATTTTTTAAATTATTTATCGAAGAAATTCAAGTTGCAGTTTTCTTTTTTGTTTTTTCTGTCATTATAACTGTATTTTTCTGCACCATGATTGTGCTGATTCACAAAGCTGCAGGATTTATGTGAGTAAAATGTAAAAAGAGCAAAAGAAAACTCCCTGAAACAGCTTGTTGGGGTTGAGAGTTTTACCCTAAATGAATGTTTAAAGAAACAAAAAGTACACTTTAAGAAATGTGCTGCTGTCGCTTCGTCGTTGTGTTTAAAAAGAGTTACCTCTGTCCAAGCAAAACTTCATTAAAGTCAGATCACTTTTTAGGGTCAGCACAATCTAAAAACAAAGAGTTTCTTTATCAGTATTTATTGACTGAATTAATCAGCTCTATTTACATATAAAGAGATCCAGATCATCACATTTCCAGCAGAAGGCTGAACACAGTTTACTGAGGTTGTGCTGAAACAAGCTAATTGTGTTTTGTGGTGCAGAGTGAGAAAAAGTCTGATTTTCTTATTATAACTCTGACGCATTAATATAGATGAGTTCAGCTGCCAGCGCTGCTGTTTTTATGGTCATATATCCTGTGTGTCCATAACGTAACTAAATAAATGGAGCTTAGCAGAAGTTTAATCAGGAGAAGCACTTTATTATTGCCCCACTATTTCATCATTCAGCGTGCTCGGGGTGCCACGCCCCCTGGCTTCTGTCCACTCATTCATCTTCACATTTAAAACCCAACAGGCAACTCCCTTCTGCTTCACAACAACCAATCAAGTCGCCCTAAAAGTCCTTCTCCCTTAACCAGATGAGAGCAAATGACTGATCAGCCTCCTTGTCAGTGTAGTTATCTGCAGCTCCTGACACGGTGCAACAACCAGCTGCTGCAAGACTTCACACACGAAACACAGGTAAGAATGTGCACAAAATAGATCACAAGACATGCATTCACATACCTATTATGCTCATATACATTTGCATGTGAACAAACTAATAAACTAGAATTAAAGTAAAAAATAATAGTTACCAAAATGTGACAATTTGCACAAATTTTGATTAAAGACTACAAAATTAATCTGCTATAAAATAATAAAATAAATCAATTAAAATCTACCTCATATGTATCATTACATTTCATAACTAATTACTCATAAAAATTGGGTAATATTAACTCTTGATTGTCTCCATTGTATTATTAACCATTACCCACTTATAGTGACTGTAACAATTCAGAGACTTTGGTTTCGCATATTTTATTCACCAACTCTGCTAAACCACATGCAACAATTCTTTGTTTGACAAACAAATCAGTCAGGTAGTAAAAATAATCTTCATGCATCATTTCCAAACTGAGGACTTCATGTCCTCCCGCCTTGATTACTGCAACTCATTATATTTCCATCTCACTCGGTCTTGTTTATCCCATTCCCAACTATTTTAGAATACAGCAGCGAGAGTTTGATGTTTCCTCATGTTTGTTTATTCCATTATTACATTGTCAGAAAACTGGACAAGCGTTCCGGTGCTGCAGAGGTTGAGTTTGAGCTTCATGTTACAGTTTTAAAATGTTTTTAACTGTGTTTACTGACTTGCTGGTTCCATGATTAGCCGCTGTGGCGTCAGGCTGTTTCTCTAAAAGTCGAGTCTGTTTCAACTTTTTTCTGCCTCAGGCTGCTGGTTTTTTTTGTTGTTTTTTGTTGTTTGTTTGTTGTCTCGGCCTCTCCTGCGGTGCCGACCGTCACAGCCCAAAGGTCTGATACTGACACACAGCAGCAACCTTTGTGTTCCCGTTTTCAACCTGTCAAGGACAGTGTGTCACTTTCAGCTGGTTACATGCATACAAATGTCTGTTCACAGGGAACCATTAACTTCAGGCAATAAAACAACTAAAGTTAGAGTAAAAAACAACCACTTACAGACTTAAGTACCAGAACAACTTAGATATCTGACCCGCTCTTTCAAATAACACAAATTACTTTCAAATTACGTGCAATGCGTACGCCAAAATCCAGTTTTGCGTGCATGTGATGCGTTTCCAAAAACAGCGACTCCACCAGTTGCAGGAGATCGACACATCATTGTGCATAAACACACATTTTTTAAGTAAATAAATTCATGCACTGTGACAACCTGGATCTCAGGTGCACGTCCACCTGCACACACCAGGAAAACAAGAAACCTAGCTGTCATTTACTGTTCACACACCCAAAAAACACGCCCAACACCAGCAAACGAACCACTTCCCATATCTGTCAAACCGTTATATTCAGTAGAAAGTTGAGGAGAAAGAGCAACACGCTCATGAAAATATTGAAATAAAGAACTGAAATTAAAGACAGAAAACTTTACTATGTCACTTCCAGCATTTACGTATTTATTTACTGTGTAAACTGACTTTTATGACGCTTAACTAGGACGTTTTTTAACCTTAGAGAAGTGGTTTTATAGCCTAAATTCAACAAAACTGCAGCTTTTTTTATTTATGTTAATGTTTATGTATGTGTGTGTATGTATGTGTGCATTATTTTTCTGCTCTGCACCAGCAAAAAGCTCATATGGGTCGTTTTTGGCTGGAACTGCTGCTTTTTTTTCTGTATTTCTATACTGGAGAGTAAAAAAAGTTTTGTTCTGTTTGGTTCACAGCACCACGAGTCCACAGGGAAACTCCTGCAGCAGCTGCAGAGGATGATGGAGTCCCTGAAACAACAGAAAGTGACCTGGCAGCAAGGTGTGATCTGAGCGTCTGCGGTAACAAATCACTGCTCGGGACATTGAGTTGGGTTTCATTGTCTGCGGTGTAAAATGGCGCCCTGAGAATTAAAGTATTAGAGCAGCAGCAGCAGCAGCGAGGAGGGGAAACGCTTAAAGGAGGGCAGCCTCTTTGCACTGCAGTGCTCCAAAACCTGATGGAAAATGTCTCAAAGTTCTGCTTATTATTAATGAAATATACCCACAAAACTTGGGATGAATAATGGAGGCTGGAGCTGCTGTAGGTCTGTGATTGCTGCGGGGGAAAGTCTTTTTATTTTATTTTATTTTCGGGAGAATCATGTTGAAAATAAGCAAAGCAGAAGCCAAGTGACAATGAATGATTGATCACATATTTGGACCATCTGTTCCAGTGATCCGTGTTTTGATGTTTAGTTGGAATAACATCCAGAGGGCAGGACGGGAATTTCATGGGAGATCTAGTTTTCCTGCAGAGGAGCAGAAGCTGCAAAACAGCAAAGCATGACAGAAATGTTTCAGGGAAGGATTGTACAGTCCTCACCTCTTCTGGTTTAATAATTCAAAGGTTCTTTATTAAACAGGCAAGCAGAATAAATAAATGTTGGCTGACAGGAGCTAGATTTCTACTGTAAGTCGAGCTGAAGAGCTGCAGTAACTCTTAGATTTGGTCACCGAATCGCCTGATTGAAGCCAATTAAAGTCTACAGTGACTGTAAACAACCGCAAGTCCAGCATCACTCAGACGCTCCACCTTCCTCTGAATTAAATAAAAAAGAAATCAATCCTTGGAGAGTCTTTTAATTGAAGGCCAGCGGTCATGTGGCCACACACACACACACACACACACACACACACCGGGCAGTGCATGTTTTCCTCCTCATGTTGTTTTCCTGTGATCAAAAAGTAATTATTTCACAATCTGTACTTCATAAGCATTGTTTGCTCTTCATTACAAAGTAATTATTCTGTGATGACGGCGAACTTTACTCATGATGACATAATTAAATTCTCATCTCAAGAAATTAAAAGATAATATGCAGTTTAAAAGAAAGCCAGGAAACCTGCCCCCCGGTGACCGGATTCAACTGAGCTGAACTCACAGCAGGAACACGTGCAAACACTTAAATTAGCCCCAAACTGAAAGGAGGACTGAGGGGATTCAGGGTCAGACTGTCACAGAGATAATATAATAATAATCTGGATCCTGGATCAGAGTCTCACCTGTTTTATGTCATATATTATTTGCAGCGACTTGGACCTGCAGCCCTTTTGCTGCATGTCACTCTGTCTCTCTATTAATCACATAAATGCCCAAAAAATATATTAAAAACAACAACAAAAAAGCATATTTAATATCACCATCACCTTAGCGTAACCTTGTTGCATCAGCTTTCACTGGCCCTGTTTGAGACTAACAGTAACATTTAGTTTAAGAGCTTGCACTGGAAAAAAAAAGAACTTTTTTCTCTTTTTCTTGGTGCAACCAGCTGAGAACATGCGGCCACTAACATGTTTATTTGTATCTGAAGATACATTTGATCACACAAATTTCTGCAGGAGCCCAAATGCTTTGAAATAGTTTGATAGATTTGAAAACCCTTCAGTGTGCACCAGACTTTAAATAACACTTTAAATTAAAGTTTGTCAGAAAATGTTTTGCAGAGATTCATGAATGTGCAGACTTATATTAGTTTCTTTAACAAAAAAATGCATTTTTAAAGGTCACATTAAATTAAAAGATAAAACATCAGCTAACAGAAAGAACCAAACTTCATGGGCTGCAAATCTTTCTCTAATGGTGTAAATATTATTCTATATTACTGAGCTAAAGATAAGCCTTTCTGTGTGCTGTTACTCTGACGCCTGTGTGTGTTTTGAACTTTTGCGAAATAAAACTCCACCTCAGACACCTTGAAAAGGAGGAAAGTGCAAAGAGGAAATTGCATTTATTCTTCAAGAGCTTTAGCCAACAGCTTTAGACCTTGGACTGCACTGTTTCCATTCCCAGGTGTGAGCTGCTGTAAATGTATTGAGCCGTGCAGCAATAAGCGAAACCTTCTATAGATAAGAAGTGTGAAAGATGCAGAATTAGACATATTGTTTCTATGCCTGGCTGCAGCTGTGAGCTCCTCACAGGCTCTGGAGGCTTGTTAGTAGTAGTTTGGGATTAAAGATGCAGAATATTTCTGAGGAATAGATGTTGAAAAGGTCGTTCCTGCAGGTCTGTGCTGTGAAATTTGTTTAGCGCTGCAGCATCGATGACCTCTCTGCCTGAATGGTTCTGTCGATCTCTTAATGAAGGTCTATGTATGGGCTAATGACATTTAATGGCATTCACAGCGTGTTTGTTCAGATCATTCACATGCAGTCAAATTAGATCAGGCTTTAGAATAAGAGGTGCATAAAGATGCTCAAAAGATCACAGCTCACTGGGATTTTTAGGATGATAAATTAACACATCGAAGTCATTTCATCTCTTATTAATAGACCTACAAATAAGTGTGAAGTTGCAGAAATGACAGAGTTTTTTAAAGGACAGCCTTAATGGAGCTGACACAAACACGCCTGTGTGCTCTGGGGTGCACTAAAATCTACACGAGCTCACAGAATCCTGCATTGACGTCTTCTGCACGACAATAAAATGCATCCACGGCTCCCCTGGAGCACCAAACGCTCTCCTTTAACAAATTTAGCGTATTCGCTTGGGCAGGATCGGCTATAAAATATTAACTTTGTAATTAGGCTGATAGTGTGCAGTGAGAAGAGGAAAGTGGGCAGAGACAGTGTATGTTTCACACGTGTTGTGATGGAAATAGCGGCGTTGGCACCAATCATAACATTCCACCTGCACGGTGCTAAACTGCGGCTGTTTTTAGCCGTGTTGTCTCCCAGGCTTTGTGTAGAGATGCTTATATCCAATTATCTGCATATAGGCATATGTGGGAGGACGAGGTGAAAACATGCAAAGAACAGAGGAGGGAGCAGCGTTCATGCAGCAGGTGTGCAGCACTGATTCAGCTAAACACGTGTGAATCCACATGTACTGAATGCAAACTATTCGGCTAAAAAGGACAAGTGTCAGGTGGAAATGGGTCCCAACTGGAAACAAATTAAGATACAAGCTTAGATGTTTTCTCATCTGAACTCCAGATAATCTGCAGAGAATTAGGTTTGATTATCGTCCAAAGTTGCTGTTTCACACAACAGGAGATTGAAATCCTCGGCTTGGTTGAGGTGAGGGTGAGTCATGGGTGCAGGAGGCTGAAGATGACGTGGATCAGACGGCGGTCGTGTGCAATTTGGTTATAAACAACCGAGTCTCCTGTGGAGGCAGAAAATTGTGTTTTCAATTCAAGGCGAGCAAAAAGATTAAAATTTGCAGAGTATTTAAAATAAAATAGGAGGAGTTTAATCAAAGTTAGACAAAGAAGCAGAAGACATTTTTATATTTGGCATGACCGGACGCAGGAAGTCTATCAGACTTACTGGTAACAGGTTCTGTGGTTAGATGTGTGTGTTAAGGTCAGAAATGATCAGAGGAAATGAGTGAGTCTTTCAGAGTCTTCAGCTCTCCTGCTCGACACACACATGGACCCAATCAGGATCCGTAACATAACATGGACTTAGTGCTCGAGAGCTTTCAGGCTAATTTAATGTCCAGTTCAACTGATTCAGACCGTGTGTGAGAGAGGAAGTAGCTTATTCAAAAACAGTGTAAATATCTGTTATTTCTTGTTTATTACCTCCGCCATTGAGGTCATCTTTTGTCTGTCTGTGTACAAAATAACTCAAAAAATTCTGCACCGATTTGGATTAAATTTTCAGACAACGTGTGTATTGTGACGAGGAACAGGTGGTTAGATTTTGGTGGTGATCTGTGATCCAGAACACCATCTGGAATTTATATTATTGCATCAGTGACCCTATTGCCTTCACTAACTGCTGCCATCTAGTGGATGAAATATTTCAATGCCAGTGTGCAAAATACATGATTTCAATATAATCCTTCAAGTGTGCAGTTTGGTAGTCTGCGCTTTCCGAGTGCTTTTCTAGTGTTTGTATGTGTTCAAAGAAAAGTTCAGAAAGTATGATAATGATCGTCCTGCTCACATATTCCCACCTACAGCTAAGGACTCATCTTACAGCCCACCCCTGCATTGCACTTTTCTTTTTATTATGTTGCAGCCGGGTTAATTCTCATTATATAGAAATCACACCTCTCCTCATTAGCTTTTATCTAACTTCGCCTGTGTGTTGAATGTGGCGTCACTCAGCGGGTCTTCACCGTGTGAAGTAGTTGAGTAAGCGGAAACATGAAGGTTGCTGCCTGACATCACCTGCAGAACTCAACTCCCCCTCGACTCAAGCTGGTTTTTGTTCAGAGCAAAACAAAAAAAAAACAAACAAGCACTGGTGAACAAAATAACAGCTTCCCAACAAAAGTGGCAGTGTGGCGCCGATTGCTAAACCCCCTGGCTCTGTGCCAGCAGGCCAGGACTTGTTTTTGTTTCTTTCATTTAAAAAAACTTCTCAACCAACTGGACCGTTCTGTAATCTGCATTCATAATTATTCCTCGTAGCAGGAGATGGTAATTGATGAAAGGCAACAACTTTTTCTAGTTAAAAAAATTTGTTTTTTTGGTTGAAATGTCTGACGAATACTTGGGCAATACTTGGAGATTGTAGAAACGATAAACTGAAAAGACATTTTTCAGCCACAAACAATATCTGCACCGAGCATGAATAAAATAGTCCATAGCCAGAGGGTTTGTGCTATTTTATTCCCGTTTTGTTCCTCAGAGTGTTTGAAAGGCATTTGAGGCTGCCATGCCAGGTTTGTGCAACAATATCTTCTAATTGTTTTGGTTAGATGCACCCAACTACCTGCACAATGAGTCGGCTGGCCTCGCTGTGCTGTGACACACATGCAATATGAATGGTGCGTCTGCAGCACAGTGTTGATTGCAGTGGAAGGACGGTGCTTCTCTGATGTGAAACACATGCACAAGAATCTAAATCATACCAGAGATAAAAGATCTGATGACTCAAACGAGATTATTGTGCCAGATTCATTTGTGTTCCGATGGTTAAAGCTCTTCAGCTCTCTGCTGCACAGCCACCACGGAGCAAACCAGCTGGAGCAACTCATTTATTAGTAGTTTCCCTCTCATGGGGGGGAACTAACTGCAGGGCTGATGCAGGGTTGTGGTCCATCACTTCTGGTTGTCTGAGCTAACTGCAGCCTCTTGGCTCACTTAATATAAATGCCACTAATGTGGCAGCAACACACCACAGAGGAAACAGTTGTAAGAACATGGGAGCACTGATGGAAATGAGCTCCAGGCTCTGCTGCAGGAACAAACACTATCTGCATGTGTTGCCTGCTATAAAAACTCATCTCGTTCCCTTTCATTTCATGGAAAACTCCTCTAACAGTTTATGCATGGTGCACCTTCCCTCAGTGTGGATGCATGAAGCACATTTCAAATTCCCAAGTCAAGAGGTATTCCATGCAAAATCTGTCTTTATTGTGAGAAAAAAAAAAGCAAACAAGCCACGTTTTAAAGGGAACACAGTGAATATTTGATGCAAAAAGAGTCGACTGTCACTTTCAATTAAAGTCGTTGCAGCTCGGTCGCCTCAGTGGTTCGTGGTTTCTGTCAGAAATCAGGTGGTTCATACAAATATGTAGGCTTGTGTGTGTATTATACATTTTTTGACACATATTACCTGTAATTATGTATATATAGATATAAATGTTTAATGTATAATTAGAAAAACATGCACGAGCCTGCACATAAAACATATATAATATAGATCTTTAGATATTTATAAATATCTTTAATATATGTACATGTAATATATGTATATGCATATAAAAAGTATGTCAGTGTTGATCTTTGTTTACATAAACGTAAAAGAAAGTAATGCAAGTTTAAACTTAGCAAGAAAAACATGTATGAACATGCAGAATTTTTGTATATATGTTTTTCTCACAAACTTGTGTATATAAATTAAATATATACGGTCAAAACATATAACAACATTAAAAATTAACTAGAAAGATGCTAATATTTGTACATATTTGAATAGTATATTACTTCAAAAATGTGATAATAAGATATCACCTCATAGCTTACAAATATGGAAATATTTCCTTAAATAAAGAGGCATTTATGTCAAATATTACATTTATGTATTGATGCTAATTAAAAAACTCCACTACAAATAAAAGTCCTGCTATGGACGTGCAGATTGGACCCACTCAGACAGTTTTATATCTTCTAAATATAATATTTTTTACATAAATGCATCAAAACAAATAATCTGTGTTTGAATTTTGTGAAGGTAGAGATTATTTAAATTATTTTAAAAAGGAAAAAAATGCTTTTATGTTAAATCTCCACCTGAAAAGTAACTAAAGCTGCCAGCTAAATGTAGTGGAGTAGAAGTATAAAGTTAGAGTTGAGTAAATGTACTTAGTTACATTCCTCCACTGTTGTTCAACATATATATCTTTACATACAGGCCTTTTAAATTCACATATGCATGACACATTTTCTCTTTTCTTCATGTATGTGAGCCACATTCATAATTCCTGAGTGTGAACAAGACATCACTGTCAATACTGCATGAAGAATAAGTCTATTTAACCTATTTCTGTCTTCTAATCTTCCCCGTGTTCAGAAATTCAGACATTTTCGCTCCCCGCCTCCAAAAACAGCTATTTGAAGTTGCAAGTTGCAAAGAAGCGATTCATTTTAGTCATTAAATCAAATGCGCATTATCTCGCCGAGCCCAAACAAACATTAATCACTGAGCATAATCTCGACAGGTAATCTCCTCTCCCCCCTCGAACCTGCCTGTGAAAGAGATAAATAAATATATTTACAGCCCGTTCAGGAGAGAGAAGGCATCCTTGCAAAATGATGTCATTAGTGCTGAACGATAGCTCCCACTACTGCTGTTTGCTGCTGAAAAAACAAGTCGGTGCATTCAATAGGCCGTAGCTCAAGATCAAAATCAATAATAATATTCTTGGGCGAGTGAGCCTAATGGTTGGAGGATCCCATCACCTAGCAGACGCCTGCAGGCAGACGCATAGAAAATCACTTCATCAACTTTGCTGAGGGTTTTCTGACACACGTGTCGGAGCAAACACACAGTTTGTTTCTGCAGGTGCAATCAACCGCTCGTTAGTCTGATATCATTCATGGGAAAGGATTAGGAATGGATCCATATCACCGACTCTTTCTGCTTCCCAAGTAGATTGAAATAATCCCCGATGATGGCGGTTTTAGACTCTCGACGAGTGGAAACAGGAGCGTCTCACCTGGATTTCCTCTCTCTGAGTCTCTCTCATGATGAGACCGCTTTGAAAGAAATTTCCAGCACGGTATTTTAGAAAAGTGCCACAAAGATACGACCGCTTACTTAAAGCTGCTGCAGGAGAGACCGTGGCAGCTTGGCATCAGCACAAAAGCTTGAACTTAAGAACCCACGAATAAGTTGAACATGACGACTGTAAATTGCACAGAGACTCATCATGTTTAAACCATCCACCCTGAAATTGAGTTAATGTGTTATTTCATTAATAGGGATGAAAACCTCATCGTGTGGCAGGAATTTAAATAAGCTTCCACGTGTTTTCATCGTCACTTTATGATGTTAACACGGAGCTAAATCACAAATATTCAACGTTCATAATGAAATTAGTTGTTTTTTGCTCCGCCAAGGAGGTCATGTTTTCAGCTCGGTCTGTCTGTCTGTCGGCAGGATTACAGAAAAATGATTAGTCCTATTTTCATGACACTTTGTGCAGGGGTGCAGCATGGGTTAAAGAAGAGCATGTTTCATTTTTGAGCAGGTATGAAACTCGGGATAATATGAGACAGAGGTGGACGGGTCACAGAATTCACACAAACGTAGCATAAAACACCAGAACATTTGTGCTGCATGCTTGTGTGTTAGAATAATCAGAAAAATGGGAAAATTCACATAAATATCATCTCAAGTTTATCCCATAATTTGGACTTTTTATCTCATAATCTGGACATAATATGGGCAAAAAAGAAAGAAGCAGAGTTTTAATTTTTATTTTTATAACTGGCAGAAATGGGCTTCCATAGAAAAGCCTGAAAACAAACTATGGAGACAGACTTTAGTGACTGCTGTGGTAATAAATCATAACTTATGACTTTGTAAGACTCCTTAAGAAAGACTTAAAAGTTCCTCTGTGGGTTAACTTGCAAAAAAAAAGTACCAGGCTGTCGGACTGTGAGCTTAATGTCCAGTACAAGATTTTTCAAAGTGGTGATGTTTCAGGAAAACAGCATGGCACCATCCTGAGCAGCTTGAATGTTTCCACGTTTCCTGTCATCTCTCCACTATCACTTACTAATAACATAGGCTGAAAAGTTCCCCAAAAATAACTTTTACTTGCAGGAATCCACACTGCAACATACTGATGAACACAATACATGATAAACACATGAGGTCATGATAAATATGCATCACACAGAGGGACTCTGGATCTCTACAGCAGCTTTTTCTGGGCTGCTGTATCAGACAAACCTGTAGCACTGCGTCTACATCCAGAGCGCTGGAGGATAAAAGTGTAGAAACTGAGTTTATTGTCTATAATGAGTCCAAGATATTTGAAGTTGTTGACCTGCTCCACTGTCTAGCCGTATAGGTGGAGGTGGGTTTGGGTGTGTTTGATGTGCTAATGACCAGTTATTTTGCTTCGTCTATGTTAAGATGAAGATTTCTGTGAAGTGAGAATGCAGTGACGGAGTATTTGAAGTGCGGGTGAAGGGCTGATACAGTGCAAAGGAAACTTGAAATTAAATATCAAATTTTAGCTTCACACTTTAAAATAAAGGGGCTTTTTAGAGGAGTTTAAGTCGTTGTTTCATTCAGGAAATCTCAGCAAGGAAAAGAGACATTATTTTCTAATGTAGCTCTGCGATTTCAGCGGAGTGAACAGACGTATTTGGATGTGAAATGTGAGTGAACACTCTACATTCAGTGTTCATAAAAGCTTTAGCACAGTGGAGTCACGGTGAAATTAAAGCCGGTCCCCAGATGCACATGAACTATAACTAAAGCATGCACGGTACATTCTCACAGCGAGTATCTCTCCTGCGTTTAAACCCCAGAGGAGCCTCGTGTCCTGCCCTCCAATCATGGAAGGAAAGACTCTGCTGGGCTCTCAGATTGGAGCCGAGCGTTCCTCCTCTTCCCACTTCCTCCTCTCCTCTGTTACTGTCTTCATCGCTCTGCGTCTTCCTGCCACTTCAGCTCCACGCGGCCTCCATGCAACATGCAAGTGCACATTCCACGTGGATTACCTTGTTGTGTTTTGTTACAAACAAAAGCCAGTGATAACTTTCACAGTGAAGGAAGTGTCTAACCAATTTATAAACCATCAACTCTGACTTGCTGCTTCCTCTTCTCACCCGTAACACGGAGCTGTTTTCAGTCTGCTGCTTGTATCCGTCTACTTCCCTCTGAAATGTCTCTTCCACCTTCAATTTCTTGACATTCTCGGTTGTTTTCTCCTTCCGACAATCTTCCTCATTTTCTTACCTGTCTTTTTGCTCTCACCATGTCATTCTTACTTTGTCAGGTTCACACAGTCTTCTCTTCTTTTTTTTTTCAGGGTGGTTTCTCTCCATGAAATGGTGTAGTGGAAAATCTTGAGGCCAGATGGTTTCATTGTTTCATTGAATCCTAGAACCTTTTCTGTGTGCTTTCAGGGTTTTAAACCAATGAAAATGACGGCTACAATGTAGTTTTTTGTCCCCTGACTTTTCTCTGGATCCGGACATTTTAAGTTTTGAGTGAAATGTCTGAACAACAATTTAATTGGTTTCTGAAATCTTCAGGTAAACATCTAACTTTCCTCAGCTGCATCTTATGATTGGCACCAACTCATAAATGCTGAGCTAGCATGTTAACACATCCAACAACAACCTGATTTCACAGATTTATGTTTGTTTTAACACCAAATTGTGTGGAAAATGTAACCTCCTTGGCCGATGTGATAAAAGGAAATAAATATACCAGACATGCTGGAAGGGAAATCATGGGAGTTATGTAAAAAAAGGAACAAAAACGACTAACTGTGAGCCACGTAAATTATGTAAGTTTCTTGAAAAAATTTAATTCACAAGCTACAAAATTCACTTTTCTCCTGGGTGAAAGTCCGCCATTTGTTCGTGCAACCAGCACGTAGTTTGGTGTTAAAATAAACGTGGTTATTTCTTGGTATTTTGTGCGATCAGGCTGCTGAGAAGAACATTCTACCTGCTAAACATCAGCCATGTGCTGCCACAAGTATTCAGCTCAACACAGTGAACTCAGCCTCCGTCGGTGGCTTTTATCTTGTTTACCTGCTGCCATGAAGTAAACAGTCTCAAGGCATCGAGCACTTATCCTTTCTGAGTGTGTGAAAGCCTTTACTGGGCTCACTGGACTTCAGGAATTTTCACCAGTTCAAAACTTTTTGTCCTTGATGTCTCACGAGAGCTGTGTGTTTTAGAGATTAATCCAATTATAATGAGTATGTCCTCTAATTAAACTGAAGCAAACTCTGCAGAGACTTTTGTATTCATGTCACATACAGTTCTGTCCTCCCCTAAAACAACCCCACATGACGTTTGTACAGCAGCTAATTACCACAATATTAACATTAGTGTTGGGTGGCGCCCTCTAGTGGCCGGAGTAAGTATGACAGAGTCCATTTGGGGTGAAAGAAATACAAACTTTGACCCAATAAACTGGTGTTTATTTCCTGTGAGAGAACAAAAAAAACTAAATTATTAAATTTTACATATTTCATTTAATGTGTTTAATGTGTAGCTACCTACAGTACCAGTCAAAAGTCTTGACACACACTCTCATTTAATGATTTTTCTTTATTTTTTAATTATTATCAACATTGTAGAAGCATTGACAAACATTTGTCATCATTTATATGATCGTTTGTGCAGCTGGAGATCATTTATATGTTCCTGTGTGTTTTGCAGATGTGAGATTATGATGATATGAAGCATTATTTCCTCTCTAAAGGCAGAAATTCTTGGGAAATTCTTCTTCATGAAGACCTCAAAACTATGAAACAACACATATGGAATAATGCAGTGCACAAAAAGTGTTAAACAAACCTGAAAAGACTTCCTGAATCATTTGCCAGTCACAGGTCACCTGACCTCCTGGGTGAGGGGCGGAGTCTATAAATTGTTTGTTCACCCCTCACTTCATCCTTTGCACTCTTGTCTGTCTGCGTCCAGGGAGAAACTTTGGGTGAGTCTTCATGTTAACGTGAGTGATCACTTTATAAATCTGATGGTTTCATTTGTATGTAGCTTAGCTCCCATGTGCTCTGCTGCTAATCTAATTTGTTTCCAGACATGTGCTGAGATCCATGTGAGATTGTTTGTTGCTTTAACCATTTAACTGTTTATATGGGGCCGGAGCACAGAGGTGCAGCCATTGAATTGTACTGACATCCTTAATTATTGTTTAATGTTAATTGTATTCTCTTCATCTCTTTGATGCAGCACACGACTACCTAAAGAAATCTAAAGAAACGAAACAAATGCCAATGAACTGTGGCAAAGAAGAACCGAAACCTCAAAGAACTTGAAGAAAAATCAAATCTGCTGGTGTTGCATCAAACTCTGCCTCCAAAACTCTTCTGACCGAGACTCTACCTGCTCTCCACACAAACGTAATTCACCGTACAGCGCCTTCAAAACCAGAATATGTTTTATATTTAAGATTTACAGGTGCGCCTTGTAAGGAGTTTTTGTCTTAATGTGTTTGAGATCCTTAAAGCAAAATGTGGCTACTCTGAAGAATCTAAAATATAAAACATATTCTGGTTTGTTTACCACATAATTACATATGTGCTCCATCATAGTTTTCATGTTTTGATATTAATTTACAATGTAGAAAATCAAACAAAACTAAAGAAATTTGTTGCTAATTTTGATTGTTTCTTGCTTGTTTTTAAAGTGTCTGAGTGCCTTTTAAAGCGCTGTACAAATAACATGTATTATTATTATTATTAAAAAAACACTGAATGAGAAACGTTTGACTGGTGCTGTATGTTAGTAGCATTACTGCCTCATATCTGGCAGATATTTGACACCAAACTATCTTTTCCGAACCCTTTTTAAGTGGTTTTGTTTCTTAAACTCAAACAGTTTGTTTCCTAAATCTAACATAAAGTTATCAGCATGTTTAAAACCGTAAGGTGAGAATGACCCAACAGTCCCAACACTTACAGTACAGATGTGTGTGTTTGTGCAGTAAGATCACAGATCTGTACTGAGGAGAAGCTGGAGTTGCTCCCAGCAGCTTGTTTGTCTTTATCAGCAGGGACTTGTCACGATTGATGGATTGTCACGATGACCAGATCTCCTCCGGAGTTTTAACGAAGATGCTCAGCTTAGCTGTGTTTGTTTACATTGGAGACAAACTTTATAATAAACCAATGCATCAAAAGTGATTTTCCTGCTCAGATGCGTTTGGCCCTCGAGAAACAGCCTCCTGATTTATTGTGATTTGTTTGTTTTTTGAGAGTGATTCAGGAAGACTTTCTTTTCTCTGTCGTCTGTTAAATTGAGTGTCCGCTCCACTTTATGCCTTTTTATTTTCATTTGAATAACAGACTCAAGGTTCTCCTACGCAGGGCTTATAATTCCTCATTTGGAGTTCTGTTAGAGAGTGACTTCTTGCTGCTGTTTCTTTTGTCTTTTCCCCTTTTCCCGGCTCCACACGACGCCTCTGCTCTCCCCGTGTGCTCTGACAGTGACATTGGCAGCAGCCTCCGGGGATCTGAGTGGATTAGCATCGTGACCCCTCGTGTGTCTTTGATTCCTCCTTTCCTCCGCTCGCCTTTCCTTCTTCCTCACATCTCATCGATCTCCTAGCTTGTGTTCTCCACATCCTCCGTCTCTCTTCCTGCTCGCTCACGTCCTCTGTTCACCCCTCTTGCAAATTCCCTTCACCTCTTCTTCTCCTTCTCGTATGACACAGGGCTCAGGGACTGGTGCTGCCTCTCAGCAGCTTAGAAAATAACATGAAGCACCCTTTCTCATAAAAAAAAAGACATGTTTTTTTTGCACAGCCACAGGGAGGATTTGAAAATGTGGGAACGCCGAGCTAATAACAGTCAGAGGACATTTTGTTATGGGCCAGGATGTTCAAAAGCAAGCTGGGAAATCCTAAATCATTTTTTTAACTTGAGGTTGATGGGGCATAGGGAAAAAAATCAATGTTATTACAGGGCTGGTTGAAGAGATGCAATTTGCACCAAGAGGCAAAACACGGCGCTCTGATAGAAACCCTCGCCGTTTAGCCGCGGCGTGTACTGTAGCTACACTGTGTTTAAAGCAGAATGAGAAACTCTGCTGCAGGCCAAGCTGAGGAAGGTTCAATGAAAGAAACACCTTCTGATATTGAACCAAGTCAGGATCACCTCCTCTGTAATCATCTGTTTCTCCAACTGTTTGCAACTGTTTTCTTCTTTCATTTGTTTCTTCTTGCTCTCACACACAAGATATCTCAGACGTTGTGCAACCAAACTGAAGCTTTTTGTTTGTTCAACCTAAACGACAGAACAGACCGTTTGTCAGTAGCACTCATAACGACACATGTGAGCGTTTTGTGGCTCACGGTACAGTTATTTAATAACACGTCATTTTATACACGTACGGTTTGTGGTTGTAAAAAAAAGCTGCAGTTTCTCTGAATTTGTGCTACAAAAGTTTGAGCTAAGTTTAGGGCAAAAAAACTTCCTGGTTAGACGTTATAAAAGACAGTTTGAACAGGAAATAAATGTACGTAAAAGCAGGAAGTGAAGTAGTTGATTTCCTGTTCTTCTGGGTGAAAGTCTGCAGGTTTTTCTTACTTTTCCGTAACTTTTGCAGACAGCTGTGCTCCAATCGTAACTTTTTTAACTTGAGAGTGAAAGAGAAAAACTGTGTTTATATAATAAAAGCAAAGTCAGCTGCAACCAAATGTGAATGAACGAACTTTCTCTAATATTCATGATGTGTTGCTGCAGTAAGTAAGTGCAGCTGCCACACTTAAACAGCCCTTCGAGTCCTTTTATTACGACTGTTATCTGAGCAATTAGCATTTCTGCAAATGGGTTTACATTAACGGAAATCATGACAACGCATCCGTTTCTGACAAGTTGTGACTGAACTTACTGAATACTTTGGATATAAGGAAACTTTCCTCTGTGGATCATTATTGGCAGAGTGACAATTTGAAGCTTTTACAGGAACAGATAGTTGAAATAATTTAAATATTTGGCCTTGAAACAAACACATTAAGACATCATTATTTCAGCCCAGATTTCTTAAAAAAGAGCCAAATATTTTCCCCAGAATTATGAAACCTTAGCTTTTAATTATGTGGTTTATCCAGCAGTAAAGTGCATGGTTCGGGTGTTGAACTTTGAGGAGCCTGATTGGAGCGATAGCGTGTGCAGCCCGGGGAAACGCTGCCTGAGATGATGAGATATTAACTGTCTCTCCAAAAGGTTTGTTTGTGGAAATATGAGAAACAGGTTTATCATGTTGAACATGACCTCATGAGGGAAATAAGGGCAAAAACTTTCATTCATGGCCCACAGGCAGTCGGATTATTATTGTTACCAGCTCCCTGAACACAGCGACACAGTCTGAGATCAGCGGACTGAGACATGTTTCTAAACATTAAGACATTAAGACAATGACCGCGCACGTGCTCGGATCAGCTCTCAGGATGTGCAGTGAGCATGGCGTGACGAGCTGCGACGACTTTGTTTTTCATATTCTGTTTTCATCATTAAGAAATCCAAACGGAGGGAGAGGCAGACATGTCAGTGACAGCTTTGCGACGCCAACAGCTCCTGTGGCGTAAACATGCCGGCGAGCCGCTCCGTCAACACGCCGGACGGGCGACAGGAGACTTTAAAGCAGATGACTGGCGCTGCCCAGGAGGCCTCGGCAGGCCTCCGAGTCAGCACTGTGACATCACGACGACATCACAGCGGGACAGCTTTAAACCGTGAGATCACACAAACACTTGAACTCTCAGCGGGATTCATACAGTACGACTTTCAGGCTACTGTACGCCGCAAAATATTCACTTTTTTCACAATGGGTGGCTCAAAAGTTACTAAGTGTGCTCGTGCTTTAAGTTCACAGTGAAAAAAGGATCAAAATAACTCAAAAACAGGTTTAAAACTAGAACTTCACATGTTACTTTATACCCTGAACTGCTCAAATGTACCCTCTGTAAGTTGCTTGGTTTATTTATTTATTTTATTAGTTTTGTGCAAAACAGGGAAAAGTAGATTGTCAGTTAGGTGAAAAATCCGTTAAATAAACAAACAAAAAACGCTTTATATTTTATCATACACAAACTTTGTAAATTTGCAACTTAACTCCATGTATGGATGCCTAAACCTTTATGTTAAATGGTTTAAAATAAATAAATATGAATACTTTTTACTGGTACGGCAAATCATTAAATCTAAATGAATTTATTTGACAACCATCATGAAATCAACCCTGAACTTTTAAATAATCGTGCAGAATTAAAATCTCTGTAACTTAAATGTATTATTTTAAATAATATTTTTTTTTAAATCTGGCTTCATTTTGACATTTTTTCTCTTTTTTTTGAGTCTTGAATGTTTTATTGAAACAATAATTTGCGGGGTTAATGTTAAAAGCACATTTAAAGAAATTATTATTTTCTAATATTTCAGTCCATCACCTTTGAACCAGACTATATTCATCTCTTATCTCTTATTTTTTGTGGCAATAAACTTTATAATCATAAAATCTTGCTCGGTTTAAAGTTATTGGTTAATAAACAGATTCACCAGACATTCAAAATTTTTTAAATATCCACTTTAAAGCTTTCTTTGGCAACTTTTAGGTGGAATACATAAATATGTAAATGCTTTGTTAACCTAAATCATCAACACAGAGACGCCATCTTTAAATGTGTCTCTAAATACAAACAAGAGAACCAACAAACAGGCTCTGAGACACTCAGACGGACTCTTTCCAGCCGGACTCGGCCGTAATGTCTGCTGATGAAATGAAACATAAAGTTTTTATCCTCGCCTCCGTTAAAGACGGGATGCTTTCAGCAGGTAGCGGCTTGTTTTGGGCCGGATCCTGTCGGCTTTGAAGCATTAATGAACGGAGAGATAAAAGGCCGACGCAGACAGTAACTCAGACGTTTGAAGCTGACGGCTCCTGGGACGGTTTGCTGCACGTTCGTTTTCCAGCCACCAGCTGCAGGAAAATCTGACCAGAGAGACGGATACACAAACCGGAGTTCATGATTCTGCAGTTTTTTAGATGTGTAGATTACAACAGAACTGCAGATCCAAAAACTTCATAAACTTCAGTTTAAAACACATTTAAGGTTCTTGAGATATTGTAAAACTTTATTAATGAGGGTGAATTATAAGAGATGTAAAAGGCCCAAACTTTTTCCATTTTCCCGATCCAAACAAACAGAATTTGTGACGCTTTTGCTCATTTTTGTTGTTGTTTTCTGTCTTTTTGTCGTCATTTTATTATTCTGTGAGGTCGTTTTTGTAATCAGTAAGTCTCCTTTAAATGTACAGTATACTGCAGCTTTAACTTGCTGTCTGTGAGCATGACTTATTTCCTTTTTAGGGCCTTTGTAGCGGACAGACATGGGAAATTATCAGTAGATACACCATGCAGATATGCTTTGGATAATTAATGTGCAGTTATCTCCTCTATATGTCCCTGAACATGAAATTAATTACTTTTTCTACTAAATTTAGCAGTCATTCGCCACATTTTTTGTTTTTTCTTTCGATGAAACCAACTATGTTTCCTAGAAATGATGTTTATATAATACTAATTGTCTTAGGAAATGTAATAGCTGGTTGATTATGTTTATGTTTAAGATTGTGCAGCAATTTTGACCTAGAAAAGCAGGCAACAAAAGAACTTTGTTTACAGTGTAAATACAAGTAAATATATTGTAACTTGTGGTGCAAGCCACTGGAATCTTTACCAAACCAAGACCAAAACCTTTCCATAACCCTCAACCAAGTGATGTGAGTTTGATAATGTTGTTGTTGCTACAAGTAGAAATCACAAGAGACGATATTTTGATAGAAAATTGTGCTCATTGTTGTGCAATTAGCTCTAAATAAACCAAATTTCCGAGAGACTTTTATGCAATACCCCACTCTATTTCTGAAGAGTATTTGTTGTTAAACTACACAAATGAACATCACTGCTGCGGCGCTCCATCACAGCACCGAGGAGTCATTTCTCAGGCGCCCGTTTCCTGCAGCTGTGGAGCAGCAGGTGGACGGCGCTCTCTCCCAGCTTTCATGTTGCTGCCGCGATGCTCTCTGCTCATGCTAATGATGTTTGTGGTGGACTCTCCGTTCACTCACCTGCATCTGAGGCGCCTTGTTATGCACAACAGAAATAGACGCATCAAGGCAGCAGCAGCAGGATGTATTTTTAAATCAAAGACCGATCCTTTTTTATCCTGTCTTTAATTATGCTGCCTGCAAACGTTCAGTGCAAAAGCAAATTTAAATAAAAGTGTAAAAAATAATATGTAGAAAATGAGAAAGAGGTTTTTTTCTTTCCCCGAAGGTTTGGCAGTTAGCTCCAGTAGCGGCACATTTAACATTACGGCTCAGAATAGCGTGCACAAAGGCTTTAAAATGATTGAGCGCCAAGCAATCGATATTTTCAAGCAATAAACATTTTCACTTTTCAGAATGCACCTCGGTGGAAGTTTAGCAGCCGTTAATCTTCAGCTCAAGCTGCCTTGGGGATCAACTGTCAGAGCAGCGTTCGGGCTTTTTTCTGCAGCTTTCTGTATCAATGATTGCAAACAGGTGAAATTCCATTTTGAGAAATATTAGAGCAACACAACACACATCCGCTGGCAGAGAGACGACAGGCAGATCTGTAACAGGTAATGATTAGCTTGACGCGGAGCGTTAAATAGAGCCACCTCTTGAAACACGTGTTGGAAAACAAATCCTTATAATTACACACAGAGGACTTTATTAACCCTCTGGAGGGTCACACCTCCCACTTCTTTTATACTGTGTCAGATTCACACCAATACAGGCAGCAAAATACAACTCATACTTATATTTATTTAGTTTTAAACTGTCCTCAGCAACAACTTTTATCAGACGTTTATTACCCAACTTCCAGTGACTCACATCACCCTCATAACTACTTCACTTCCTGCTTTTACGTGCATTTATTTCCTGTTTAAACTGTTTTTTTAACCCTCAACCAGGAAGTGTTTTGCTCTAAACCTAGCTCAGTGGTTTTGCAGCATTAATTCACAGAAACTGCAGCTTTTTTTACAACCATGAACTGTTTGTGTTTGTATAATGACGTGTGATATTTTTAAGGCGATTTCTAAACGTTTAAATGTGTCATTATTCTGGGTTTATTCTGTCGTTTCGGTTGGAGATCTTGTTGCAAATTTAGATTCAGACAACTTTATTTATACCAAGAAGAGCCATTTCTTTGTAGGTTATATGCTCCAAACACAACATACTAAAACTTCAGAAAATTGATAAAGGTACGCCACATGTCAAAAGCTTTCAGATCAGCCTACGTTAATCAATACGAGGACGTAAACAAGCAACAAGCAGCAATAATAAAACAGTTTTATTTGCCATTTTATTACCATTATTTGCCCTTTTTGCCTCCCAGAAGTTCCTGTGCATTGTGTAAAAACTTGCTGCCCTTCACGTCTGTTTGTTCTTCGTGTTTCCATGGTGCCTCACTTCAATAACTTCCAGCTGTTTCCAGGCTCCTAACTCAGCTAATCTCAGCTCAGTTCAGCCTTTCCAGGGGTCTCTATTACCGGGTTGTTAGTTAATCACGGCGTTATTCTTTTCCTGCTCTTTCATCAGCAGCGCGGCTTTGCTAACCTCACTGTGGTGACCTCACGCTGCTCCCTCATCAGCCTCTCAAATTGCTTAACCCCTCACAGGAATCTTAACTCTGCCACCATTTCCAGTCCGTCCAGCAGATTTCCTGGTGATTTGGGGTCTCTGTGGCAGGAAATGATCCTCTGATGATTCACTTGTATTACAGTGTTTACGGCCACTTTCAGGCTGCTGGTTCAGCCCAGATATTTACACCTGTGTGTGACGTTTTTGCCCGTGATTGAGAGAGTAAAGGATCTTAAAAGATCGTCTTCTGAGGTAAAAACGTGGGTGTTAAACTGGTGAGACTGTTCGATGTGGGGTCGATAAACCGTACGTTTACATCCACTAACTTATTACTTGATGAGAAAAAGTAACACGTTCCTCTTTGCAAGAAAAAAGTAATCAAAAACTGTTATTAACGAACCATTTGATGCCTTGTAAATCAATCCAGGACTTCTTCCATCTATAGATACAGACAGCGTTTGAATAAAATGCTCCCCAATGGTTCAAAATCCACGAATCCACGTTTGTGATGCATATTTCTAAAGTTTTTTACTTTCTAACTTTACTTTCTCTTTATTTTTGTTGTGAAACAGAGAGAAACAGCCGAGCCGGAGCCGTAAAGATTGAGCTGTCTCTGGGGTCATTATCTTCAGGCTTCACTTTGCTTTAAAGCGACTGAGCCAAACAGCTGCTGTGCTTCTTTTCTGTGTAATAGTACATAAAGGAAAAACAGAGCACCTTCTCAGACGCCGCTGTGACACTTCCTCTGCTCTGCTGAGTTGAAGTGGCAGATGTCTGACGAGGAAGAGGTTAAAACCAGCCCGAGACTCCGCGAACAAGGCAGAGAAATGAGAGTTTTTGTCTTCCCCAAAAGGCCCGGGAGCTCATAAGTCAGTCTAGTGTGTCAGGAGGTTCCCTGCTTTTACTGCCGGCACAACTGTCGATGTTGACAAATGGTTTTGATTTCTCAGCCCCCTAAAATCTATTACTGAGACTGAAAGAACCCTCAGTTCTCGTCTCTAACAGTGAGTACACACCATGACTGCAGCTGCACAGACTCCAACCTGCTGCAGGGATAATCAGCATCTCCATCATCTTTCTCTGTGTTTCTGATCTTAAATCAAACTGTTGCAAAGAAAACACTGTATAGATTCCACCATGTGAACATTGAAACATAAGCTGCAGATGTTTGCATGTAAACAAAACACATTTTCCACTTGTTTTTGTGACTTCTTGCACAGCCAAAGCATCAAAAAGCTTCACAGCAATTTCTCCTTTCAGTATTTTTCTACATCCATTTGAAATAATTTATAATGAAGTTGCTTGAATTGTGTTTGCTATAAAGAATTGAACATAAGTCTCTGTGCTGCGTGCAGAACAACGTCCACGCTTCATCTTTCTGTACTTCCTTCACATTCCTGTTTTACATTTGCTTTGTTTTACGTATGAAACGGATTCAGTTCGCTTTGATGTCGACTTTTCTCTTGTGTTTGTGATTCACTGTATGTACAGTTTGTGTTGTTTTCTGTGTGTGCAGGTTGTTGCTGCTCATTAATTGCTGGATTTTTAGATCGGGAACATCATTGCTTGCTCTGTTTTTTTATTATGTTATCCATTTTGGTTTTAGGTCCACAGGTCTATTTTGGATCAGACTTTACGTGAAAATGATGCAGATTTCTCTTGAGTTGCAGCTTATTTTGTCTTGCAGAAATGCACGAAGAGCAAACTGTAAATATGTTCGTGATCAGATGATTTTTGTGCATTTTTGTGGGGCAAAGACGTAAGTTTTGCACACGCTGAGTAACAGACTTTTGACAGTTTCACTCCGTCTGAATTTTCTGTTTGAACTTATTTGAAGAGAACTTTTTAACCTAATTGGGAGGTTTGGTGTGTTGGTGTGAGCGGGTAATAAAAGAGAGGAGGAGATTGAAACAACTCAACTCCTACTGGGAGTAACAAAGCCTTAAAGCACTATTCTGTGTGTGAATTTATTCCCCTAGTGTTCCCACGAGTGTGAAATAACTGGAGCTACGATTCATTACACCACTGTTTCCAACTGTAAAGGATTCACACTTCACCGTTTTCGTTGGATCACAGAAATTGACCTCGGGATTAATGCCATCATTGATGCTTTTCTTCTTTCTTTTATGAAGCAGAACTCGGTCGACTGAACCGTTTTCTTTCTGCTTTTATTCTTAGTTTCTCTCTCATCTTCCCTTTAAGTGTTGCTCCGTTCTTACACATGCACTTCAGTCCTCTGTTTTGCTTAAAGCAAAGACACTGTTGCAGGGTAATTCAAAATGCTTCACATGAAAAATGGAGAAAACAACAGCACATAAAAGGGCAACATTTCAGACTAAATGGAAGAACAGAGAAGGGATGACAATAAAATGGCCTGAAAAGTAAAAGCACGGCATTAACCAATTTGTGCCCAAGACAATATTCAGTATATATTCCACTTCCTGAAGGGTTTACTGCAAGACATGGGCTCAAAAAATATGTTAATACACGGCAAAAACAATCCAAGGCGCACTGTAGGTTTGTGCAAAACCAAAAGCTGTATTAAGTAACAGAAGATATGGCACAGACATACTTTAACATTTTAAAATCACACTTTTATCGTATTTTTGGACTAAATCACTGCACATGTGAGCACATCTTTCATATTCAACTTGTTACAAGTTCATAGATACCAGTATATATGCAGTCTTTTGGAACATTGGACGACTGTTTTTACCTAAAATGATTAAGGAGTAATTTCCCACCCAGTAGTTCAGATTTGTGCTTGGGTAAACCCAGAGAACCAACCTCCACCAGTGGATTTCAGATCCAAAATACAGCCTGACGTTTAAAATAAAATGGAAAATATAATACTTATTAAGGAAAACTACAGTGTGGAAGGACGGAGGGTAAATCCCAAATGTCCCGGGACACAATCGACTGAAATAAAACCTCAGACAGAGACCTAAAACTGGTGTCACTTTGGGCTTTCATCCTCTATTCAACAGGAAACGTATAATAGAATAATGTTTTAATTTGCCATTTGAAAAGGGCATTTTTGCACCCAAGACAAAAATATAACACTGTGCCACCGGCGGTGCTGCCACAGGCTCTGAGATCTTTTGTCCTCAGCGTTTCCACCTTAAATGGCACATGGATAATCAATACAACCACGGAGTCTAGACTCAGATTACTCTTTAACTTTTGTTTCACTTTTGTCTCTAAAAAGAGTAGATAGTCTTATAATTATATTCTCATTATTCCAAAAAGAAAGGATGAATCACTTCCCTACTGTTCATCCAGGCAGCAGCTTTATTGGAGCATTTTTATTTTTCCTGTTTTATTTTTTCCAAATGAATGAACTGAAACTGTTTTGAGTGTTTCTCATCTCTGCTGCTGCACTGAAAACATCACCTCCACACACACGTGACCTTTACCTCACTAACAGGTTGACTGGAATAGAGAAACAAATCAAAGGCAGTCCTACCAAGTTTGGCATATTGACAGCTTCCCAGCAGGTGGAAAACTCCACTCAATAAACCATCTCAGGCCAGAACAGAAATCCATTTGGCTCAGGCCTCACCAACCTTTCAATCCATCAGCCAAAGGCGAGAAGAAAAACACAGGCAGGAGGAAAGATGCCAAGGAGGCATGAAATTACAACCTGCATCCGACGGAACCTGAGAAGCAAATGAAGAAAAATGTAATTTGGATGGAGAGAATTTGAGTTTACGACTGCTGGGAGGAATCACTGATGGAAACGTTTGGACACTGAGGTCGTGGCCCCGACGAAACAGTTTCAAGGCTGAATACGAAGGAGTATTAGGGCCACATTTAGGAAAAAATATATATATTTAATTACCAGAATAAAGTCGCACAAAATGGATTAATTTCGAGAATAAAGTTGCACATAATTGGGAGGATGTTCTGCTGAAAACGGAGGTAAATGTTCCAAAAGATTTAGTTTCTTTAAGTACATTTGAACAAAATGGTCCACGGCCTCATTTTAACAACTTTCCTCCTCGAATTTATTCATTATCTTCAACTTTATTCTCGTAATTAAAGAATTATTTTCGATACATTTTGATTAACTGAATTTCCCCTTTGGGATAAATAAAGTAATTTTGATTTTGATTGGATTATTTTTGTAATTATTATTATTTTCAACTTAATTCTCGTAATTTATTATTTTCGACATTATTCTCGTAATAAATTAATTCTTTTTGACATTATTCTCATAATTAATTCATTATTTATGACTTTATTCTCGTAATTAATAATTTTCTACATTATTCTCGTAATAAATTAATTATTTTTTACTTTATTCTCTTAATAAATTAATTATTTTCGCATTATTCTCGTAATTAATTCATTTTGTACGACTTTATTCTTGTAATTAATTCATTATTTTCGACTTTATTCTCGTAATTAATTAATTATTTTCAACAATTCTCGTAATAATTTTTTTTTCTAAATGTGGCCCTAATCCAAGTCCAGTCAGAAACTATCTTACAAACCAGGAAAAATAATAAAAAATATTGCATGGAAAAGGGCAAGTGCATGTTTATTTTGTTTATTTTTTTAAATACAACAACATTTAATTGACACTTTGGTTTAAACGGTTGTAAACAGACTCCAAATATTCTAATATTCTATAAAAAATAATAATAATACTCAACGATCTTTTAAAGTTAAAATACATCCAGGCAAACGTATGTATAAATACGTTCCTGTCTTGTTGTTTTGACCCTGTGGTGCCCGAATGATCCAAACATCTTAATCCATCTTTATATGAGGACACAGACGCCTTCAGGGCTTCTGCAGAAGTCAATTACCTCCGAACAGAGATTGATGCTGTAAACTGAGACGGATCAGTAGGTCAAACATAGGCAGAGCAGAGTTTATGTCCCATGTGATGCCGGCTGTAACCTCAGTGTGCTGTTCTCTGTTTTAATGATAAGGATAAAGTTTATTTTAGCTAAATAGCTCATTGTACTCGCTGTGGTGACATCATATTTCAGCGCTGCAAGAAAAGAAAGATGGACGCTGACAGCCAGGTCACTTATCTTTTGATTTGAGGTTTAAACAGCCAGCATTAAATATCTCAATGTTTTGTTGTTTTTATTCTTTAGGGTAGAATAGTACTCAAATATCAAACACAATCCACTTTACCTCCATCAGTAGGTCATGTTATCAGCTTGTTTTTGGTTTTTGTTTGTCAGTTTGTCAGCAGGATTATGTATAAAAAAAAGACGAGTGGTCAGATTCCAGTGAAACTTAGTGGGAGTTAATGGTGAATGCATTTGTATGGAGCTTTCTATTCTTAGCGACCACTCAAAGATCGATAGGAAATGGCAAATATTACAAGGAGTACAATGAAGCATTTGATATTTATGAATTAATTTATTTCAATTGTCACTTAGAAAAATGTAACAATGTTTCCTTTTTTTTCAGAAATCCTTTTGAAAAAACTGTGAATTTCGTGTGATTTGTTAAAGTCTGTCTGTGACACATTTAAAGACATCAGAACAAATGCTTTAGTATTTTTATGACCTTACTGTTTACAGTTTTTGGATTTTGATGGATTGTTTATGGAGGAGAATTGTATTGAGTGTATGGACAAAGGAAGAAACCTTTAAATGTTGCAGTGATTCTGAATAACATTTGCACGATCAGTCACGGCCTTACTGAAGATCTGCACTAATAGACTGTAAATGTTTCTTTTCTTCTTCTTTTATGCATTATATATATTTATATATAAGCATATGTGCACACATAAATAACCAAGCCAACTGACATATTCCAGCTCCCTGAATGTGCTTAACCAAACAAAAAAGCATTTTCTTACATATGAGCCGGCCCTTAAAATAGCCTCTTCCTCTGCTGGGTGTGCGCGTCCCGTATGGACGACGTTCGAGTTTCCAGGTTCGAAGGCGGGTTACGGAGCACAAAGGTGACAGAGAGGAGGACACCTGCCAGAGGACCATATGGGCCAAGCAGCCTGTGACGAGATGGGATGTGACAGACAGTGAGATCCCCGGAGATCCACCTGATCCGGGGTCAAGCTATCGCTGTGGAGGCATCTGTGGACAGGAGGAAAGTCCTCCGAGTCAGCTGATGCTGCGGACATATTGACTTAAACTCAGCCTGACACCCAGAACAAAGCCATATGAGGAGGATGTAACGGTCTGGATGCTGGAGACGTCTGTGGGATTTTTATTTTTTTTTTAGGAAACAAGAACTTTAAAAGAGGAGAATACCCTTCACTGTGAAGGTCATGTTAAACATTCAGCCCCAGAACAGCCAAAAGTTAAAGCTGGTCCTGCATGAACAATGCAAACTCCTGTTTCCCTCCAAGGCCGAAGCAAAGACGGAGCAACAAGCCTCGTGTTGCTGTGAGTTCTGAACAATTAAATACCTTTTTTCCCAGTTGCGAACGGGGAACAAGAGCAATTGTTGGACAAAAAAAATACCAGAATGGAGCCATAAAAAAGTATTTTGAGCCTTAAAATGATGACAAAACATCCTACTAAGTCCAAATTATCCTATCATCATTACCAATAGATCATAATGAGCATTTATTGATAGGATTTTGTATTAAAAAAAATGCAGCGAGTGCAATTAAGAGGCCGGACATCGAAGAAATGTCTCAGGAGATTTGGATTTGAAATCTTGCCTTGCTAGAAAAACTTAAAACTAAACTTGAAGTCGGCAAAATTTAAATAATAAATCGAGATTTTAATGCCGTTTATAGGCTGGAAGAACATAAATGACTTTGGGCTGACACCAATGATAAAAGTAAAGAAATAACCGTTTGTTTTGGGGGTTTTTTGTCACAGTTTTAACTTAAATTATCAACAGTTATTCAACAAATATCTCAGAAATCAGGAAACAAGAAGGATCCTCTTATGGGGAAAAAACATGAATTATTTCCTGTTTCTCCATCATAAATGACTTACCTGCCTGCTGCTTTTCCAGAGGAATACAACATCATATTTAATAACCTGTAGTTAGTATGCTAACCCTCCAGCTTATCTGTATGTCTCCCAGCAGCCCACACAGCTGCTCAGAAACGCGCCGCGCTGAGGTTAAGAGACGTCCGACCTCGCTGGCTGCAGGAGTTGAACCTCACCCCGCCTCTCCTCCGGGGCAGGAAGGTTTCTACAGCACTGAAAGAGTTATCATGAACTCACCTGCACTGCGTTTCCACAGCATTTCCACGTGAGTTCATGTTCATACGGCGTCAGAGGAGCGAGGATCTGTGCAGCACAGAGACCTGTCGGCCCGAACAGAACATCTCAGGTCGTTAGTCGTCACTTCTCTCTCTTTCTTATTCACCGGAGCTCCTCAGTGTCTGTGGAAGTGAAGCATGAAGACCGTGGGAAGCCAATGAGTGCAGGAGGATCTCTTTTTTCCTTTATTTTTCCTGTACAAGGCTGCCTGTTTGCGTGGGCACGTGGGCGCGCGTGCTCCGAGAAGTGAAGGAGATCAGAGTCATCGTGACTTTCAATAACTGAGCCCTGAATCGCTGCGTGATGCCTGCATGTCTCCGCTTATATAAGTGGTTGCAGGGTTGTTGTTTGTCTTTTAAATGAGTGAGTGAAGCTGGATTTGTGTGTGAAAATTAGGGATTTTAATATTTATCCTATATGTCTACTAAAAGACCAACTTTTCCAGTTCAAGCCTGTAAGATTCAGATGTTTTAATATCAGACATTCGTCTAATTGTCACAAAATCATATGGATACATTTTAACAAGAAGAAGAAAAGTAGTAATGAAGTTGGCGAAGAAGGTGGAACACAAAATTGGCTGATGATTTATTCTTTAAACTCAACAGGAAGGCTCATAACTTCTCTCTTGTGGTGTAAATGTTGTTGTAACCTCCGGAGTTTGTTTGTCTGTTAGTTAGTTTGTTAGTTAGCAACATAACTCGAGAATTTAAGGACGGATTTGGATGAAATTTTCAGGAAATGTCCACAATGATACCAGGAATAAGTGATTAAATTTTGGGGGTGATCCGTACACGATATCACTGGTTACAACCATAGGCGCCTTACAGAATCTTTTTTTTTTCATCACAAATTGAAGTTTTCTTTTTTTTGGCAGGAATTGTCTTCCATCACCTCTGCAAACTGATTTCATCCTGCACTGACGTGAATGGAAATGAATTGCTGCCTTGAATCAATTTGCAGTGATTTAACATATATGTTCTACATAGTTAATGTGCTAAAACACCTGTATAGTCCTTTAAATGCAATCAGGATTACTTTTAGATCATGGCAGGGATAAAGGTGAGACATTGAGCTGTGGAGGTGAAGATTGGGTGAGTGTCTGAGGGAATTAATGTGATCAATGAGGGTCCCAACAACTATAATAAGACAGGCATGTGTGTGCATGCAGGTATGAATATAAATCGGTGGTTATTGATCCTGGCCGTCAGGATTCAGAGCCCTGCTGGTTTTCCTTCCCGTGATCTAATGAGGGATTATTTTACACCTGGGACGGCAGGTGAACCCGAGGACCAGCAGGGAGAAAGTGCTGGTGTAAGAGACCGACGCGCCGTGGAAGCAGATTCACCCCTTAACGTACTATATATTATATATTATACATATTTCTGCATACTGGGGTCCCTAAACAGGCTTTGAATTACATAAATGAGGTATCAGTGGAAAGCTGAGGCTCTTGTGGATTCAATGAGTCCAGTTTGATTCATGTGGGATGATGTTCGTCCCTGTAGGAGTCAGTTCACTGCAGTGAGGGCGTTTCTTGAGTCTCAACCTCGCTGTATAAAATGAGCTGCTGTGACCTCTAAGATAAGCACAGCCTCATGAAACTTCACAGCCACAAACTAGAGACCCAGAGCTTTCAGAGGATGTATAGCTTTCCTATATATTTTGACAATAAGGGGGTTTCTCTGCAGTTTAGAGAACAGAAGTGCTCGCCATTGAAACACTGAAAATACAGAAATCTCCAAAATCTCCAAAGTTTTTGAAGCCAAATCACAGCTTGGATTTGTCTGAGTTCTTCCAAAGATCTTGTTATAATGTTGTCATATTCTGGGGGTTTCTGACCCCTTTTTTATCAATTCCTGATATGAAAAAAATAGCATAATCCAGCACCAAATGTGTGCAACAAATGCGATCAACCCAGAAATTGCTGCAACAACTTATGGGACCAAGTTGAAGCTGGAAATGGGACAAAATCAGCCAGACTCTGATACTGGGACCCCTGATACATACTAATAGTTGTAAATAAATAAATAATTAATTAACATATTTTGTATATACTTTGCATATTTTGGTTTTGCTTGATGAGTATCACCTATTTTTCCTTTTTTCATTGTTTCCTTGTTGAACTTTTTGTCATTTTTGGAAAATTAGATCCTCTCTCCACATTTTCCGTCTTTTTTGCTGCTGTGCCTCATCACCCCTTCAGGCGCATCCTGCAGTTGTGTGATTGTAATTCTTGCACATGACTGCAGAGTTTAAGTTTCTGTATTAACATTTCATGAAGGGACCGAATCCATTAGGGAAATACTATAGGATGCTATAGGACTGCACCGTTCTATTAATATGAGATAAACAGGATCATAGGAGAGGTCATCAGCAGTCACAAGTATCTCTCTAATGCTCCTTGATTGTCATTGACCTACTTACAGTGTAATGAGAGCCGACAGTCTCTCCTGAGTCGGAGTGGTGGAGGATTCTCTGCGGAGGATCCTGGATCTGACAATGATCTGAAGTCTTCAGTGAGAGTGACCTGATTCCTCTTAGAGTTTAGCATAACGTCCGCCGTCTCCACTGGTCATTTAATCACATTTCAACAGAGATTATACGAACCAGGGCTGATTTTGGAGACATTGTTATCCTTATTTAAACCTCCAACGTCGTAGATTTTCTCCTCTTTCTAATATGAAAACCTGTCAGAAAGTTTTCAGAAGACTTTGAGGAAAAAAATATAAAAACTTGCAGGGAAAAAATGCAATAAATCCCCTTTTAAAGCCTAAACCTGCTCACAGAGCTGCAAGCTGCTAGGTGAAATGGTGCCTGTGTGTCAGAGCTGCAGGCTAATGGGAGCTTCACATAAAAGCAGCTCGGCACATCTCCACTGTGTGCATGACAGACACTCACTCATCTCCCCTTTCTATCATTTTGCTCTTCAGAGTGGAAATAGAAGCCTAAATAAATAGTGGATAACGGGTAATTTTCTGCCCATCATCATCCTGCAAATGAGACACTGTCTGACTAATCTACAACAGAATTCAGCTGCAAAGTGCTGCAGGCTGCATCAGATCTCCAGTAAATAATGTTACTTTAAAAATAGAGCTGCAAACTGTGAGACCACACGCGCTGCTCGTTCCTTCTCTCAAATATGACTGAAAGGAGCGTTTCTAAAATTAGAAACACCTTAGAGATGTAGCTTTCTAAACACGTTGTTAGCATTGTGAAACAAAACGACTTCCTTAAGGTTTGGGGGAAAAGGACTTGGTTAGACGTTATTAAAGATTATTTTAAAAGTAAAATAAATGCATCTAACCGCTGGAGGTGAGGAACAAAAAGAAGTTATGCTGATGATGTAAAAACATGAAGCACTGAAGCTAAGTTACGTTATTTAAAATATTGTTGTTTATATATGTTTTAGCAGAAAATTGTTTATTTTGCAAACGTTTATTTAACAGTTTTTTTACTTAACTAGTTGCTGCCTTTTTTGGTGATCATCCAAAGCTACAAACCGTTCAATTAGTGAGTTTTACAGGATAGTTTTTAACTTTAGATAAACCTCGACAAGCTGTTTCTTTATGCTAAGCTAAGCTAAGCTAACCATGATCCATCTGTTAATGTTTGTTTACATCCATCGCTTCATACTCTTTAAAAGAAAGTGAATATATTTCCCAAACGTTGAGCTCAGACAGTGTTTCTACACCCCGAGTTCTCACTGTACTAACAGATTCAGCCTCTTTCATACAGTGCTGCTTCTACCTTATTACCCAGAATGCACGGCTCCTCTGGGACCCATGAACAATAAATCCCAGAAGCCCTTAAAGTGTGCTTCAGCATATTAACCAGCTCTGTAATGAGATACATTCCAAGAAAATACCACGAACGAGTGTATTTTTTTTGCACAATCTTTTACCATTATTATAAATTAGTGGCGCCTCATGTTTTGTTTGACAAGTACGTAGTGCTGCAAACTTTTTCAAACCCTCATTACTGCCTGCCAGTCAAGGTGTGTTTGTGTGCATGATCTCATCTTTAAGCTTTCTACTTTTCCTCTCATGGAGCCATCAGCTGATGCACCTGCACCTGTGCGGCCCAGGTGAAGCCCTCATTGGTCCGTTTGAAACTTGGCGGTCCAATCAGTGACAGTTACGACCTATAAAAGAAGACTGAAGAGGGGAGCTGACGTCTCTTGATTCACAACTGCTCTGGCTGTCTTTTTAGTTGCTTTAAATGCTCAATAAGTTATGTTTCTTTAGTGTAAGGAGGCTCTCGATAAAAAACAGTAACAGCTTCTTCTGTTTCTTTAAGGTTTATCTTCCAGGAGGTTTCTCTGCTTTCCAAAACAAACTCAACTAGTAATTAAAACCAGTTAAAACTAGTGTTGGATGATATATAGTGTTAGGGGCGGGGTTATGCAAATGTCGTCATGAAACATAATTTTATACGCCTAAAAACTCCTGGAAACAGAGGTGGTGAAAAACAGTTTCATGCCCTAACTCCTAAATCAAGTCATACACAGTTTTCAACAAGTTTTCAGCTATTATTTTGTATCCTCGTAAACAAATCTCTGATTTTACTTCACCCGGACTTTGAAGTGGTATTTGTTTCTGTAGCTGTGGCCTTTTCTTTCTTTATGTTCTGTCTTTGTTTCACTGGTTGTTTGAAGTTGTTTGTGCTGTTCCTCCTACGTATATTTATCTCACACACACACACACAGAGGGGCAGAGCTGCAGAGATCCCAGTGGGAGGACAAAAACTTTTAGATGTTCTCAAACATAATACCATGCAGCACATGCTGATGCTTCCCATTTGGACTCTGAGGCTCCGAGGATGTTTCCTGACAGTATGAGACGTCAGCTACATGTTGCCGTGCTGAGACACGCTCTGCGGCCGGCAACTCAGCATAATCCTCCTCAAACCGCAGGATTTTTACGGGGTACGACTGTCGGAGGTCTGCCACAGTGATTTCCAATGCAGCGAAATCATCAGTGTTCACTGAAGTGTACAGAAAAAACATCACAGAGCCAGTGTTTATAAGTTCACCCCATCAAAGTGAATTCAGCCGCCTCAGAGGCGTATCAGCTATTTGAGGGAACAAACAATCGTCTAATCAGCACTTGTCAACACCAAATAATCAGTCGCTGTGGAATCAAAACTTCTTATCACGGGAGGATTGGCGACTGTGTAGTTTTTGACATAATGACCGCAGCAGCAGCAGCACTTTGGTATCTGGAAACACACTTTCTTCTAAAGAGTAATTAAACTCTGGTGCAATTTTTCCGCTGAAAGCAAATGTATTTAATCGTGCAACTACAGCAGCAAACATCAAGGGTGTCCTGACATCACAGCGCGCACTCACAAAATGTTGTAATGGAGATTGTTTAGTCTGTAATGACCCTCTTTTTATCTCAAATTAGCCTTTTTTTTTTACTCTCCAGGGTTCACAGAATTGTGCCTCAGGCATCAGAGAAAGGGCAAGTGCACCGTTTCCAAGGATGTTTAAATGGATAATGTACAGTAGGAGTGAAAAAATGGGATTTTTTGTGCTTGATTTAGATATTTCAAGTGTGCAGCAGGCAAGGTTTTGGGAAAAAAACAACTTTTCTTGTTTTCTTGTCAGTTCAGTTTTAATACTTATTGATTGATTTCTTCTTTCTTCATCTCAGCGTCCTCGGGTCAATTCATGGGAGGGGTTACTGAAAAGAGAAAGGAGTCTTTATCCCGTCACTGCTAATCATTTTTCATTTGTTGTGACACATGATTATTCTTTTGTTGGCACTCGTTGTTGAATGAAGCCTCTGATCTCCGTTAGATTTCTCTCCTCCTGGCGTCTTATCACCTCTTTGAAAAACACAAGCTGCTCTTGAAAGAAACATCTAGCAGAAGTGATATCTGATTGTCTCCACCCGTCGAGGTTCAGGTGTAAAACAGCCGAATCGGGGCGTCGAACAGCTGCTCCTGTCATCATCGATGGGAGTCAGGTGGAGGCTCACTGTTTCGCCTTGTACTGCATCCAGCAACACTCATTTTAAAGTGTATGTACTTCATATTGCATGCAGGAAAAAGGATGAATATTATTGTGCATCAATTCAAAAAACATATCTGTTGAGTGAGGAATCACTTCATCTAAAATAATCAAGACTCACTTTGGGTGACAGTGAAGTTCTCAGCAGGAGATTTCCTTTGAAACGTTTCAGAGGACACAGAAATAAATAAAAGTGTCTGCCATGAATACGCACTTCAAGAGCTCCAGGAGGAAGTTTGTCAGGGTAATAATGATTTATATATGTGTGAAATGTATGGCATAGTGGTGTTTAAATATAAAAATGCATATTCAATAACACTTAAATCTCCAAATCTGTCAAAATGTGCTATATAATTGCACATTTTTTGCACATTTCTGGGTTATTTCTCTCTGCATATTGCATATATTTTATACGTTTTACAACTGAACTGCACGGCTCTTTTTCAAAACTCTTTTTTTTATTCAGTTTCTTGACTGTTGCTTTATCTTTTAATTTTTTAATGCACCAAAGCAGACTTTTTTGAATGTATATTATGTTGAAATTAAAGCACTCAGTATGCACTGAAGCAAAACACACCACAGTTGAGGATGTATATTATGCATAATTGAAAATAAAATAAGACTGCTGTCCCAGGAACATTATCATCTACACACATTATCTGCTAATATAAAGTTTTAATGCACTTGAGTGTCCAGAGATACAGTAAACGCTGTAATTCCCTCGTTTGGCCACTAGGTGGGAGTATTTCCCTCCAACTGCAGTCGTGCAAACAGCTCGTGTTCTGGATTCCTCCTCCCTGCTGAGTGTTTTACACTGAAGTGTGTCCCCTGCTGATGCTGTAATTTTGTTTCTCCACATTTCGGGGCTCCAAAGATGCTCAGCTCTATCTGATGTCAGCACGCTGTCCTTTCCATTACAAAGCAGGAGAATAAGGAGCTGGGCCTGTAAGGACAGGTCTCTGGAGTGGACACGCAGCCTTCCTGTTGAGCTGACAGATCAGTTCGGTTCAACATCCACCCCCCCGTGTAGCAGCTATTGACTTTGATGTTATGTTTATGTCCCTGCAAGAGAGTGGAAAAATACAAAAAAGTGGCTGTGTGTGCACATTTGCAGGAACAAAGTGGCACACAGGCAAGATTTTAACTTTGTTGTCTTGCATTTCATGGGCTTGAATTTCTTCCCTGACATATACGCATGACATTTAATCTGACATTTAATCACTAACCCTTAGCCTCAACCAAACATGAGCTAAATTCAAACATGAGCCAGCAACCTTAATATCCATAAATGGCGACTGACCTAAAACGACTCTTCTTTCTTACATTTCCCTCACGTCACATTACCGTAAAGGTTATTCAAGAACAGTGATTGCTTCTCGTGCAGCCGTCGCTCATTAGCTGCATAATGTCTATTTATTTTATTAATCCAGATCTAAATAACAGAGAGACAGACTGGAGGAGGCAGGGAGATCATGTGGAGATGCAGCAGGGAGAGGAAATAAAATGCAGCAACGAGCAGCTTCTCCAATAATGTCATAAACTGCTTTACTGACATCTAGTGGCGACCAGTATGAACTGCAACAAAACTGGCATTAAAAAAACTGAATTGTACGTTAATATTATTTCCCACTTTTACTCAGTTAAATCTTTTAACCAAATTCAGATTTTATACGTCCTAGATCTTCTCTGGGAGGTTACTTTTTACTTTTCAGACTACAAATATTTTTTTGAGCAAAAGAATAAATTAAAAAATAATTTGATTACACTTTAACTCAGCAAGATCATTTTCATCATCATCATTTTAAAAATGTATAATTTAAAAATATGAATAATTCAATCCATAAATATTATGTGATATTTTGTGTTTATTTAAAAAAGAAAAAACTCTGAAAACTGGACTATGGACCGCAATGGTGACAAAAAAAAAATGTTAGGTTTGGGATTTGTGATATAGCAAAAACATTAATTTTGATGCATTTTTTTATGCATGTAATTTATAAAAAAAAATAACTCACTTGTTAATTTAGAGGACAAAATGTCACCTTCCTAAAACTGCTTTTAATAGATAATATAGATTTATTATAGGGTACCTCCTATAATGTTTAACTTCTAAAATTCAAAAGAAACTTGACCAAATGTATGCTGAAAATAAAAAAGAAGCCGCCATAAATGTCCCTAAATGAGAGGCACAAGCTCTAAACTAGCCCCCACCTCCATAAACAGTGTAGTATTATTAGTATTATTGCAGATTTGAATGGCCACACAACAAAGTTTTGAAGTGTCAGATCTGAAAACAGAAGTACTTCCGGTGTCTTCTGTTCAAAAACAAAGGTTTGATGCACTGAGGTTTCTGTCTGTGCAGGAGAGAAACAGCTGAACGAAGCTCAGATCTGGAATATGCAAAAGCAGCAGCATGTTTCAGCTGCAGATGGATCCCATCCTGATCCATCTGAGAGAGGAGAAGCGTGTGTAGACTTGTGTTGTTTTCCATCCCAACAACACTCCAGTTATTGGTATTGATCAAAACTCCTCTCATCTCATCCAGCAGCCACACCGCGGTTGAAAATCGTACTTATTGCCCCTTTAAAATCTCATAAACCAGTCCCACTTCACTTTTTTTTTGGAAATGAAATCGATGTTTCTGCAACAGCAAATTGAGGTACAAAGCAAAACACACGGCTCCAATTACAAACGGTGAAAGAGACTTTCTCTTCGGCCAGCTGTGCTGCAGAGGTTCAGATGGAGGTCAGCGCCGAAAGAAACACTCCCGAGTGTATCGGCATGTCTCATGTGCAGAAAAACACACAAAAAGAAAAATACAAGTTGATTCATCTGATAAATTATATATATTTTTATATATAAAACACTTTTTCAAGTGTCCACAAGTACCATGAATACTGGGGAAAAGAGCTGGTTCTCCACATGCTATTTACATTTTCCAGCCTCTCCTGTCCTCTCCTCTTGGCTCTGTGTAAACAGCCTCTCCTGTCCTCTCCTCTCAGCTCTGTGTAAACAGATTTTCAGTGAATATTTGTCACGTGACCGTTGGTCTCAGCAGAATCAATCATGGCTTCAACGTGTTTCTGAGGAGCAGAATTTAATGTTTTTAACAGGATTTAGGTATTCAAAATGCTTTATTTTTGTGACATTTTAAATGAGACTCTGATTTTGACAGAAATATCACAGTTTAAAGCTTCGTGTGGTTACTTTTCAACTCTTTTGTAACCTATGATTCATTCAAAATCTGTCGGAAAGTTCAAATTTCCTGTTTTTATGGCCTCTTCTTATGATAAACAATGTATTTTTTGCAATCTTTTAAATAAAGCGTACGTTTCAAACTTGTTTGTTGGGTTCAGAGGGTTAAAAATGATGTATAAAGAAACAGAAAAACATTATAATATCAACAGTCATGTCTTGGAAAATGAAACCAGCAGTCATGACAAACAATCACATTTTAAATTTGACAAAAGTTTTCCTTCCCTGCTTCCTCAGAGGACTTAATCCTCCCGTCAGTGTGACACGGCGTTCAGCACAAATTGATGTCTGAATATTTTTCTTGACAGTTTAAGACGGTTTGCAAACACTCGGTTTCGGTGGGTTTCCTCTGTGGCTGCAAGGAACAAACGTATCAATGAAAAGAAAAATGTCGAAAATGTTAAGAAGCTTAAATGTTAATATTTGTGACAAGAGGTTCTTGTGATTTGTGGGATTAGCGTGCACGGCTGTGTGCCCGCACGCTGCTCTGAGTGCTGATCAAAAAGAGGACAACAGCGGCTGTGAAAGGATTATCAGAGAAGTCAGCGCAATTATGGGAGTGATATGCAGCGTCTGAATGAGCCCGACGACACGTTCACGTCTTCATGGGGCGCCTCTCTCTGATAAACCTTTATTAGGGGTTTATGGGCTTTAATTAATTGTAGAAACTTGTGAGTCTTTGTGAATCACTAACAGTTAAACAGCGGCGTGCTCAGACTTTTTGAAGGGCGGGGGCGAAAAGAAGAAAAAGGGCAAATCAGCGCGTTCTCGCCACTGAAGAGGGCAGTTTGGAGCCTGTTTTGCCTCCCAAGAGGACAGTTTAGA
>CAFUXE010002872.1:76469-100932 GCA_903364295.1 Serranus cabrilla | reverse complement strand
ATAGTACATAAATAAAGAAGCGACCTCATCCGGCTTCTTTATTTAAACAACTGCAATAACGTCACAAGCAGTCAGTGATTCATTTCTGACCCAGATCCCTGCAGCCGATCCTGACTCAGCCTGTGGAGGAGGTGCTGACGTATGAAGCGCTGAGGTGCGCGCACACACACACACACACACACACACACACACATACATTGTTGTAACTTTAAAGTGTTAAANACAGACACATATTTATTATAAGGCTTAGCTGTGTAAAGGTCCAGTTTAACATTTTCTCAATGGTGTTTTATTTATTTAGGTATATTGTTGTAACTTTAAAGTGTTAAATCACTAAATCGACAATTCACTCCAATGGTTTATGACAATGAAATGTATTTAATATCTTAAAATTTGATGGACTATTCATCAGTAAGGTTACTGAGCTGTTACCGTCCTCCAGGTGGGCGTGGTGTAGCGTCAACACACGCTCCGTCTTCATGTCCCATCCATCCAACAACTTCCTGTGTGGACAGGATGTTTATGCTTTGGCTCCCTTTCTGGACCTGCTCAACCACCGTCCGGATGTTCAGGTAAACATCAAACCAGTAGTAAACAAAGACACTGAGTTTCCACAACTGAATCCAAATGTGTTTTTCTCAGGTGAAAGCGAGTTTCAATGACGTGACAAGATGTTATGAGATCAGGAGCGTCACGGGGATGCTCCGCTACCAGCAGGCCTTCATTAACTACGGCTCTCATGACAGCCAGCGCCTGATGCTGGAGTACGGGTTCGTCGCCCCCGGCAACCCCAACAGTGTGGTCTATGTGGACACAGGTGAACTAAAGCAGGAAACAGAAAAACACCCAGAATCTCTGCCTCTGAAGCAGCTAAAGATTTATCTGAAGGCAACACAAATTGTAGAAAAAAGTGTTTATGGATTTTGCAGTTGCTGTTGTCTTGATAAAACTGAAACTAGATGAAAGTTTAGTTTGCCCCTGAATGTTTGACTGTGCTTCCTCAGATCTCCTCTGTGATGTTTTAAGAGCTGACAGGAGTTTGGATCAGAAGATAAAGTTTCTCAGAGAGAACAACTTCCTTGAGTAAGACATTTGCTTTGCCATTGTTTTGTCTTATTTGTTATACAGTCAGCCTGTAAATCTTTGTAATAGTTCTGCTTGATACCATTATTATTATTTTATAATATTAAAGTGTGATAGAAAAACCAGGAGGGATTTTAAAATAACAGTGCTGCATGTTAGGATGTACGTGTTTTCTGTCTTAATATGCACACAGATCTCTCTGCAGTGCACATTGAAATGAATTACATTTCAAATAAGTTTCTCTTTCTGTCCCTGTCAGTAATCTCACTGTGTCCAGTGACGGTCCCAGCTGGAGGCTGATGACGGCTCTCAGACTGCTGTCGCTGCCACAGACACTGTAGTAAGATCACACACACACACACACACACACACACACACACACAGACTCAGTCATATGAATATCTGATTAAAAGGGAAGCTCCACTTGCTTATTCTGCTCTAAAAACCATGTTTATCTCTCTTGAACTGGTCAGTTTGTCAGTTTTCGACAGTAGAGCTGCAGCATCTAGTTGATGAATCTATTTGTTGATCGCCAGAAAATTAATTTGCAACTATTTTGTTCATCAAATAATATTTCTTTCAAGCAAAAAAGCCAAACATTCTGCAGTTTTATGCTTCTTGAATGTAAGAATTGGATGCTTTTCTTTGCATTACGTGATAATAAACAGAACGGCTTTGGATTATTTTTAATTCTGACTTTACAGAATAAAATAATTGTTATTTGCTGCCTTAGTTCAAAGGATTTATTGGATGTGTGTGTTGATTTTTCGAGTCACCACTGGAAGGCAGTGTTGCTCGGCCAGGCGGTGTGTGAAGACAGAGAGGAGTGGAGCGTCCAGACGGCGAGGACTCTCTGCCAGCGACTGCTACAGGACACACACACAGCACTGGATAAGGTGTGTGTACGCACACACAAACACACACACCATGAAACATTTTCTGTGTTGCAACACCTGACCTGTTTCCTTTCTTCATGTGTGTGTTCAGATCTCCCTCCTCCTCCAGCAGTGCGAGCAGTCAGTCAGGGAGCAGCTTGACGTGGTCCGGTCCCTGCGGCAGGAGGAGAGGTGCATCCTGGGAAGCTGTCTGGAGGCGCTGGAAGGCACGCTGAGACAACCAGACGAGCTGTCCTCCTGCCAGCCTGATGCTGACGCTGTGAGCTGATGCCAGTCGCCACAACAACCAAGGTGATTGGCTGAACAGGTGCTGCTGGACGGCCTCCATGTTCCTGTACAGCAGCAGCATCACCTGAAGCCCTGTCAGCTGAAGGTCACAGGTCTGACTCCAGGTACGCCGGAAGAGACTCTGCACCTTTATAATGACTCCGAGCACGACAGTGAGGCTCTCACCAGCAACAAAAAGGGAAGGTCAAAGATACTGTGCACTGAAACGACTGTTATCCTTCTGGGGCCAGATGTGTAAACGATGTGTGCTCACAAAAACCACACGATGGAAGAACGTGCAGGGAGAATGTGCACACCTCATGCATACCAGGTGTACACACAGATTTAGCTCAGATAGTTGCAGGTGAAAGGACGAGGAGGAGATTGAAGATAAGTTGAGAGACGAGTGACAAGTGTTTTTAGGTTGTTTGTTTGACAATTTCACTGATTAGTGGTTTTATTCTAACAGTCTGAAGCTTTCTGAACATTATAAATCAGTGTATGGATGCTGCAAATAGCTACAGCCATGCATAAGAGCTGCTCCAGCTGCTGGGACAGTCAGTGAAACTTACATGAGAAATACAGAGAACATTGTCTAAGTAGTGGATTGGGCCACAAGTGCGGATATGCAAACAGTTCAAGGGCATTTTACGAAACTATTTATGTCAATGCATGCACCCAGTTGAGATTTGCAGTGCCAATTAGGTGTAGTAAACACTAGGTAAATGCATATATTGTGCAGTTGTTATTGAGTTTTAACATCTGGCCCCTGGACTCATGTAAGACAGACGTGAGGAAACGGAGCAGAAATGCACACACTTTTATTTATTTTCTGTTTAAAAGTTACAGTGCAGTTCCTGATCATTTCTGTCCAAGAGTTTTGTTTGAGATTCAAGTAAATACAGAGTTCATAAGACAAAAAAAACAAGTTTTATATTCCAGATCCTGTTAATATTTTACTTAATACAAAACACAGAAAGCAGGAATTGTACTTGTCTTATTTATGTTTACTTGTTGAGTCCGTGTTGTGGATTCTCAAAGAAATGTGAAATAAGGAATAATGTGAGTCATAATCTCGTACACAGACATATTCAGATTTTGGTCAGAGGTGTTTGAAACACAGCGGCTCGTTGGTTCATCTGAACCTGAAGAAAATCGATTCTTCCTGCAGCTTTGAGTCAATCAGGTCAGATGAGCTGCAGACTCTGACCGCAGGTTAATGAGTGTTTTTCCTCAGTGTTAACTCATGATGTCCGCCTGTCTTCAGCACGATGCTGCAGGTTTCCTAAAAACAATTCACATGTAAAAGCAAAAATCAAAGAATTGTAACTCTGAACATTTAAACTGACTCCTGTGATTTGTAGGTGTTGTTATCTCACATCGTAGAAGGAATGTGATCAGAGTTGAACAACAGCTTTTTTCCTCTGGTGACGCTGGACAGTCTCCATGGCAACAGTGGCCTCATAGAGCGGGAACGCCTCCTCAGGCTGAGGTCTGGAGCGAGAAAGCCAGACAGACACACAGATTACAATTGAATTAAAGCGTATCTGTCTTCAGAGTGGTGGGCTGTTATTCCTTATTTAGTGCTCGCAGTTTTGGTCTTAATGGTCTTAAATCTATAAACTTCTTTTTGAACTGTGTCAGGTCTTAAAATCAGATTGTTCTGATTTAGTGGGCACTAAAATAAAGCTGTTTCCTTCCTCTTCTGTATTTAAAGCTGCACCAGGCCACTTCGCAATTTACTGGCCTGAAATTGCGTCATGTTCACGTTTACCAGCCAACGAAAGACGCCAATAATACTAAATTTAAATTCATGTATTCATATTAAGTTTTACCAAACTGAATTTGCATGCATTGATCCAAGTACATCCTTTTAATTGTCAGTGTTCAAACTGAGTTTTTTACCCAGTATTGTGAATTATGACTCCAGCATCTACTCAAGTACTGTCCTTAAGTTAAACTTTCAGGTACTTTTATTTTGCTTGAGTATTTCCATTTTATTTAACTTTATATTTCTACTCTTTACTGTATTTTTTAAACAGGAGATCTTACCTACATTAATGTGGCTGACCATGCAACCCTAGTTACCTGAGTACTCCAGTTGACATCTTCTCCACGATGTCCTTCAGAATATCTGACACAAGTCTGTTAAGGAGAGTTTATGTATCTGATCGTGTTCATGTGTTTTAAAATTCACACTGTGAGTTCAGGATACGGAGATATCTTCCCTGCTGAGCTGATGAAGCCATCCACACTTCATGGTTGAGGAAAGATATAGAGGCTGATTTTAAGTAGAGTAATCTACAATCTGGAGGATCCAGCTGTAAAAATACAAAAGACATTATTATATAAGACTTTATTTGTCTTATTAGGATAAACTGAAATATGATTTTGGAAGCAGAGGGTTTTTAAATATGAGGTAATCCCCGTGTGATGCAGCTCTGACTCACCTGCAGGTCTTTGTGGGATGTGACCCAGTGCCCCCCCACTCCCAGCACACTGATGATGTCATGTTTGTGTGGGAGGAGCTTCGTCTCCTCTGAGTCTTCCTCGTGCAGACGCACTACACACAAAAACAGAAAATGTTCTCTTGTTTGAGAAGCCTGAGGGCTCGCTGGTCGATCTGATGTCCATTACCACAATAATACTCATCAGTTTTACTAAGAAAAACGTGTTTACCTCCAGAGTCTATGACTATATCCACCCCCAGTCCTCCTGTCTCCTCCAAAACCACCGGCAGCAGGTCTGATGAGCCGTTATAAACTGGAATAACCTTGACTTTACACACAAAGACACAGCAACATGATGTTACAAGTCTGATTAAAAAAACATTTAATGTTTGTATTAAATCTTTGCAATTCTACCATCTGCACAAAATGTCTTATTTAAGCTGCAGTGGCTGCAATCTTGATGTTATCCACATGGTGGCAGCAGGTTTTAAATTAAGATTATAAACATTCAATCTCCCTCTCACAACATTTAGCCGAGTAAAATGAGAAATTAACAATGTCCAACTTGTTGACAAAGGTTAAAAACAAAACCAATATCTGTATAATAAATCTGTCTTTAAACAGACAAATAACCCACAAGCTGATAAACTTACAGCACAGATTTATTCATCAAACTGCTATTTAGTGTAAGAATGAGAAGATCAGCAAGGAAGCAGGCATGTTAGTCAGTTAGAGAGACAGATCTCACCTACTAAAGGATCCTGAACACCTGAGGGAAATATAAAGGGAAGAGAAACGAACAGAAGAAGACAGGAAATAGAACAAGTGTTTTTAAAGGGTGAAAGAGGAGCAATAGAGCATGAAATGATGAGAGATTGATAGAAAATGCATTTGAAATCATTTGACAGTCATTGATTGGGTTTGAAACATTAAATCACTGTGAAGGAAGCTCGAAAAGCTTTTTAAAGTGAGCCTGTACGTACCCACGCTGGGCCGAAGCTGCTCCAGGAACGTGTGTTCCTTTGGCGAGTGTGATGTCGTAAAAACCTTCACGCCGTGGTAACACGCCAACTGGATGCACATCAGGCCAAAAGACTGAGGAGAGAGAGGAGATGGGGACATTTTACTTGTTCATTTTGTCTTTATTAGATCACCAAGAAGTCTGATTCTTTATTATATTACATACGCTGGCTCCGTCCATGACCAGGAGTGTGTGTCCCGCTGCGATGCGAGCTTGTGTGTGCAGAGCGGTGTACGCACAGAGGCCGTCCAGCAGCGCTCCTGCAACACACACCGAGCTCAGCTTCTCTGGCTTCTGGACTGCAGAGCAGAAACAGAAACACACGTTATGTGGATCACTTGTGCATTAATAACCTGGAATTACGCTAAATGCTTTCAATGATTCCTAACCCACCTGCAAAGACTGAAGCTTCAAGGCTTTAAAATGAAGTCAGACAGAAGCTTTCAGTCTTTCAGTGCTTTGACACAATTCTGCACCTTTCAACCTGTCAGCACCACTTTAGTTTTTAAGTTTACAGCATGAGGTGCAGATGAAAGCCTGACAGAGCAGTCGTGACAGAAAAACACGGCACCTGTCGTCTTTTATGTTAAAGTGGAGCCGCTGAGAGCAGTTTTAGATGAGAGGATGTGACCTGGACTGCCTTTTCTGTGAGATGAATTTGTGTTTTGAAGTTAATTGAAGCTGCTCTTTGCAGGAACGACGTGCAAGTTTTGTGATCTGCGTGTCTATGAGTGAAGGGTGTGTGTGTGTGTGTGTGGAAATAGCACGCTACCTAAATAGTGTTCGTCTATGTCAATGACCTCACAGAGTCCAGAGCAGGGAGAGTCCAGAGGCAGAATACCTGGAGAGGGAAAGGTGATATACAGTGTATGATAAATTAAAAGTTATGGAATAAAGGCTACGAGGGCCCCGTTAATACGGCTATTACACAACAATTAAAATGTAATTTTTAATCTTATGTTACTGAATTTGCTAAAGTTGAACATATCTGTACTATAAATGTGAGAGCTGGGCAAATAACATGCCGGTATCTAGATTTGAAAATGTTTGAAGTAGTACAGGATAATTGTAGTAGTACTCATCAGGTATTACATATATACTGTGTATATATATTTATTTTTCCTTTTTTTGATTAGATCAGATCATCTAAAAATTATCCTACCTACAACCTTGTCCTCAGGCTGAAAGAACGACACCTTGTCGCCCACTGCAAGAAAAAAACAAGTTAAACTGTCGGTGAAAGCGCTCAGTACTAATCACACGTATTTCTTTTAAACGATCATGTAGAAGCAGTAAAAAGTATGTTTGCAACCTTGCTGGACGACCCCATCCACCTCTCTGCCAACAGGAATTAAATCTCTCTGCATCCCCAAGTCATCCAGCAGCTGGAGCAAAACACAGAAGAGCAGAGAGAAGATTTGAAAATGGAGAAAGAAGATTGACACACAATAGCTATAATTCCAGGTAAATAATATGTATTCCTACCTTCCTGCCGTAGTTGGACTTTACAATAACTGCACTATAATGAACACAAACTGTGCTATGTAAGTATTTTCCAAGACTTCAATCAGGTGTGTTATATTGCTTTTTTTTACTATTTATTATTAATTTATTTATCTTTCTTTCTATTCCTGCTGCTGCAACACTGAAATTTTTCCAGTTTGAAATGTTTCCAGTCTTGAGACTAATAAAGAAATATCAGTATGTGAATGATTATCAGATCAGATTATTTTCTAATCAGGTAAAAGCCATGCTCATATTCATTTCTGAAATAATCTTTGCTTTAAGTACCTTCAGATCCAGTGGGCTGAGTCCACATGCCTTCACCTGAACTCTAACCAGGTGGCTGCCTAAAACCTCTGGAAGACTCTGGAGAGAAACAGACATAAACTGAGATACTGACACATATAAACAGTTGTTTAAACAAGTATATAATGTAACGGGCAGAACACAGAGAGGTTAACATCAGCAAAGACTAAGACAGTGAGTTATAAATGATTTTATTTCTAATGTCTCAGGCTAAGATGAGGGTTTTGAAATTGTCTGAAGATGCTGGACAGATTTTACTCTCTGCTCCATAGTGGTGTCTGCAGGTGGAGCCACAGTTTCAGACATGCAGAGTAGCTTAATTTGTTTTCTTATAATCTGATGCATGAAATGTTGCTTATAATGACCCAGTTGCACACTCATTTTCCCCGAAATACAAAACACAAGCTCACCGTTTCCTGGATAACGAACTTGGGCTCAGCATCACTCACACCAGCTCGGCAGTATAAACCTTTCATACTGTTGTACCTTTAATTTGTGCAGCTGCAAGGTCGAAAAGTATTCAAATCTGTTTGACAATATTCCCTTTCAAACAGTAATTATTTCTTTCCTCCAGTAGATGTTTATATTTCCCAGTTGCAGCGAAACCGACTAGCTTCAGTCAGCTGACCACTTCTTCTTCGTTGTTTACATTTTTTGCTAGTAATATTAAAATCGCTACAACAGCGCCCTCTATTGGATGCAAGGATTGCCACCTTTAAATTACCACAAAACTCACTTCTAGTGCAAAAAGGTATTGTTTTATAATATAATTTACCACAAAAATGTAGGCCTACAACTGCCATGTGAAGTGAGGGGACTTTCAAGAAAATATTACTTAAAAACACACTTAATTAACATTATTTTCATTCATACTATAACATTTAAAATAATGTGCAGTAATTTTTTGTCACTCCCCCCGATTTTTATTGCATACCCACTGTGCAAAAGCATTGTTCTTTAATGTTTGAATCTCTTTTTGAATTTTCTTCATAGACATGGACATGGACATGGAAGACGTTTTTGCTTTTAAATTACTCATTGTTAGACTTTATTTTTTTTTTTAAGTGGCCTATGTTTTTATTTGTAAGAGCTGGTGCTGTTTTATGTCTATACACAATAATATTCAGTATATGGTGGATTATAGCTAATTCTGTTTTATGTAATATCTCAATCCTGATCCTCAATATTCACTATATGGTGGATTATAGCTAGTTCTGTTTTATGTAATGTCTCAATCCTGATCCTCATAACGTTGGTGTCAGTTCAGGGAGAGATTATTCCCAAAATATAAATATTAAAGGGAATTTTTCATGTTCTTTCCCATGTTAAATTGTGTTAATTTTATTGATGCATAGGCTTAACCTTGAGCGTCGAAGTTTTAGCATTCCAATAGAAAATCACGTTATTCTTCTTTTTTTTTTTACATACTCGTTTGCTTTGGATATATTCTAATTTATTTAAAAACAGGGTTTCTTTCTAATAAACAGCAGTCGGCAGGAGCGAAACTAATCCCTGAGATTCGGGGCATGCCTACGGCTAGTAAACGCTCGCGAGATTTGCTCATCATCATTACATTCACTATGACATATCGCGATATGTCAGAAAACGTTACCCCATTTTCCAGCTGTCCCTCAGTCGGTCGGGATTTCGGAACCACAGGAGAATCACCGGAAAGGGTTTTGGTGATAAAACAGCACATTTTGGGAGGAGATACCGCATTGTATGGCCACATAAACACACAACGAGCTACTTTATCCTGTATTTCATCATGGAAACTGAACTATGAGGTAAGGGCAGAGTGTAGTATGTGTGGTGTGGAAGAATGTCCCTGAGCGGGCTGACGTTAGCTTCTCACTGGCTAGCCTGCTCGCTAGCTGCAGTGATATAGACGTTAGCGCGGCTAGTATGGTCATTTGTATCCGCTGTAGCTTGCTAGTATCAGCATTTAATTGTGATACCAACATGTCTACAAGCTGTCTAAATCGGTTTGTGTGATAAGACCAGGGCGACACATATTAGAAGACGATGCCATCCAGCTGCTACTAACAGTTAGCCAGGTTGCTAATGTTAAATCACTGCATCTGCACTGTTTAACCGTTAACATTGCCCGGTGTTTCTAGTGGTTTAACCTTAGCGTTGCTTAGTAGCCGGGTCGCTTTATAGGAAGATGATGAGTCGACAAGGTTGCCGACATCGCTGGGGGCAGACAGCGGCTGTCATATGGGTGGAGGTTTTCTCTGTTAGCCTAGCATTTTGCTAACATGTAACCTGGTGTTGGTTCTGCCCATCTGGCTAACCTGTCAGGTCAAAACAACCCTCTTGAGTATCTTACTATCTGCTTTAAACATGGACATGCTTTGTGGTTTGTTTGGAGCAAAGCACCTCATCATAGGCGACTCCTCGGAAATAAGACAGGAAGTCAAGATGTATTGACAAACAGAAACCTTTCCTGTTACAGTAAAAGCTGTTTCCAGAGAAGTGGACACACTCATCCTGTATCTTAATGATGTGAAACTTCAGCGTTTTTATTGACCTTGATTTTGCTTACTTGAGCTCGATAAGTTGGGTCTTGTTTCCATGGTAACGCAGAAGCTGACAGGTCCTCCTAAAGGTGGGACACTTGTCCAGAGAGTTTGTCTGAGCGCTTTAATAAAGATGATATCTGTTTTTTTAATACTTTGAAAACTTCCAAGAAATTAGTTTATAAGTGCAAAGACACTTGCTTGCTGTCTGCATGCAATAGCAGGTTTTATTTTATGAGACTAGCAAAAGGCAGTTTTGCTTACCCGCCCTGGTTATAGCTGCAATAATTCACTGATTAAAATATTTGTAAATGGACAAAAAATTTACTTTTAACGATTTGGTTAAACGAGAAAGTTGAACATTTGTTTCATCAAGCAAGCGAGGTAATACTCTGTGATTGAAGAATGCCAGATGTTGATTTAATTTTTTATATAATAGTAAACAGAATATCTTTTTCTTTTTTATTAATCAGCAGACTGAGATGGGTTAAAAGTATTGTGTATGTGAAGTTTCATAAAAATCAGTAGTAGCAATAGTTTTCCATGTCTCTGTAATAATGACTTATGGAGACAGAATTGGTCACAACATATATGTGTGGGGTGTATGACCATTCTCTTGGACATAGGCAGTAATCGGCAATCCCTGTGATTTGTGCCTCAGCTTCTGTTTGTGCTCAGCAGCCTCATCAGCTTTTTTTTCTATACAAATCTACTCCATCTGAATGTTACTTTTGATATCTGCAAGGTAATTTTGCTCACATTAATGTGTCCTGCCTGAAACCTTTTTCTTTTTTCTTTTTAAATTAGAGGTACACATTTGGCAGTGTTTGTGCACTTCAAACTCAAAGGAAAGCAATCCATTTTAATCAATGAAGCTTTTATTTCTGTTATCAGTGATGTTTTATGTCTCTGAGATCCTGGTTTGCTTAGAAATCTACATTGCCAACACTATGATCTGAAGTCCATTTAGAAATTTCACCCGTGAGCTCTAAACATTGTTCAGCCAGGCCAGCTGGGTTCAGGAGGTTGACTTTGTGTTCTTGCTTCAAACAGTCTATAAATCAGAACAGACTATTTTGTTCCAACATATTCCAGGACTCTATTCAACATAGTGTTCCTTTCATTCAAGGACAAAACTTCAAAGAACAACATTCATAATATTATCCATTAGCAATGGAAAAGTGGTAAAACATTATGAACTGGCATAAATTCGCCAGATGGATCAGGTATCCAACCCATCTGATATATATTTTTGAATCGATATTACACAAAACATCCCTCTAATATAAAGCCAGTCACACCATTTGGCAAGGAATACTATAAGAGTCATATGGCTAATACGACCTTAAAGCACCTTCACAGTCTTGTTCACAAGTGCGTTTTCTTATTTTGCTTTAGTAAAAGAAACATCAGTTAACCAGTTTAACAAGAGTACAAATTTAAAGGTGGTGCAGTTTTCTGTTCTTATGCAATTAACCTTTGTTTTATTTAGCATTGTCAGGTCTGCAGCACCACGAAAAAACTTTTGCATTACAAAGCAGTCTGTCAGGTTTTGGTTCTGTAACCTGCTTGACTGTTTGGTTCAAGTGCTTTTTGTTTTTATATTCAATTCATGAACAGGCAGTTTTACTTCAGGGTTAAACAAAAGGTCACAGAGTGAATTTATGTTGTATTGACTTGTTGTATGAGCAAGAAAATGGCTTCATGATCCTTGCCGTGCTGTGCTTCAGTTGGGCTTGTTACTATCCAAGGCATTTTGTGCCTGCTATCAGTTTTTACATTGTGATAGAGCTGCCTTTAGCCAGAAAAGGAGGGAACGATGGAGTGATACAAGAGGAGCTGGCTGAGCGTACTGCCACCTCTCATGCCTCACCACTTGACATCAGTGTGATAAGAATGTGCTTCGAGAAAGAGACGCAGAGCTTAGGGTCAGTGTCAGAGGGTGTGTTAGGAGTCCGTGTGTGAGTGAGAAAGGGGGAGACTGTGGGTGTGTGTGTGTGAATGTTTGAGGCAGAGGGTGTGTGTTAAATGCAAATGCATGTGTGGTGTGTCTGTGTGGGAGTATGTTGTGTGAGAATACTGATTTGAAGAGGCTGCAGTTATTAGAACCATCATCATCATGGTAACCATCCACACAAGATGCTGTCAACAAATTCTTAATTTAATTATCAGTTAAACCTTGAATTATCTTTTGCCATTTAATCCAAGGTCCCAAAAAGAAAAGTGCTTCCTCAGATTCTTTTTCTAAAGAAGAATTATTCTAAAATAAATAGCTTGAGACAGCTTGAAATGTAGGTTAAATAGAAACAGGGGACTGATTTTGTTGTGTTTTCGTTTTATTTTTTTACCCTTCTGTAAAATTATTTTAAAAAACATAATGTTGGTTATTTACCACTGTCAAAGGGGAAATATTCACATTTTTAAAATTTTAATTTACTGTGATATTAAGTGATGGTAACACCAAGCAAACATTCACATTGTACTATCTAATCCAGTCAATAATTAATTTTCTGTCAATCAACTAATAGATTAACTGACTTGTCGTTTCTGCTCTACTTCAGACTGAAGTAATGTGGGATCAGGTGCGTAATGACTGAGGGTTTTAGTCAGCAGCACAGTTATTTTGTGATGTGTTCTGCATTTCTGGGTCCATCCTGATGTTGATGTAGCTTTTTTCTTATTCCTGTAGACAACTTGGCCAACACAATTGACATGATGTCATGCTGATATGCGAAGTAGGGCCACAGTGGACATGACTAATGCAAGAAGAGGAAGAAATATTTTTCTCCTCTGTTAAAGCAATGGATAAAGTAGTGGAAACTGAAGCCTTAATATGTGTGATCTTGTATCATTTGGAAAATGTATGCCTTACCTCCCAATAAATCTCTGTGATTGGATTCAGTTTGAACCCAGCGTGATATGAATTGATTTCAGCACTGGATAAATCTTTTAAATCTTTGACTATTAACCTGATGAAAAGGTCAGGCAAATTAACTTTTTATTATAGTTTAGGATCGTCTTTTGCTTAAGGGTTGTCTGTTTGGTGTCAGAAAAGTTTCTTTTCCTTTGTACTCCAGCTAAAATGTATGTTCTTTGGGATTATGCATGTTTATTGCATTACACACCCTGCACCATAGCCTCTCTTTGCCTTTATGTCAATGGAAAGTTTTATTTATAAAGCACTTTATTTGCAGATTGTGTGTATTGACTCTCAATCTTTAAGGAGAGTCACAATGGATCTGAGAGTCAATCATTCTGCTCATTACCTAATGAGGAATTTCCTGTATTGATTGCCTCATCAGGATTTAATATTGACTTGGATAGCATCCTGCACTGTACAACTAATTGGCATGCATTTTCTTGAACTATCCATCCAGTGGAGCAAAGCATCAGTTGGTGTGTGTTTGTCCCACATTCATTCATGGAAAAAGAAAGGGGGGATGTTGGAGGGGTCAGCAGGAAAATAAGGGGGAGGAACAATAAAAGAGGAACCCTAATCTGTATCTTGTCCTGAAGCTGCCTTTAATGTGTGTGGGGCTTAAACAGGCATCTGCCACAAGCCTTGATAACAGACGACACTCCAGTGCTCTAATTATACAGACTAATCCCTCAAATACAATACATGTATGCAGCGAAAACAGAGCATTCATAACAAAGGAAATAGATGTATGGCATGCATGAAAACAAACAGTTTCAAATGCTTGGCAGTTGATTTTCTTGAGGATTTAGTTTGTGCACATTATTTGCGCCAACTTTTCTGTTTGATCTAAGACATATTTGCTTGTTTAAAAATGTAAAACCAGAATATGATCAACAAATTAAAACAATAAAATAAAAGTATAATAAATTACAAACCATTCATCAAATTAAATGATTAATTGCAAAAAAAGAATCCTTGGTGAGTTAGTAGCATGATTTCAAAATATATTTTTATGCTAAAAATATTGATGGTTCTTGCTGTGGGTTGTTTATTTTGGTCTGACGTGTTTTGGCAAAGTGGTGCTCATAAACAAAAGTGACTCTGATTCATAAGCAGCTTACTTGTTAAAGCGTTACCTGACTTCTTAATAGATTTTGGCGGCATGAGAAATAAAAGTCATTGTTGGTTCAGTTCCTCTAACTTTTTAACTCTCTTCAGATGTTCTTACTAAACTAACATGCTTTTTGTTGCCTCTGGAGATGCAATATCTCATCTGGGACTATAGAAACAAAACAAGGAAATGCATGGTCATTTAGTAAAATAACACTTTTAAAAAAGTTCAATGTAGTTATTCTAAGTTTAGAGAAAGATCTACTGTAGTTGCTCAACTGCTTCAGTATTTTCTCAGTGGCAGCCGTGAAAGTGTGTGTGTCTGTGTGTGTGTTTGTGTAGGGTGGGCTTTGTTCGTCTGACCTAGTTAAGCTGGTTACTTTGTCCTCCCACTCTGATGATAATGGGACACACACACACACACACACCACTACACTCCTCAAAAGGCTGGGACAGTTTTCGACTGAAGAAATAGTCTTGGCCAAAATGTCCACAGCCGTGTCTAAGTAACTGTTTCTGGAAAGGGACCTTGCAGCACTATGGACTAAATTCCACCCTCTTCCATTATATTGTGGTAGGAATAGAAGATGTGGATTTCTCATCAAATTGAGAAAACCAGATTTTTATTTACATCACACTGGGGGGAAAAGTCAGCAGCAACCCACGCATACACTCACACACCCTCACTAAGTCCTTGTCTGTTGCAATGTGTGTCAGATTATTATCATGGTTTGTCTGCTGGCCACACGGATACAGGGGAGGGAGAGGTCTGGATCTGATTAACATACCTCACCAGGGCAGAAGTATGTCAAACACACATACACACATGCATAGGTGTGTTATTGTAAGGGTGGAGGACACATATTGAACCTTAAATCACATGTTTTGAGTTTGATAAAACTCACTCAAAATATAGAGTAAATTCTATTAAAGTAACTGAAATGTCCGTCAGAAACTAAAAGGTTTAATTTACTTTTGCAGCTAAATTGCCGAGTTCAGATGAACTTTTATCTAATTTTCTGGCCTGAAAGAAACACTGACTGTTGAAAAAGCTTTTTTTTTTATGGGCCAGCTGTATGAAGCTGGTGTTAACTGTGGTCAGCTCCCCAGTGAGACTGTGTGTAAATAAGTGAGTGTGAAGCAGAGTGGTTTTGAAAACAGACAAGAATGCTTAGGCAGCCTGCCCTGCATAAATAAAGGTCTGCTGCCCTGTTGACATGCACAAGCATGGCTGATGTGGTCCAGTCCCCTGTGGACTGGGACTAGCCCGGACACCAGATGACAACAGCAGATTGATGCAGAGCTCTTTGGGCATTTCAGACTAATCTGAACCATGGTTTTAAAAATGCTATAACCTTTATTGGGAACTTTGGGTTTGTTTGTCTTCTGTTGTATCAGATATTTCATCAGAACAATTCTTTAGGACACAGGATCTCTAACGGCTCACATGGCAGCTAGAAATCCACGACTTCAGCATCAAAAGACAGCAGAGTGGAAAATTACCTCCAGACTCTTACTGGAAACTCGTTTCCTCTGACTGACTTTGTCTACTGTATCAGCAGCTCTGGCAGGTGACCAGACATTATGTGGTCTTTTTAATACACTGTTAAGCATCTTGTCAGTTTGCTGACCTTGGTGACAAACACTGGCTCTCTTCACTTTGAAAGCATTCTTGTGGTGAAATGTTCTCCATGTAAAATGTCACTAAATAATTTGTTTTATTGCTGCTTCATTGAGCAGTTAAATATGCAGTGAGATGGATCAGATAAACACTTAATCTGTTTTTCTAAATGTGTTGTTGCAGGTGTTGTGTAGTGCAGACGACTGAGTGAACCATGGCACAGTTCCCCACCACATTCACAGGTCAGTACGTGTGTGAAACTGGCATGAACGATGGCTATAATGAGCTTGATGTTTATATTTTCCTCTCAGAGTTGACTGCTAAGAGTCAAGAGCATGATGGCAGCACATTGCTCCATTAACCCACCAGTGCATTAGAAGAAGAGCCACACCTTATCATGAATCCACTTTAATTTTCCATAACCAGTTTGACATCCACATCCTAGAATCCCCCCAAGATTAATTATCAATCTAACTGTAAAGCGCATAGAGTTACTTCAGGGAAGAGGCAGAATAAAGACATAACTGCATAATTGCAACATTGGAAGAGCAATTCGGGCAGACAGACCTCTCATCAGGAGGAGATAAACAGATGGAAACAAAGGCAGACAGTGTGATATTTCCCAGACTATAAACAGATTTGTAACTGTTACAATGTGTACTTGACTCTGTGCTGAATGAGGACTAGCCACTCAAACCATTGTTCATCAGTGGTGCATAGAGGGAGAAATCAGAGGCTGAATGAAGGCAGAACTGCATATGTTTTATTAAAAAAATGGCAGTATATAATATTGGACAAACAAGACAAAATTAATATCTAGACAATTACTTTATCCACAAAATGAGATCAAAAGAAGAAGTAATTAGCTAAAAGTTGTTGTTTTTTCTGCATTTTTTGGCAGATGATCGAGGATAAATATGTAAAAATGAAGCTTAATTTTTAACAACACCTAACAAAGGGAGTAACTGTAACTGTTGCATTTTAAAAATGAGTCAGCATGGCTCCCTGAATGTGCATATTGCCAGTAAATGTCATAGGATGGAGTTAAAGGGAACTTCTGCGCTGGTCCGTTACTGACTAACTCCGATGTGGAAATCTCCTTTAATTGTTGAAGAAAAATGCAACAAAGGGGAAACTGCCATTAGCGGAGCAGAGAGGCTAAAAGACCAGCTGATTATTGAGTAATGACACTGAATCATCCCTGTAATAAGTCTAGTAAACTCACAAGTTACTGTAAAACTTAATCAAACACTGACTTGGCATGTAGTGAGTTTTCCAAGGAAAAATGGCCTCTGACTCTCAGTTTGTCATCCATTCATCCGAATTTCTTTCTTTAAGTGTCTTTCTTCAAGTGTCACTAATAAGGAATCTTCAAACAGGAAGTGAAACTCATGACTAACACATTCTTCTCATGCCTTCCTTTTCTCCCTCTGCCTGTGTCTGGCTTTGTCTTGGCCTTTTGTGTGTCTGTGTGTGTGTGTGTGTGTGTGTGTTTGTTTTTTCTTTTTTAGGTCCAGATGTGTTTCTGATCTCAGTGGATGAGAGAGCCAAACATGATCAGCAGTTTCTCAGCCTCTCTCCCACTGCCGGGGGTTACATCACAGGTAACAGTCTCTCTCTGCACACCACACACACACACACACTTCTTTATAGAGTGTGTGTAAGGTGAGATGAGGACATGAATAAGGGCGGTGTCATTCAAGGTCCTCAGTGCTGTAATATGAGGTACAGAACCTGCTCCAAGAAAACCACATTTGATTGAGAAAAAAAAACATTTGAAATAACAGACAAGCATTGACTTTAATGTAAGAGACCAATTTCAAATCACATTGTGCCTCTTTAATTCAGTCAATGAACAAATCCATTGCTCTTTATTAAAAAATGTATGCTGTCAAAACACAATCTCTGCTGATAAATTAAATGCTTATCAATGAGAGAATAAAGTAGGGCTGCAGTCTAATCCAGTGCAATCATTTCTTGGTTCACTAAATGTCAGAAAATTGCAAATAATGGCCCCAAGAGCCCAAGTAGTGTATATATATTTTTAATTACTTGTTTTGTCCATCCAAGAGTAAACAAAAACGTAACTAGATTCTGTTTCCTATCATACAAGAATATATAGATATGAACCGCAAAGAAGCAGAAGTAACCTGTAAAGTTTTGGCATTTCACTTAAACCATTTATTGTCTATTAAAGTCATTTAATTGAATATTGTTTTATCTGCAAAACTAAGTTATCATAATTTAAACTGGAGTCTTATTGACTCAGTACAATATAGAAACACTGTCCTGAAACTGGATAAGATCCGGTATTTATTAGTCCTTTGATCTCACATCCTGTTTCTGATTGTCTGTCCAGGTGACCAGGCCAGGAACTTCTTCCTCCAATCAGGACTGCCCCCACCCATCCTGGCCCAAATCTGGTGAGTGACTGAGCCAGGAAGTTTAGCTCACATCCTGACAGATATTGAGCACCCAAATCATTCAATAAATATGTTAAAGATGACATGATGATGAACCATTTCTGCTCCATTACTTGTTTTTAACCTGTGTATCCTTTCAGGGCTCTGGCCGATATGAACAGCGATGGTCGTATGGACATCCACGAGTTCTCCATCGCCATGAAACTCATCAAACTGAAACTCCAGGGTCACCCTTTGCCCCCTGCACTTCCTCCCAGTATGAAACAGCCCCAGCTGTCGCTTCCCCCACAGAGCGGCTTTGGTGAGTCACACACTAAATCACACAATTTACCGTGTCTGTTCAATAATTGTTTTACGTTTATGGCAGCTGGAAGTGCATCTGTCTCGCATGACATTTTAGGGCGTGATTGATCGTAACACTAATGACAATGATCGTTTTAATTCAATTGCTCCACTGTACTGGCTGTAATTTTCTGTGTGTTAAGCGCAGACAGAACAAACACTGCACAGTTTAATGTAATAACACAGATTATAATCCTTTGCCTCTCGGATGTTTTGTCTGGCCAAAAAAGGTGTGTGCTGTTAAAACACTGCGGATGTATTTGATAAGGCTGCTGTATCCCTTTCTCTGCCAAAGGTCATTCAGGAAATGCTCTCTCTCTCTCAGTTGCACCTTCGAGGCTGATCAATAAAGTTACAGTGCAAACACAACATAAAATCATAATGTTGCTGTCCAGCCTGCACTGTGGCTCTCACACCCCATTTGCTAAAGTAGAATGAATAAAAAGTCTGATTCAGCACTAGAGAAACATGGATAGTTATCTTCTCTGATCTTGAATAACGATGTCTGCGCTGTGCATCTGTTTCTCTCCAGGCATGCCCCCCATGCCTCCCATCTCAGCCCCTCTGTCAGGCGTGCCTCCGCTCCCCCTGCCGCCGCTCCCCGTCGGAGTATCTCCCCCGCTCGTCTCATCCGCCCCGCCTCCCCTCCCCCTGCCCATCGCCAACGGAGCTCCTCCCACAGGCATTATGCAGCCCATCTCAGGCTTCTCCCACCCAGGTAACACACTGCAACAACAACCAGTTTAAAGTGGTGTGTGGAAATGTTTACGCTGCTTCTGTAGCAATCATTGGGTGTGGGCAAAGGCTTCTATTTACTAATAGAGAGTTAGTATGGGTGCTGGGAATCCTTAACACCTCTTTGAAATTATCCTTTTATGCAATTTACCACAGCTGTACAGTGTTGAGGAAAAGGGTTAAAAAAGGCTTTGGTAAAGGTGTGTAACTCCTGCATATAAAACAAATATTAGCATTCACAATAGCAAAGAGCAGGTCACTGATTACAAACTAAGTACTGCAGGTTTAAATGTATTGTTGACTGACAGACTGAGTTTAATTTCACACGATAAAAAAAGACATGAAATGAGCCATAAAAAGCTGCACATCTGACCAGAGTCTCAGACTAAAATGTGCTCTTCTCTGTCCTCTCAGCTCCTTCTGTCAACAAGTCGTCTTCATTTAATCGTTCCAGTACCAAGTTGCAAAAGGGATCATCTTTGGATGCTACTAGGTAGGTCACATGATTAGAATTTTATATTATTTTATAATTTATATCTTTAAAAAGCTATCAACTTCAACCTGTTGTTTCTCTTTTAACTTACTGAATTTGTCTTTAGACCTTTTTGTAAACATATTCTCGAGCTAAGGAGTATGTTGAATGTGCATCCTACATTGTTTTGTGCTTATTTTGCCTTTTCAACTGCACATCATTTAACTGTTATTCATTTTCTGTCACTCTTCCCAGTAGTCAGCCTCCTTTAGATTGGGCTGTTCCTCAGTCCTCCCGGCTGAAGTACAGACAGCTGTTTAACTCTCATGATAAGATGATGAGTGGACACCTCACAGGTACTTAAACACACACAAACATGTCTTTATTTGTGGTAATATTTCCGTCGGTTTTCCACATCATTAAATGTGTTTCTTCTCTCAGGTCCCCAGGCTCGCACTATCCTGATGCAGTCCAGTCTTCCTCAGGGCCAGCTGGCCACGATATGGTCAGTTAACTTAACCATTAAATCTTTATCAAAATGGGAGCGCACAGTCGTTTAAATACTTTATTTGCTCCATTTTTTTGTCTCTTTAGGAGTCTATCAGATATCGACCAGGATGGAAAGCTAACAGCTGAGGAGTTTATCTTGGCCATGCACCTCATAGATATGGCCATGTCAGGGTTACCGCTGCCCCCTGTGCTACCACCAGATTACCTCCCACCCACATTCAGGTAAACCTGTGATTTGTGAACAGAAATAGAGCCAATTAAATGCATTCTCTATATGTGTCTTATGTTATGTGGGGGGGTTTTTGTGTGTCTTAAAGGCGTGTGCGAAGTGACAGTGTTCAGTCGGACCAGAAGAGCGTCCAGGAGGAGGCAGAGGAGGAGACGGAGAGCAGCCTCGACAAAAAACTACCAGGTGATTAATCCTGCACATGGATTTGCATAACCTGTCAAACCAGGACTGGGTCTGCTCTCTGCTGCGCCGGCTGTGTTAACTGGCACGCTACTATGATTTTAATGCACCTGAAGTTTGACATTACAACTTTAAAAATGTTACATTTTAGGACCTGTATGTTGTTATATTGACCCCCTTTGTATTGCCACAGTGACGTTTGAGGATAAGAAGAGGGAGAACTTTGAGCGCGGAAACCTGGAGCTGGAAAAGAGACGTCAGGCTCTGCAGGAGCAGCAGAGGAAAGAGCAGGAGAGGCTGGCTGCCCTGGAGCGAGAGGAGCAGGAGAGAAAGGTACACTCTATTCTCTATTGATTTCTCATTTCCACACTGTGTGCCTGCAAAATTTGCATTGGCCACGGCTGAGGGCTTGTGTATTAGGCTGTAAAATATTTGGATTTATAATAGCCACAGTGCTTTCACTGTAACAGCCACAGTATCCCACGTCTTTGAAAAGTAAGTTATTTACTTTTATGACAAGTGTTGAAACTAGGAGGAAATGAAAATGCATCGGGGTGACCCGTAACAAATAATAGAGCTGTTTGTTCTGCCAGCTCATTTTCATGTATTTGTTTTTTAGGAGCGCGAGCGTCTGGAGCAGGAGAGGAGACGACAACATGAGCTAGAGAAACAACTGGAGAGACAGAGAGAGATAGAGAGGCAGCGAGAAGAGGAGAGGCGCAAAGAGATAGAGAGGAGAGAGGTATGAAGGGGAGGAATGATTACCAGGTGTCTGCATTTAAATGAAGAGTTATGGTTGAGTTGGCGTTTAACTGCTGCAGACTTGTAATTATATCTGCTGCTGCAGACAACTCAGAGGCTCTTCACTGCCCTCTTTAAGTCTCTACAGTAAAGTATTTACACCTCTACAGCAGATGGCTTGTTGTGTATAATAAAGTGTTTAACATATGAGTATAATTTGATGTGATATACTATCAAATCTTGTGCAGTCTGGTTCTTATTGCTGCCATATAACCTTGTTGTTGTGTGTTTGGTTCATTCAGGCTGCTAAGCGTGAATTAGAGCGCCAGCGTCAGCTGGAGTGGGAGCGTCAGCGTCGCCAGGAGCTTCTGACTCAAAGAAACCGAGAGCAGGAGAGTATAGTGCTGCTCAAAGCCAGGAAGAAGACCCTGGAGTTTGAACTGGAAGCTCTGGTAATCTAACATGCCGTATACACAGAGTAAACAAGAGAATATAGGGCTTGCCAGTCACATTTTGGAAAGCTGACAGCATGATAAACTTAGAGTCTTACTGCACTGCCAGCTTGAGCATCAGCAGAAACTCAACAGCACATTCCCGTTCCATCTCTCCTTCCCATCTTCTAGAACGATAAGAAGTCTCAGTTGGAGGGCAAACTCAAGGATGTTCGGTTTCGTCTGTCGGCTCAGCGGAGGGAGGTGGAACAGACCAATCAGACCAGAGAAACACGCATTGCTGAAATCACCTTGCTACAGCAGCAGCTGCAGGTCAGGAAAACACATGTAAACTGTCAACGAATAAACACAAACAGTCACATTCATTCATGCTGCGTCTTTAATCACACATAAAACAAACACATGCTTGGAAACCTTAGAAAATGAACTTGTTGCAATGATGATCTGGGATTTTTAATAAACTTGCATGTAGTAAAAATTGGAATTGGTAAAATCTGATATGAATGAGTTTCTTGATGTGACATCGTGTTTGTTTGCAGGACTCCCAGCAGTGGTTGGGGAGGCTAATCCCTGATAAACAGAGTCTCAATGATCAACTGAAGCAGGTTCAACAGAACAGTCTGCATCGTGAGTGCTACTATATGTTTTAAGATTATTTCCACAGCAACAATAATAAGCATTTTTATATACATGAGCTCCACCTGTACAATAAAATCCTCAGTCTACTTTAACCCAGAAAATAAATTTGAATGTGCTGTTATCTGATGAACTAACCTGATCTGTCTGTGTGTGTCTAGGTGACAGCCTGTCGTCCCTGCAGAAGGCTGTGGAGCAGAAGGAAACCAGCAGACAGCAGCTCCGAGAGCAGCTGGATGCTGTGGAGAGAGAGACGAGGGCCAAACTGCTGGAAATAGACGCGTTCAACACCCAGCTGAAGGTAAACACCTCGTTAATTAACACGTTAATGCAGCATAGGAAGAAAAAGGTCAAGGCTGTACTTAAATATAAAGTTTACACTCAATCAGTCGTCTGCATTATTGCCCCAATGAACAGCGGAATTAACATTAGCTGCAAGAGATACGAACAAGCTTACATGTCACAGAAGATCAACTGTTTAAATTAGGAATGTGCAGGAAAAATGAGACTTTTAATAGTAATTTACAGCGGGGTTACCCAGCACTAATTCATGATGGCAGAAAAGTAGAATTTAAAAGGTCGAGCGTAGAAGCTGCCAAAATCAATAGTATATACAATAATGACTTGATAAAAAAAATTAGTCAAGCATTAATGTTCAAAAATAATCAAACATTTTGATAAAATGTTTTATAAATTGATATTCCTGTTTCAATGTATTTATTTATTGATTTACCTTGGTATTAATTCAACCGTTTTATTTTATTTTTATTAATTATTCTATTTCTCTCATTTATTTATTTATTTATTTATCATTTAGTTTTAATTTGTTGGAATTTAATTGTATTTATTGATATTTAAATGTATTTATGTTCTATAAAAATAGACCCTTAAATGAATGACTTGAGCCTTAACGTACATAATGTTTATAAATGGATACTAAAAGCACAGAAAATCCAATATAACACCTTATTCACCTTCCAACACAGTTACAGGTTGTTTTATGTTCAAGTGTAACATAAAAAGGAAGTATGGGCATGTGCTAATCAGTTTAATAATACTAAATTGCACTGATGTAGTGCTTTATTTATTAAAATCTATATTTTTAACTAAACAGCCAAATAACTAGCTCTCTAACCCAGTAAATGTTTTGCCTGATGAAACATTTCCATGTTGAAAACATTGGATTGGTGTTGTGTTGAAGCTTTAAACGACGTCCTGTCCCGTCCCTCATAACCCCACAATCACACCAGTCTAATATAATCACAATGTCGATATCTGACCACAGTATCTGTGTGTGTATCTGTGTGTCACTGTGTGTATTCATGTTGGCTGCTGTGTTTTTTGGAGAGAGCTAGCTGTACACAGGGAACACTGAGACAGCTTTCACCAACATTTTACATCTGAGTGAGGAAGATGGAGGGACTTTATTCCTGTCAGGACCGGAGCACAGCAGAATGTTTATGTTTCCTAGGCCACCTTTTGTCCCTTTTCTTTTCCCCAGAACACAGAGTCAGGACAAAGAGAGGAGAATTAGTCCTGTGGTCTGTTCCAGCGAGGAGGAAGAGGGGGGAGGCAGGGAAGCAGAGAAAACACAGACCACAATAAATAGATTTTCTAATGACTAATCTAATGAAGTTGGTCTTCAGTCTTATTCAGCACAGTTAACACAACACAGTGACTAGAGAAGGTGGTGAAAAGCCTGAAACAGCAGTGTTGGACACCACAGTAAGGTGGAGTAATATCTCAGTGGTTTGATTCGTTGCCACTGAGATGTTGAACAATGAACAATGTTTGACTCTACTGCCGTCCACCTTCCTTTCTACACCACTTCCTCTCCCCAAAATCTTCTCTTCTCGCGCTGCTGTGCCTCCTCTGTACCCGCTGGGACTCTTGGTCTCAAATGGTCCTTCTGGCTTTATTTTTTCCCTGAATCTTCTCGCTGTCCTCCTCCTCTGTGTCTCCTCCCTGCTTCTCCATCCTGTATATTTCGGCCTCTTGCTTTCGTTTTTTCTTCCTGTCATATTCTTTGTTTAATCCACATAAT
>CAFUXE010002872.1:24676-36132 GCA_903364295.1 Serranus cabrilla | reverse complement strand
TTCTCCGCTTTTTTATAGCGTTAAAGGACATAAACGACGGTATTGGTGAACACGCTGTGAAAAGCTAAAAATAACAGTATTGTCACCTAGTTGTCGAGCGTTAAACGTGACGACAGGTGTCGTGCAAATTACCCGACACAGTCTGCCCCCCGTATTTACCCACCGTTAGCCCGCAAACCCTTTCATTTAGATATGTGAGATATCATTGATAACATCATAGTGGCTGCTATTTTCTTGTCCACGACTCACTTATTAGGCGGTGTGTTACATTTAAACGAACATTCAACGCTTAATCTGACGGTTAAAAAATGTGGCATGGCACCTGTCATTGGGAGGGTGTCCGATAATGGAGCAAGGTGTTTTTCTGTTAGGTTTAATAGCCCATCACGACAAAACAGAACATGTGTTGCATGAACTAATGTTAAATGCCTTGTGTTAGAGCCGCTAGGAGCTGTGTCTGATAATGGACCTCCTGGTGTTCATCAAATGACCCCTACTTGGTTGATTGGTGAGGATGGCTGTTATATGGGAGAATAACTGTTGTATAGCCTTAGTCATAACCACCCTGTGACAGTATACTCTGGCCAGAAGTGTTGCAAAAGCTAGCCAATGATAATCTCAGGGGTCAGATGGAAATGTGTACCCTGAACTTAGCCTGTTAACCAGTCACCACTGTGTTGGTGCCTCCTGTTGCCATCATTTGCTCACAGTCAGACAGCTGTGATGGCCATCAACATCTGGATTGACACATCCAGTCTCCTGCAGTGATAACCTGCAATTCCCTACTACATGATGGACAAATAATCAATACAACTATTTCCCTTTTTCCTATATGTGTCATTAGAATAATTGCATGCAAGTGCATTTTTATGTGTTCAAAATTTTTAGAGACCACACACTGAAACTCTACTCCATCAACAACTCTATCAGTGCAGGTTTTGCAGTGAAAAAAAAAAAAAAGTAGAGTATTGATTACTGCTAAAGGTTGCCTCTTTAGGGGGATGTTTTCCTCTTTGTTTACACACATTAACTGTGGCCACTAGCTGTCTTGCATTGGTAGAATCACAAAGCATCTGTTACTGACCACCTTGAAAGCTTTAGAGCAGGGCACTAAACAGAACTTCTTAAATTAGCTAAATTTTGAATCTTTGCAGACTTAAAACTACTCATATTGCTATGAATAAATGTATGTAAAATTAGAACAATCCTGTGTCTTTTGCTGGTATATCAGAAGTGCACAAACATGTGAAAGGAAAACAGGCCCTGATAAATTTTTATTGCTGTAAATATGCTAATTTAATCTAGATTTTAGGTTGTATCATGCAGCATTACTATGCAGCATATTTTAATGTGACTGTATCTTATTGTAATCTAAGTGTCTGCTAAATATATTTTGTTTTCTTTATTAATGAACATTATTATTGATCTGACCTGAGGGTCATCTGAAAAAAAGATATTAGATGTCGGTCAGTTTACCTGGAAAGCCCAGTGGACTGTAAAGTACAAACTGTTGAGTACAGCTTTAAGTGGCTCAACATGTGTCTCGTTCTTTAGCTTGATAATAGGAAGTGGTGATTTTAGTGTTGAGTCATTATCTTCATTAACTGTAGCAATAAAGCCTTTACCTAAAGGCAAAGTTTACTGAGTGCTTTAGAGAGAAGACATAACTACCAGAAAAGGAGTCAAAAGAGAGCAAATGCATTCAAAACAAGCCATTTATTAGATGTTCTGTGAAAGGACACAGAGGTTATTAGCTCCTCCTGGCCATGAAAGGAATAGTCATCTCCCTTTATGATCCTTAATGTTGACAGTAGGATGATAACAGTGATTGCCGTGGCTCTCTAATTGCCGTGATGATGATGATGCTGGTGATTGTTATGGTTTCATATTTTCCACCAGCAGCAGTGTGGCAGTCAGTGGTGATGGTGAGGCTAGTTCAGGCCTGCACTTCATGTCCCATCTTCTTGAAAGACAGTCACTTGTTGGGAGAAGTGCTTAGTCTATTTTTAGCCTGCTGCGCTCCAGGATGTATTTTGTGGTTATCCTAATGGCTGATGGGCTTTCATGCATGTCAGGGTTCAGTGCAGCCACTAATGTTCAACTACTATGGCTGGTTAAGGCCTATTTGTCCCAGGATAATGTTTACCAGTGACGCTTACTAAAGCTGACACTGGACACTGATATTCAACAGCACATCATACTCAGTGTACTGCTCAACCACAGTAGGTTAAGTTCAGCGGCTTTTTACAGACACTAGTGTCCAATATTTCCCCCTATATGTTTTCATTGGTTCCTATAGAACCACGCCTTCTCCCTGCCAGATCTGTAACTACCTGTTTCTGAAGTTAGACGCTGTTCTGCTGCTGCACTTGTGTTTGCAATGTCTGAATTCTAGTGGCTAAAACTTTATTGATAGTAGAGCGGTAACCCGCTGATGGAAGGTCGCTGGTTCAATCCCTGACCATTGCAGTCTGCATGTCGAAGAAACCTTGAGCAAGACACTGAACCCCCAGTTGCTCCTGATGCTGCGTCATCGGTGTGTGGGTGAATCCATACCATCAGTGGCAGGAGGAACCCTGTAGGACACCAGTGTATGAATCTGTGTGTGAATGGGTGAATGGGTGAATGAGCGACATCTGCAGTGTTAAAGACTAGAGATTTACCATTCAGTGGGAAATAAAGTGTTTCAGATGATGGCAACATTTATTATAATTGCACACTTTCCTCTTAAATAAACACAAATTAGTATTCTGTTACTAATTTCAAAGTTGTCAGCAAAACACTAGCAGTACAATCTCCAAATACTGATGTTTAAACCAGCACGTAGCATGACAAATACTGATAAGATTCACCTACATTAACACTTTTCCATTAGACTTTGATTACGTCTTTTCAGTTTTATACAGGGTGCCTGCAAGTCATGCAAGTTATGTCACCTAAATGCAAGACTTAAAATATTCTTGCCAAAGCATTTTACAATTTGAATGAACTATTATGAGTTGTTGTGCCTTCTTTATGCACTGCTGTTGAGAAATAAACCAGTCATGCAGAATGCCTTTCATTTACTTTCAGATTAATACAGTGATGAAATTGGCTTTATCTTCAGTTTATTTTATATTTTATGCACCTGTTTAAAGGATCATAATGATGTAAATGTAAAGTTGGGGTCAGATCCCGTCAGAGAGGTTATCATAAGCAGACATTTCTGTTTGTGAATGAACCACCACTGATGCTTAAAAGAGAAACTGACAGGGTTTTGAATTTAAACTAATAAAGAGAAAGCCCACAGGCTCAGTGATGGAGCTGCTCTCACTATTCACAGTCACAGCCATGATTCAGTTGGTGTTTAAGATCAGGGATAAGACGGTGATGATGGTGGTGATGATGTCAGCGAGCGTGCAGGGCATCCCTCTCTCTGCGCTGACAGGACGGAGACTCTCAGGCCTGTCAGCAGGCAGAGACGGCGGTATGAGGAAGCAGGGCTCTGATTGGCCAACACAGGATTCCTCCTGGTGACGTCACTGAAGATGGAGACAGGCTGCCTCAGAGCTGGACTGGATAGATTCAGGTTTCACATAGAAACAGAATTCAAGACCAGGGCTGTCTGCCAGCTCCAAATCAGGGATTGATGCATTTTTAAGTGAAGTTGTATTAGTCAAAAACAAGGCTGTAAACAGGCTGTTTGTGTACAAATCTATTGAGTAAGGTTATAAAAGCTGAATGATCAGTATGATAGGTTGTTTATTCTCAAAAGGATGTTTTCTGTGTCCCAGAAACCAACAGAGATGCAGCCTTTGGCTCAAGGACACGTACATTTTTTGCATATTTGTTGACATGGGTTTCCACTGTTGTTCACCTCATTACCCTGCTGTCCTCAGAGTGAATACTTCCACTGTTAAATGTAAGAAAAGCACTTATGAGTCACTCTTGATGGGGGAAAAAAACAAGTGCCCTGCAGCCAGTTTAACTGTCGACTTGCAGATACTGATGTTAATGCTCAAAACATCCTTGAGAGGAGACTGAAGCCCTTGAAATGTGACTGATAACATCTGATCTACCTTTGAGTAGTGAGTTAATATCAAAGTTGTTCATTGAAAATGCTGGTTTTGCTGGATAAAGCCAATAAGATGGAGAGTTCAGTTTAGATCTTTGTCTATTATAACGTTGTTGTCACCGCCGCCTTGCATTGTGGGATATTTATACCAGAGTACCATCCAGTGTTTGCATACTGTAGTATTTTACTGGTTATTTTATGCATTTAATGTACTGGTTTCATGCAGCTGTTGGATATACTAAAAAGTCTCACATGCTGCTTTTTCATACTTAATAGTTGTTAGCATGAAATTTTGGATACGGATTCTTTAAGACCAAGAAAATCAGTACTTTTAAAATGTAGTTTTGGGCTAAAAAATAAACTTTTTGTAGGTTGCAGTGCAAACACACCCTTAACTAATAGATATATTGTAAGCTAATGTTGAACATATAATGTCCTCATGGAAACAAACACGAATAACATTAATTCAATAATGTGTAAATTACCTGTCACATACAGGAGCTAACCCAGATGCAGTAAATACAGCGTTTGTGTTGACTCACAGGTGATCATCCCGTTCTGTGACACGTGTTAATTAAAGATGCTCTTTATCTGACAGTTGTGAGAGGGCTTCCTCATCTGGGAATTTAGCAGAAGTGTTCCTGAAAAAAGGCAAAATGTTTATAATTTTGTTAATATCCTCTCCTCCGTCTGTGATGATGCTTCCCAGTCAGCAGCACTGTAAACAGTCTATCTGTGTCACTGACTCCAGGCTTATGAATAGAGCGAGAAAGGATGTGACCTAAATAACATATTCTTAGCCCCATCTCCATCAGCAGGCCGTAAACACACTTTTACATCAACAGCCAATTTGCATCCTGCTAAACCAAAGGAACATGTTTTAATAGACAGGTTGGAGGAAGTTGAAGGGTTTTCTTTCCAAAACAGTCATTTAACTTACGACTCTGGAACAGAAACACAAACAGATCTGTGAGAATACAGTTAGGATTTACTGCAGGGTAAAAATCAATAGAAAGTTTAGAATAAGAATGGATTTCATCATTCACACATATATATCCACCATGTGTTCTTAAAGTACAGTCAGGGCTCTACACTAACTGAAAAATATTTATTTATAGTTACTTCTTATTTCAACTTTAATTTTTATTATCTATAACATACTAAGACTGGACTTTAAATCCCCAAAAGTTGCTGTAAATTAGCCTATAACATATTTCTCAAAGATAAACAGCTAAAATAAAACATATTTTAAATGCTGTTTGGCGAACTAGACAATTGCTGAATTGTTGCACGTCAGCTCAATAACCATATTATTATTATTATATGAACGCTGTTAAGTGAAGCAGACAATGACCAGTTAAACAGAGCAGCTTGTTGAAGTGTATAAAAACTTACACTGACTTGAAAGAAATAGCAAATTGAAAATTATGCAACAAATATAAGAAATTGAGTTGGTTTGGGGTGCACATTTTGCTGTTTGCTGTCCATATTTTTAAAGGTTAAAAAGTGGTTGCATCTGATGCTAACAAAAGGCTAATAACTGGTTGCAAATTTCTCAAAATCTTTGCCGATGGCAGCCTGTTAGCTGCTACTGAGTACTGTCTTCCTAAAATAGTATGTTCAATGGTGTCATGTTCTGCATCCACTGAGAGCCTAACATGGCCCTGAATGCCACACGCTGATCATACAAATCCAGTATTTCCCCTTTCAGAGAACATAAACCACTTGAGAAAGTTTTCCCCAGTCAGACAGCATCCTCTGACAAGCTCAAGGTCACAGGGTTGAATCGCTGCCTCCCTCCTCTGAAAGCAGATTCTTGTATTTCAAAGTTGCTGCCAATTGAAAAGAACAAAGGAGCCATTCACTGCGCTGCTTCCTGCTTCAGCCCAATTAAATAAAGTCAGATAACAATTACTGAACACGTGGATGGGTCATGTGTCCTCCTCTCTCTCTCTCTGCTAATTAAAAAGAAATCTGTTAAGAAACACAGAGAGGTGGTTTTTTGTAGCTGTTCCAGATCTGTGCAGGTTTTGGTTGAAGTTACCTGAGAGGATGTTGTTGTTTCTCTCCTCTCACGGATCACAGCGGGGGTTAAATGAAACAGTGTTTTGGTCTCTTTTATCAGATAGAGTTCCAGATTCATGGTTTCTAGCTGGAGCTATGATCAAAATACTGTGAAAAAATGTCACAATATTAACCTGTCTGTCCTCCTTTGCTCACTGTGTGTGCCGTAGTGTAATATATCTGTACTGTTACACTGAAAAGAGCTGTCAGGTGTGTGTGGTTGTTACTCCTCATCTCACCTGACACCTGACCTATTTCCTGTCTCTGTCGTCTGTCTCCAGGTTTTAGGGTTTGAGGTGGACTCCATCAACTCTGTCCAGTTCTCCAACCATACAGGTAGGCCTGACTAGAAACCACGTCTCTCTCTCTGTGTTGTTAGTGGTGTGGGTGTGCATGAGTCAGTCTGAGCCCCTGGTGTCGTGATGAGCAGCCAGCGAGCGAGTGTTAAAGAAACAGTTGTCGTCGTGGCGATGCTGGCGAGTCGACAGCAGATGAGTCAAGTTTTTTTGGGGAGGTCAGTGACATCACTGGCTGACACGGCAGCAGCTCACACACACTGTAGTAGCTGCAGGGGACAAAGTCCATTCAAGTTTTCTGCAGGCCTGCTCGGAGGCTGCTGGTCTCAGTTTGATGAAACTAAGATGCCAAGATCAGTTAACTCATCAGGAGGAGGACGAAAACGGCGGGGAGGAGCTTTTTAGAGTCTTAGACTTAGAGACTACACATTTATAGTAAGGGAAGAGCTGTGGACATGTACAGTACCAGGCAGGAAGGCAGGGGGCAATGAAAGATATGAGGTTAAGCTACATCATGGCAAATATTAGATTTTGTTAGCAAGGAAAAATTCAAATATATCTGTTTCCAATCCATTGATTTAGACCTTTTTTAATCTGTTTCTCACAAATAATATCATGAAAATGTTGCACTAAATCCCTAAAATAGTTATTTTTTGCCAAAATGATCTGAATACATTATATAATATCAATAAGTACTGAAATAGTGGCAATAGTTCTGGTGAACATTTTTGTCTAAATATACGTCTCCAGAAACCAGTAGGGATGTCACAACATGAGATTTTATTATCACAATTACTTTCAGAGAAAATAACATGATTCATGATTATTAGTCATTAAACATTACACTATTTAATTAATAAAGATTGCTAGCTTAATCCATATCTAATAAAAGACAGAAAAAGAAAAAAGAGGCCACTAGTAGACTTAATAATGTAAGATTATTTCTAATAAAGCTAATGAACATCATTAAATATATATATAAGGCTGGATGCAAGTATTAATATGTTGATACTCGTTTGTTTAGTAGGTGTTTTGTTTTCAATTTTGGGATTCAAAATACTAAAAAAACAAATTCAAACTCCTAAAAAGACATGTTTCCTGAAGCAATCATCAGATCTGGAAGAAACTCCGGCTGATGAAGCGTCGTGTGTCTGATTGGCTCCGAGGGGCTGTCTCATCATCCCCTGCTGTCACATTTGCTCGTAATATTTTGATCTAATTTCCCGTCTTATGAATGAGCAATCTGCACTGTCTGCACTGATGGATGCTCTCATCTCGTGTTATTCATGCAAACCCAACTTGAGGAATGAATCAGCTGTGAAAACAAACACATCTGCCCAGCTGTTGCTTGTTGCTGCACAGTGGAGCCTCCAGACTCAGAAATCCTCTCGGGATCAATCCATTATTAGAGTTTAATAAGTCTTTTCTTCGGCTGGCAAGCAATCCCATTCTGCTTATTGGATGCCGATTAGAGATCCTTTCCTTTTTTTGGCTACTTAGTAATCATCATTTTTTATAGATATTTTATGCATCTTCAAAGACAGCTTCTTCTTGTTGATAAAGGTTAAAAAACGACTCCAACAGCAGAATAATGGTGAAAGTATTGAGTGAATAATCCCACTGGGAGCTCTTTTTTTTGTGTGTTTTACAGTGTTGTCGCACAGTACAGAGTGAATGACCGTGACCTCTTCATGTCACGCTTGTCTTGTTTTTCATCTGCTCTATTTTGGGAATACAAGTCATCATAACTCTACGTAATTAATCCGCGCTCAGTTTCATTTAGTTTCAAGCTGGAAAAGGTCAGCCAGCTGTTAAACATCTGATGGATGGTTTTTCTCTGTGAGCAGGCTGTTTAAACGCAGACAGGTTAGCTGTGCTTCTGTTGTTTCATTGCTGTTCAGATGGATGATTTTGAGTCTAAAGTAATCTGTTGTGCTGCTGCAGACTGAGGGTAAGCATAATTGTAGGTGTGCTGTAGGATAATTGTTGTCGTGTAGGCGGCGTGGGACGGATAAAATGCAGTAATTTACATTTGAGCTGTTTGAAAGTGTTGAAGCCTGAATCAGACAAACATTTATGATAAGAGGTTCTGTCACACACACATTATTAATCGATTAAAAACTTTCTTTTTACAGAAAATAATGTATTTAATAATCCAAAGACTTGCTGTAAACAGTTTTCTCTGGAACTATCGAACATAAAAAACGAATTAAAAGTTAGTTGTGAGTTTTTTTGCATTATATTTGCTGAAGGTTGCAACAGAATTCATTCTAACTGAGGATCTTCTTTATTTGCAGTAGATTCAGGCTTCATGTTTACTGAGCTTTGGCTCTGCAGTGCTTCTGTTTATCAGATGAAGGACTGCAGGTTAAAGGGACTTTGTGTTTGTTTTGTAGGAGGCTCTTTGGCCGGACAGGCCACATGTAAACAACATTTCGAGGTTTGTGTGGGAATGTAAAGGTTTTCCCTTTTGGAGATAAATGGAGTCAGTGACACTTTGGCATTTTGGTTTTCTCACTGGACCAAAAGATGAATTACAGCCCACGATAGCCAGTTTATGGGACAATCCCAGGTGTATCCAAGACTTAATATATGCCAAAACACTGCACAACATTTTATGATCTGAGTCAGAATTTTAACACTATGTTTTCCTCATTTGATGGCGGGTTTGGGAGTCGTCCCTCAAGAAAATTTGGAGTTTTCTGGACCATTCTGGACCGTTATTATGACTGCATCTGTGTACAAAACGTTACTAGAGAGCACATAAAAAAAGCTGAAACATAACTTGCAAAATAAGTTCACTGGAGAGGATGTTGATTATACATTCACTCAGTTTAGGTGGAGCTAAACAAACAGCTTGGGAGCTGCGTCTAAGACTTAACATTGTTGGGAAAAGCCCTGACTCTAGAAAGTCACCATAGCTGGAATGATTTAGTCTTTTAGTCACAGTGAACTCTAAATAAACAGTAAAACACAGCTGTCATATTACCAGGAATGGATGCTTACGCATTGTTGATTGGCCAGATGGCGTCGGATTATACAGCAAGAGTTCAGCATTAAAATGAATTAAGAGGCTGTGTATTTTCTCACAGTACTGCTGTCTGTGTGAACACAGCTTAGACGGGATTCCTGTGAGCTGCCAACTAAATCTAAGTTCAATTTAAATCTTTAGGGTCCAATTAGAGGACGATAAGAAAGACTATTGTTCTCACGGCCCTGCGTACAGATTAGACAGTGATACAGTAAAACCCTCACATCTGTGCTGCAAACTGTGTTTCAGTGACCTTAACAGGAAGATGCCTGGGTCTCTGCTGCTGGTTTAATCAGATCTTGTGTATTGGATACCAACATTTGCAATTTCTTCAAGGAGAGTATGTAATTTGCTGTGACATATTGAAGTCGACGTGTCCATCTGAGAGAGAGAGGGAGAGAGAGGGAGGGAGGGAGAGGGAGAGAAGGTGAATAGAGAGAAGGAGAGACAGGACATTTTTTGAATCAGGAGGGACAGACAGTGATGTAGAGAAAGATGGAGGGAGCAGGAGAGAGAGCGACAGGACGCAGCAGTAAACAGCAGCAGGCTGGTGAATTGCGACAGCAGCGAATGATGACGACAGAAGCAGCTCTTATCTGTAGGCCTCTCTCTCTCTCTCACACACACACACACACACAGCGCTCCGACTGCTCATCTCTCTTTCTTAGCCCCTTTGGCTTTCTCTCGGCTTGTTGCTTAGCAACCAGAACCCCCCCTCTACCGCCACGTGACCTGGCTGTGACTCACCTGGAGCTGCGACATCATCGGCCTGCAGCAAACATGTCATACGCAGACAGACGTGCACCGGCGTATACGCTCACATTAGCATTCTCGTCACATTCATGAACATCCAGATCGGTACATGCAGTACTTAACACACACACACACACACATTCAGATATACAGATACACACACACTCAACAGATACACACACACAGTGTAGGTGTTTGTCAGTAGAGGGGTCTCAGACTCCCCCTCTGTCCCCGACTGACCAGATACTGTGGCTGCAGGCTGCAAGACCTGCTGCTCCGTGTGTGTGTGTGTGTGTGTGTGTGTGTGTAGCTTGTTTTCTTTGGTCTGAACTGTAGTGCAGAACATTTCCTTTTTGTGTTTAGTTCAGTGAAGTTCACAGTTTACAAGCAAAACTCTCATGGACTTTAAAGATGTTTTAGGGTCGATCTGGAGAAGAAAAGCTAAATTATCCTCATGCATTAATGAGTTTTTTGGGTTTGGATGGGAAGTTTTTTATTAATAAGTTACCCAGTGAAAGTATCTGTGAAACTACTAGTCTTGGAAAGAATCTTCAGATTATTTCATTAAGTGAAACAGTAAAATCCTGCAATCAGAGTCTTACTTAAAGGTGCTTTGTTGAGTATTCTTATAAACAAATATAAGTTATGTTCACATTCAGTGTTCACACTGGGAGCGTGATGAATAAATGGTGTCCGTTCTGCACAATCTAATTAGTTTATGTCTTGATTCAAGGTGCAAAAGCTCATCAAAATCTTGCTTGTTTTCTTGCATTTTGTGTGAAAGTACTAATAAAGAAACAATGTGTTTACTGGCTGACTGATATTTTAATATTTCAGCTGTGTTGAACTACTTTATATACTGCTGGATAATTAACAATGCATCATATTTTATATGGTATGTTTTGAATGTAAAATATGATTCAGCTTCTTCCCTCAGTGGACAACCAGCATGTCCAGACAGTTTTTCTTTTGTTATTTTCTGAAAAGGCAGCGTTCTAACCTGCCTCACTGGATAACAGAGGTTTTTATGTGCATGTCAGCATCTATAGGAGGTGTGAATGTGCATGTGTACAGTATGTGTGTGTATTTATCTTTATGTGTCACTAGAGTACAAAGAGTTAGACTCAGCACCATAACTTCCGTCCTGCCTGCAGGTTATTCCCATTGGAAAGGCCAGGTGCTGACAGCCGACGAGCTCCACGTTCTTTACGAGGGAATCAAACTGAACAACGTTCACCAGTATGACTACGTTTTAACA
>CAFUXE010002872.1:10469-21463 GCA_903364295.1 Serranus cabrilla | reverse complement strand
GTGTGTGTGTGTGTGTGTGTGTGTGTGTAGTGTTTCCTCTCACCTGTGTGTCTCTCCACAGTACGTTCCCCAGAATCTGTATCCGGTCTATAAGAACAAGGTGGTTCCTGTCGCAGACATCATCACTCCCAACCAGTTTGAGGCCGAGTGAGTACAGATGTCTGATTTTAGTAAAATGCTGATTTGTATTGATATAAATCCAACAGATCTGCTATAAAATGTCTTTTTTAAGATGAACTTAGTAAAACTAACCGACACCTCGGTGAGTGTAACTGTGTGAGCACCATCTTTATGTAATGCCACTCATGCATGTTATCTAATAGCTTCATTTCGTGGCTCCAGACATTTGGGAAAGAATTAACCGAAAATAACTGAAGCTCCCCTCTCATCTCTCCCTCGTTTGACCCTTTTAAAACCACACACAGGTAGTTTGTTTTTCAGTAGTCAGAGAATATATCTTACAAAGTCTTGTTGGAACTATTTGTTCAAATAAAACATATGTTGTGTTTTTAATGGCTGCACTTTTATATCAAATGGAAACACACCAGATCCCTCAAAAACAGTTACAACACAAATTAAGTCAGTTTTATTTATATTACTATAGCTTCAAACTATAACACACCACAAGACCAATAATCCTAAATTTACAGATTGACAAAACATTCCCCTGTTGAGCAAAAGGAGCAACAGATGATGAAACGTAAATTAAGTAATAAAAAACAATATAAAATAGATAAAATAGTCAATAAAATAAAAGTGAGGAGGAGGATGAAATTTTGTGATTTTAGTTAAAAAAAATTAATAAAGTTTTGAGAATATCATTGAAGTTTGATTTCTCTAGTATCAATTATTTACAACATGATTTCCATTGAGAAACAGGCAGAGTGAGAAATGTTTTATTTTTTATTTATTTTTTTGCTTTGACTGAATGACTTAATATTTGAAGAACAGTAAAACTAATAACGGTTTCTTATCTTAATTATCTCTTCAGCTTCACTGTCAAGTTACGCCACCTAGTGGTGTTTCTGTGTGCCTGCACAGTCAGATTAAAGGTTATTCTGTGCACTGAAGGATCACTGACTTTATGGATTTCATGCTTTGTGATCCAATAATCAGTATCAGTAGAATTTGGTGTTTCAAGGTCTCAATAATGAGATTATTTAGACTCCTTAATCAGAATTTCTGTGTTTTTTTTTGTTCAATAACTTAATTATTAGTGACTTTGCTACAGAGTTATTGACATAATTCTCATTTGTTTGCTTGTGTTTCAGATTATTGACAGGGAAAAACATCAGCACAGAGAAAGACGCTGTAGAGGTAATGATCACTCACTGTCTAATCCTTCTCTCCAGAACTCCTTTGTTTACAGGATAAACTGGCGCAATATTTCTTACATCTTCCATTGCTTGATTTGTCCCGCTTTATACGCTGACTGCAAACTAAATTCACACCCCAGCATCTCACTCACTCTCTGTCTGTGTGTCTGCAGGTGATGGACCTGCTCCATGCGATGGGCCCAGACACCGTGGTCATCACCTCCTCTGACCTGCCCTCCAGACTGGGAGACCGCTTCCTGGTGTCGCTGGGCAGCCAGCGCCATGGTAGGTGACATGGTTAAATTAATGCACATGAGCTGTCTGTATGTATATATTTGTGACAAGCCAAACAAACTGAACCCTCCAACATGTTGTGTCTCTGCTGTGTTGTTCAGTTCGTCCCGACGGCAGCAGGGCGACGCAGAGAGTTCGAATAGAAGTTCCCAAAGTGGACGCCGTCTTCGTAGGAACTGGAGATTTGTTTGCTGCTATGCTGCTAGCGTGGACACACCACTACCCTAATGACCTAAAGGTACACACACAACACTGACCACACACACATGTAAAATAGCTGATGTCAGGCGGTTAGATTTTAAAATGAACAGATATATTTCCAGCTTTGCAGCATTAGAAACAGTTTTTAAGGATTCCCAAAACTTGTAATTGTGAGAAAGCTAAAGACAAAAGGATGCCCATATATATTTCAAGTAATAAAACATAACATTTAATTATTTTTCATTCTTCTCTCTCAGACGGCCTGTGAGAAGACGTTTTCAGTGATGCACCATGTTATCCAGAGGACCATTTCGTATGCTCACGGTAAGGAAAGCCTGAAGCTTTGATTTGGTTCAAAGCAATTTAATCTAAATGTTTTTATATCAGAGACAACAAAACACCCAACAAGATTAACAGACCTCAGATATTTAATGCATTTTATCTGCAGTATTGGTTTGGAACAGTTTTTGCATTTAAAAACCCCTTAAAATAAATGTTCTCTGTCCATCTCCATCGTCCCACCACCTCCCCGCCCCTCCACACCGTGTCCCTCAGAGTTAGCAGGTCCTGGTCGGAGGCCCAGTCCGCCCCAGCTGGAGCTGAGGATGGTTCAAAGTAAAGCTGACATAGAAGACCCTGCTATAGTTACGGAGGCCACAGTCATATCCTAACAGTACCGACTCATAAGACTCATACTAACCTTGTCCTCTTCACCCATAAATCTCTCAAATCCAGTATCTCGGTAAATCTCTCATCACTGTAAACCTTGACTGTCATTTCCGAACTTCAACACCTCATGATCCAGACTCCTTAAGACCCTTAGTATTGTAACCCCTGTAGTCCTTCCACCCTAAACCCTTTGAGTCCTCAGTGTCCTAACCCCCTTAAGCCGAACCCTGTAACTCCCCCAGCCCTGTTCTGGAACTGGAGCCATGGATAGACAGAAAGTTATGGTCAGACTGGAAAACTGTGAGTTTAACTTAAAACAAATACTTACTGGTAACTGCAACGGACAAAATATCAGTGTGAGAGGTCAATTCAAGGTCAATAGAAGAATTGTTTCTGAGCTGTTAAAGTCAGATTTAGACAAAAGTGATGTCATAGACCCTGGTCACAGGTGATCCAATCAGAAGAGGACAGGTGTGAGGAGGAACCACGTTTGGAGGCGATAATCTTTTAGAAGGTGAATGTGTTCAGGGCGAGTTTTGGCCGGTATCTGGTTTTTCATACCGTCATACCAGAGTCATTTTAGTTTGAAAGTCTTGTAAGTCAGCGTATTTCTCAGCTAAGCTACTTAGAGACTGACCTCTGGTGGCGACTGCTGTGCATTACACATAAAAAAAACACACAAGACGAGCAGTTTAAATAGACCGACAGAGCAGCGTCTTTACTTTTATCAGTATTGCAAATCATAGCGTCTGAAACACGCCAAGGAAAACATCCAGCCTGTATTTTTTAAATCTTTTTTTAAGTTTGAACGTCTCCCTTTGGTGCACGTGTTTTATTTGCATATATTGATCTGAAATGTGGCCAGTGATGTCACGATGCACCCTGAAGTACACACCTACAATAATGCAGTGAGGTGAGAAATTAAAACAAAAAGCGGGAAGAATTTGTTGTTGCATTCAGAAACCAAAACACTGAAACGTGTTTGCAGTATTTACCCAAAAGCGATTTATTCCAGCTGCTGCTTGTCCGTTTTGTTGCTCTTTTACTGCCACTCCACGTGTTTATTTCTCGCCCTCCGGCTGTGCTCCTCCTGCCCTCCGTCACTAACCTCTGGTGGTACTAAAAGACTAAAAGAACCAGACTCTGTGTATCTATGGCTCCGCCCACCACTACTTCAACCCTTCCCCGTCTTACAGCAGTGATGTAATGGTGACCAAGTCTAACCCCATGAGACCCCTTGAAAATATAACAAAGGAAAAAAAAAACGCACAATGTATAGTTGATGTATAGATGTTGTACTATAACTGTATTGGACCATCTGTATGATATCTTCTATCTGATCTGTCTATTGGACCATTGTGTTGATGCTACTGTACTATAGACCACACGCACTACAATATCACCCGAACCAGAGACGTTTGGGCTGGTTCTGGCGCTCCTGGAGGCTCCAGCGGCTCCAGCTGTTGTCACTTGTTAGTAATAGGTAACTGTCTTAATAGTCATAGTAAATAGTCGAACCTTTCATCTCAGCACAACATGAAGAAAAAACGGGCAACCTGAGCCGTCTGAGCCGTCCGCCGCCGGTTTAACGTGTGCTAGACCAATCAGAAAATTGGCTCCCTCAGTGTCAGAACCAACCCAAATCATCGCCAAAGCATCTCTGGCCCAGAACCCTATATCTGAGAGCTGTGCCACTGAGTTACCTGGAGGCCTCGAGCAGGTGTAGAAGGAGATCTCCCCACCCGTCCCACAACCAGTAGCAAGTTTGTTTGTTGTAGAAGACGTCTTTTTAGTCCACTGTGGGGGAAATGATGCCAGTTTGTGGGATTTTACTGTGATGTCAGGGGCTAAGTTTTTAATAATCGTAATCATTTTAGTTTTTTAAGGATCTAAACTTTTATCTGGACAAACTGATGGCTGTTTGAAATGACTGTTTCCCAGAATAACTGATCTAACCTATTTTTTCTTAAGTGATTGTTTTTATATATATATGAATGTTGCTTTTATTTTTGTCTGTAAAAGAGCCCAAGCTGACAAAACCAAATGATATTCAAATTACAGTAATTTAGAACAAAACACTGATATTAAGCAGCGATTCTCACGTTTGAGACGCTGAAAAGGTGAACGTTTTGCATAATTAATCAATTATTAAAAAAAAGTGTATATGTATATACACATAAGCCATTAACTGCTTGAAATGACTGTTAAATCACAGGATATCTGTGTTTGTGATGTGATATCACAAAATAAACTAACTAAACTATCTGATATGACACCAGGGTCCACGGTGGCCATTTAAAATGATAAATTAAACCACAAGCGGCATCATTTCCTGTTATTTCTTAAAAGATTCTGTTAGCCACAGTGGGGTGTGTTTGAAAGAGGTGAGCAGCGTGACATGCGACAGTGGTCATGAGCCGGTTTCAAACCAGTGATGTCGCATGAACTTGGCATGTGCCTTAGCCCGCCGAGCTACCAGGGCGCCACAGGAGAGGAGAGATAACACTTTAAGTTTCCCCTAAAATCCTCTTTTTTTCCCGCTGATTTGAATGTTCAGGAAAACAGATGAAATTTTAATTCACCTTGTATACAGTTTTGGATGAAACCAAATAACAGGAGGCTTAAAAAAAAAAAAAAAGCTCCAGATGGCGTCAGTGTCCCACCTGAGCTGGATGTAAGGTTCTGGGCAGGCCAGTGTAATTCTGTACTGCTGTTGTTTCTCTATGGACTGTACTGTGATACTGCCTTAGGAACCTAACATCATAACACCACAAATACTCTCTGAGGGAGAGGTGGAGAGGGGGAGGAGGGGGAGGAAGGACATGTCTTAAATGTAGGTACTTTTGGCTGCAAACTTGTGTTCTACACTGTGTCTGAAATGAGGAAGAATTGAGATTGCATATGCGTCATTTATATTTGAATCCATGAACAAATTCCAGAAATTGTTTTGTGTGAAAAATGAACCACAATTTCCTTTAAATTTCTTGTTTTTTTCCTGACAAAAACAAAGATATTCAATTTGCAAATTTGAGAAGCATTTGAGCATTTTGCCTGATAAATCATTTAAATTATTATCTTTTCTGTCGTGACTTTAGAGGCGAAAAGCTGATTTGAAAACACCTCTCCAACTAACGGTGGAAAAAAATGCAGTGTCATTTTTTAAATTTGCAATAGTTCACATTGGTTTTTGTACTAGTGCAGTTCTTTGGTGCCACTGTAGCGCTGATTGTCATATCAACAACAGACCGACGGCCAACCAGCTTTAAGCTCCGCTATAATCAACATGTGCACTATCCAATCCTCTGCTTCCTGTAACAAACCAGTCAGCCGTGTTATTGGGTCAAAACATGTCTACCTGTTGTGTTAAATGTGTGTGTGAGAGCGTGTGTGTGTATGTGTATATAAATGTCCTTTATGGTCACAGGGTTTTGTGTGTGTGTGTGTGTGAAATGAAAGACGGGCGACGAGGGAGGAGGAGGGTTAAAAACAAAGAGGAGGGGAGGTGAGGCATGTTCAAGAGGACAATCATTCTGTGATGTTACGCAATGTTGCACGACTCCCTTTTTCTTCTGTCTGATGAACAAAAAAAGGGGGATTGAATCTTCATGATGCCTCACGTCCTCTCTGTCTCTTCCTCCACACAAGCAGATATGAAAAAATCTGTCCTGCCGCTTCCCTGCAGTGCCAATCATCGTGTCTGTATCACTAGTTTTTAAACCTTAGCCTTGCTGTGTGTGTGTGTGTGTTCGATGGTTATACTGTCCCCCGACTCCCCTCCATCTCTCTGCTTTCCATCCTGCTCTCCACCTTTATCTCTGCTTGCTTGCCGGGTCGTTTGTGATGCTTCTCCCCTGCACTCTTGTTTAAAAACAAAAGAAGAAGAAGCTGTTCTTTCCTCCACCTGCTTTCAGTAACTTCTTTAATCCTCACTGCTGCTGTCGACATCCTCCACTCAACATCTGGATTGTGTTGCACCAGCTCTTTGTAAATGTTTGTGCTAAAAACTAATCTAAACTAAATCAGCTTTCACCATCAGAGCTTCAGAAATATCTTGGTGAATTAAGACTTTTGTCACGTGTAAATCAGCTAACAAGCAACTATGAATACAAGGAGTTAGTGAACAATATAGACTTGGATATAACTGACATAAAAAAGGAAATTTTAAGAGGCAAATTTATATTTATTTAACCTAACTTCTAATCCTGGTATGAGTGCTTTATTCCTATATGAATACATGGAGAAATATTTGAGGTTATTAGATATTATTCTGAGTAATAGGATCCTTCATTAACACTTTTTTTGCATTAGACTTTTTCTTTTTTATGTTATAAGATTAACTCTCGCCCATTATTTTTTTTAAAGCTAGAATAATCATAATAAAAATGAAAGTACTTAATTTTATTTAAAGTTTTTTGTTTTGTTTTTAACTTTAAAATATTATATTTTATTACTTGTGGTCATTACATTTAATGTAAGTGCCATAACCTTTTCTAATATTCGGTATATTTATGTTTTACTGGCTTATATCAGAAGTGATCAGCATTCTTAATTGACAAGTCACTTAATCTGTGACTTCAGTCTTTAGTGGTAGATTATTAGAAAGCTAATTTTAGTGCTGTCAGTTTGTTCAGACAATTAAAACATAATCACGTAAACCCGTTTTGGATAATTAGGCTAAGTGTGAACTTACAAACATCTGGTGCAGCAGCAGCTGGTTACTAAGGAAACTAGTGACCTGGCAAACTTTGCTGTCTTTATACGACAGAAAAAAGAAAAGTAATGTTTGCTTTATGTTAAGTTGTTGAAAAGTAACCTGCAAACTGTCAGTGTGATGGTTGAACAGTAACAGACAGCAGCAGTGTGGTCGCTCCTCCTCTGTCTGTAGTTCAGTTGTGCTTCCATGTGCTTGCTGCTCCTCACGCCTCCTCCTCTGTCACCTGTTGTGAGAGACCCTCCCTCCCCTCCTCCCCAGTCCGTTTGGTTTCAAAATGGCTGCCACTAAAAACTGCACCGGCCCGAGCGAGCGCCTGTCTTCGACCGCGGTCCTCTCCTCTCCTCCTGACTGACAGTTTCGTCTCCGCCATCTTGTTTTTCTTTCTTTTAGTTTTTCCGTTCTTGGTGGCCAAAACAAAAACAAACGAGGAAATGTAATAATCATTGTTTGGTAACTGTTTTTAGTGCTATGTTTTTGGAGCGTTACGAGTATTTTCTAACATGTTACAATAAAAGATTGTAGTGTACAAATTCACATTTATAAAATATATATATATAGATATATATGAGAAATGTATGTTCTAATGCAATAAAGAGAGATTAAGAATTATGAAAACTGCATTGATCTGATTATTTCTGTTTTATAAGTCTTGGTTACTGTGTCACTCTGTTTTTTTTTTATGGCCTTTTGTACCCACTTTTTTCTCTCCATCTTAAGTTTCTCCATAGACCACTGGAAGTCTTTTCCTTTAGTTAGTTATTTCTGCACTGTGTTTGTTATTTTTGTAGCTTTGTGTCACACAGTTGATGTTCAGAATCGTCCTGAATTGCAAAAAAAGGAAAGAGAAACTCCAGACACAGTTCAGGGCAACACTCTTTTTCACCCCCACAAACATTTATTTAGTTACACGACAACTTCAGATTATAAAAAAATTTGAATCAGCTTAATGTTTGTGATGTGCAGTGAAGTGGTGTCGCTCCACCACACAGCAGCTGAGGCCGCTGCGGGGCATCTCCATGTCCCGGACAGACTCCCACCTGCTGGTGTTTTCATCGTAGCGCTCCACTTTACAGCTGCTGCCGTGATTGTCGAAGCCTCCGACCACGTACAGCTGGTCCTCCAGCACGACCACGCCGAAGCTGCAGCGCCGGGTGATCATGGGCGCCATCGCGCTCCACTGGTTAGATAGCGGGTCATAGGCGATGACTCTGGACGAGTTTGAGCGGCTTCTGTAGCCTCCAATCTTCAAGAGGAACGGAGCAACATTTAGATATTTAATGTCACACTCAGCCAACACAGGACACCAGATGCTTCCTTTGAAGCCACCAGACTCCATTGACAAAAACAGCAATTTTAACTTGCAGAACATGGGAGTTACTGGTCCAAAGTACTGCAACCTTGTTGGGTTATCTTGTAAGGGAGCATTTACACCTGAGCTGTTTGAAACAAACTCTGGTGCATTTTATTGGATAGTTTGTTTGGTTTTTGCTGGTGTGAAACAAACTCTAGTGAACTGAACTTTGGAGTTCTAAAACATATCTTGTGCACCAGAGTTTGGTTCTCTGTGGGTGAGATTGAAGTCCAAGCTAAAGGAAGGAAGCCAACTAAAACCCAGAGAATTCTGGGTTGAATTTCGGTGCAGATTTGGGAATCAACAAGATTCAATTCTGCAATTTGCTTTGAAAGTTTTTCCCTCACATTTCTGTCCAACAGATGAAGGAAATCTGTTTAAAAAGCTTTGGAAAAAACAAACTTCATCAGTGGTTTTTCGGCTAACTCACCACATAGATTTGGTTTTTATAGGCGACTGCCCTTGACGCGTTACACCCGCTCTCCATCGGGGCGATCAGCTCCCACCGGTTGGTTTGAGGGTTGTAACACTCACAGGTTGTCATCGGTTCTTCCCTGTTGAAACCACCACAAACGTACACCTGGAAATAATGAAATGAGACAGTAATCAACACTGGATTTCCAGCTGCTGTGGAGTCCTCAGGTCCACCCACCTTGCCGTGCAGCGTGGCGATGCCGGCGTTGCTCCTGTCTTCGTGCATCGGTGCGATCAGACTCCACTTATTGGTGTCTGGCCGGAACCGCTCTGCAGTTTTGAGTTGCCTTTGTCTATCTCTGCCTCCGATAGCATATATGCAGCCATTCAGGACGACCACAGCCACGTAGCTTCTGACTTCACACATTGGCACCACCTCTTGCCAGGTTTGGGTGACGAGGTTGAGCTTCTGAACGCTGCTTAAATAGACTTTGCCGTCGTAGCCTCCGATACAGTAGACAAACCCGTTGAGGACGACACAGCCCTGGAACGCACGAGGAGCCCACTGGCTCCTCATCCTCACCCAGCTGTCGGCTCGGACGTTGTACAAGTCGATCCTGTTGGTGGGAGAGTTTTGCCCCCAGCCGCCGATGGCCAGCAGCACGGCGGAGGGCAGGCGTGTGCGGGCCAGAGGTCTGTACTGGTTGGACTGCAGGGCCTTCAGGGCGCTGATCACCATGGACGTGCAGAGCAGACTCGCTCTCACCAGAGGGTTGGTGATCACATGGTCAATGATGTAGTTTACAGGCATCAAGACCAAACGAACCTGGACGGAGACAAGCAGCAAGGTGTTAGAGATTAAAGAAGTTTTTGATATTGATATTGTCCAGTAGATAATATGTAACCAGAAGTTTACATAATTGTCCTGATAAACAAACTTAGGAAACCAGTCAGAGGCAAAAACACAACCTTGTTTACCATGACCATTACAAAAAAAAAGTTATGTTTAAAACTGTATTTATTGTCGTTTAGGAATGCCAGGAATTTATAATAACCTGCTGGCAATAAACTAGAACTTTAAATATTCACTGTTTCCCCCTTAGGCTGAAACATCCTGAGCCTGTTTGTTGATGGGTTCCCACTTCAGTCTGATTATCAGAAATGATCAGTAATCAATATGTTGGTCAGGATATTTATCTTTTTTTTTGCATTTGACACTATGATATTCTAGGTAAGGAACAGAGGTTCTTCTGACGAGTTTATATTCAAGTTTTCTTTTTGTGATTGGCGTGCGCTACCCTTCATCAAAAGGTTAATTTTCTGGATCAGTGGTGTCAGATTATCGAGTCTGGCTCATTGTTGCTGTGCTTGGCTTATTGGCCTTGTCGATGAGGCCAATAAGGATATTTCATGTTGGTGCAGTTGGTGTTACATCAAGTCATTTCTTATACTTTTTCTAGCATGACTTTAGGGTGTGAAAGTATTTGTACCCATAGTTGGAACAATCTCTCAAAAGTGGAAAACCATCTGAAAAACTGTGCTTAAATAATTAATAGATAAAGTGATAAAGCCTTTGGTTACCTTGCTCAGCAGCGTGGCCATGTGACACTTGCGTTCCTCGAGAGAGAAGTCGATCCAGCGGAGGACGGCCTCGAACACGACGCTCTCCCGCCTCACATTGAGCTCGTCCTTCTCGATCAAATCTGCCAGCTGTTTCACAGAGAGCTGCAGGAACTTCATGGAGAACCCGGCCACCTCCTCAAAGTGATGCAGCACGTGCAGGCGGGCCTTCTGACTCTGCTCAGTACATCTGTGGAAGTCTGCCAGCATCCAGACGTGGACACAGTTCTTGTAACTAAGATGCTGCGACAGGAAGTCGCAGCAGGCCTGCAAGACGCCCTTGACGCCAAATAAGTCTGCTCCTGCCAGCAGCTCCAGCACGTTCTCCTCCGTCACCATGACAGAGCCGGTGTAGACGTACTCCAGAATGAGGCCCATTACTAAGGGGGACACCTGGGAGACGCTGTAGACCTGC
>CAFUXE010002823.1:99926-138196 GCA_903364295.1 Serranus cabrilla | reverse complement strand
ATGGATAATGAAAATAGTCATTAGTTGAAGCCACATTTTAATTGAACTACATTACTATCTGAGTTTTCATTTCATTTTGCCACAGACAGTAATCCATCTGCGTTCTTATAGAATCTAGTTTTATGTACCCATACGAACTACAATTAGTGTGTAGCATAATAGGAACACATGGACAACCTTGTTTATGACTTCTCTGGTGTGTGCAATATGAATATTGATGCCATAAATAAACTGTATCATTTCAGAGGATGTTATAAAGTGATTTAACAATAACAACAAACAAACAAAAAAGGTTAAGACGCGAGAACACCCATAGTTTCTTGAACACCCCCATATATTAACCTGTATCCGTTCATTTCTCCGGATATGTAACTTCATACAATATTTTTTCCCTTTTAACTATTAATCTCCACGGTGTGTTTTTGTGTCAGGTGGCCTGGCAGAGGAGGTGGATGAGAAGGTGCTACATGCAGCATTTATTCCGTTTGGAGACATCCAGATACCTTTACACTATGAAACAGGTAAGACCGGGAGAGTTTATATTAACTGTGACAGTAACTGTGCTGTTTCTGTGTTTAACATTTAATTACTGTGTGGGTAAGATACGTGTTTAGCTGTATTAATGTGTCTAATGTCCTGTTGCAGAAAAGCACAGAGGGTTTGCTTTCATTGAGTTTTAATTGGCAGAGGTATGTATAGTGTAGTTTTTTATCTTCCTCTGTCTTATTCCGTTTATCTATCTATCTATCTATCTATCTATCTATCTATCTATCTATCTATCTATCTATCTATCTATCTATCGTAAGTAATCAAAAGTAAAGTAAGAGTAATCAAATGAGCTGCATTATTGACAGAGATGTACACTAGAGCTGCATTTTTGATTTACAAATAATTTGTTACTATTTTGACATATAATATAATAATTTCCGTCTTTTTTTAAGCAAAAAAAGCCCAAATATGAATGCTTTTTATACAAGACAATTGTATGCTTTTCTTTGTTGTACATGATAATAATCTGAATAGATTTAGAGTAGAGCAGCATCTCCTGTATGTGTGAGACCAAAGAAAAAATGTCTTTCCTCATACGCTTTCAACTTCCTGTGTGAGGCTCTCTGCACCAACCCCACCAGTTCCTTCTGAAAATGTAAATCTTTCTGTATTATGTAAAAACATTATACTTGGGTCCAACCATTTGTTGTGATGAAAGATTACATTTGTATTGCATAAGAATTTGGGTACATTTTCTGATTAAGTAATGTTGAGATTGTTGTTTTTTTCCAAATTATTTCATCAAAAAATCATAATTTTGTAATTAAGAATAATTTAGCTTCTTACAAAATATGTTTTATTTTCAAGATAACAAGTTTGCTTGTTTTCATTAAGGCATTTGGTTAGTTTGTTAATTAAAGGAATTAACCTATTTTAAAGGAATGTAGCTTAATTTTGTTATGGGCAATTTTGCTTATATTTTATTATAAAGGATTTTGCTTATTTTATATGATTTTTTCTTGCTAAGAATTTTATGATTTGGGAATGTTTTTTCATGAGACTTTTACTTAATTCTCAGCTTAAGCAATTGTTTTATTTTGTAACAATTTGGTTTATTTTATACTTAAGAACTTAAGAAAAGTCATTTTCTAATTTCATAAGATGTTTACTTGGTTTCATAATAAAGTAATGTTATTATATCATAAAAGTGTCATAATTTTTTATTATTATTTTGTTTACATTCATATTCACATAATATTGTTAGAGGTGTGTATAAAGCACCAACACCACCTGACCTCACCTCAACATTTTGGTGGGATGTGAATACATTTAAGTATTGTAGTAGTAATTGTTTGGGGGCAGAACGTTTAAAAAGTATGAAAACTTACTTATACAAGTTGTTAGAGGACTTTGACGGAGGTGAAATCTGGCTTTCACCCAGATGGAAGATCAGAGGGAACCCAGAAGACTTTAGCTCGCAGCTGGAACTTGTTTTATTGATAAAAACAACACTGTGATCCAACATGGATCCTTTTAGGCTGTTTTTTCCAATACACCTGTCCCTTAACAGAAGAAAAAAAATGCCCTTTTATCCATTTCCTTTCCTTTAAAGATGTGCCAGACAGAATATTTCTACCTTGTAGTACTTGATCTGACAGTGTGCCCAATAATGTCATCACTGGGTCATGATATTTTTAGTCTCACTGTTCACTGATCAATTAATACAAATTCAGACATTATGTGCAGTTTGACTTTGACTGATATTTAGCTCCTCAGGCAGGTCATTCAGTGCAGAGGCCTGGTTTGGAGATGGTTTGGGAAATGTGAATATATGGAACACGTGACTGACACAAAACATTTATAGTAAAAATGTAATCACATGAACAGAGAGCACCATCTAGTGGGCCCAGAAAATAATGAAATCAAATCCTCCATTTGTGTTTTTTAATTTAAAACTCTTCAGTTGTTATATTATATTCACTGATTCTATCATCTAGCCGGCTTTCTGATTCAGTCATCCAGTGGCTCTTTGAAAAAGAAATATCTGTAGTTCATATTGTAAGCCAGAAGAGAGCAGCACATTCATTTATAATACAACCTTTAAAAATCAGGGAAGACATACAAGACACAACAGTATTGGTCTCTGTAGCATTAGCTCGTTATGAGTGAGTTCCTACATTATATGTTACAAACATTACAGGAATGCCTCTGATTAAAATCATTTCATCATTAAAGAACAAGTCTGAGGCAATCTTAACCATTATATTTAAATCCTACTAATATAAAACAGTAAATATGGTTTGAAAGAAACACAATCTCAAAGATTTTTTTTTTATGGTTTTTTTTTTTACAAAAGTGTGCATTGTCATTACCAAAGGTGAAATCCTTTCCTTACACCTCAACCACTGTGCTGGGGCTGTGACCTGGAAAATCTCATTCAAAAGCTCATTAACCTGACCTGGAAATGTCATGTAATTAATTAAATCCTATTTTTCCAACAGTCATGGAATTGTGTTATGTGTTTATGTTTATATAACATTTATTTCCATACTGTTTTCCAGAATTGTTTCCACTCAGTCATGAAAATTGAATTATGTTTCCATTGAAGGCCATGGAAAAGTTTGAAAATGTTTTCCATGAAAAAGTGTCAGACCCTGGGACCTGTATAGATAAGGGTATCCTTAGAATGTATAAGTTATGCTGACTAAGTCATGTCTGTGAGTTCAGAAGTAAGTTTTGACTCTAAGTAGGAGAATGATTTTGAATGCAAATTGTGGCAATCGGTCGACATGGGTCTTTTATGGTACCTTATGTTTAAGATGCACTATGACGTGCATCTTAAACACTTTTGTTTTTCTAGTGTTGCAGTATCACTGCCTCATATCTCTGACCTGACATTGACACTGACCTGGTCTCCAACGTCTCATTACAGGCTGCCGATCTGCATGTTGCATTAACTATTCCTGTTTGTCTTTTGATCTGCATGCTCATCGGAGGATTCAATGAATATTTTCTTTGTTGCTAAAAGAACTTACTTACAAAGTTTATATAGTCCAAAAGTTGTTTAACAGCTATTTTAATATATATCTTAACATAGGGAGGACCTCTCACATGGTGATATGGTAGATAAAACTTTGAGTGTCTTTGAGGTTGTCGTAGATAGAACCGATGCAGTGTGCTCTACATTACCCCTCCTGTAGAGAAAACATGATGAAGTGCCCTCTAGTAGTGATGTGCCAATGAAGCCTCATGAACCATTTTCTTTATTCTCTGAGTCCACTAGATGGTGATGCCAGTTTAAAGAAAAAGGCTCAAGTAATGGTAATTGAGTGTGCTTCAGCCCTATGGCAAGGACTCAGTTTTTACATATGGGGCACATACTCTACCAGGTAAGCTACAGGCCCCACTGAGCAACTATTTGGTCAGGGCAATGTGCTTGCCACAGAAATTAATTGTTATTTTCAAATGGGATCATGCTTACTGTGAAAATTTAGATTTAATAAATTGAAAGCCTCATGTTCCCATTGACTAAAAATGGCATTCTCACAACGCATCTCATGCACACAGCTAAGGCAGCACATGTACACTGAATAACTTTGTAAACTTTGCACGACATCGCATAGCAAAAGGTTTTTCCGGCAATCAGCTCGACTAAAAACTAGCTTTAGCTTGTCTGATGCAGGGCACACTTTGGCCCTTGGATTATTACTGTCTATCCTCACTCCCTCATCACTATATTAACATTGGAAAGAAACTACCGCTTATTTTATTCTCGAACAGGGCTGAATTTTCTCTAGACTCAGTGTCCACAGCCTTTGGACTCTTCGCTGGTCTTGGACTTGATTTGGACTCAATTAAGTTTGCCTTGTACTACAGTCCTGCTGACATCCGTAAGACAGTTAGGTTTAATTTTGAACTGAAGCATCTGCACATTAAAGATGCAGTATGTGATCCTGTAGACAGATGGTTGATTATTGGGTAACATAACCTTGTGTCTTCAAATACTGACACTTTGGGTTTGTAGCCAGGCTGGAATGTCGACCCAAAGCATCTGTAATTGACAACCTGGGAATGAAACTCAACAATAAACAGTTTTTTCTCCTGAGTCACAAACTACACCTTTAATTCCACACGTGATATGATCCACTAAAGTTAGGCATTCTATGAGACGAATACATGATTTTGTCACCATATGGATTCTAAGGGAGCTTGGAGGGACAATTGAGTGTGATTTAACTCTTTGTGACACTCTTGTTTGCTTGGCAGAGGAGAGGAATAGACAGCTGGCAGAGGTCTCTATTCTACTGAGGGCACTTTTGTAGTTAATGGATTATATCAGTTACTTTACTGAGCAAAAATGACAAAATATCTTAATAAAACCTGCATTAAAATAATTGAGTGCATGGTAATGTTGAGACATTTCTGCTGTAGGTTAGCATTGTTTTCACTGATAAAAGCCAGCAGTAAGAGACTTACATACACCTCAGTGTGAGATGGGAATAATGGACACCTCATGCAGTGACCTCCCTGTGACAAACTCCCTCTGCTCCCGACCGATTGCCTAATTAATCGGCCTGGCTGCTGATAGCCCTGAATTAGTTTGCAAACAAATGAGGGCGGCTGCCGTGCCACTGAAACCTCTGTGGGGAAGGGCAGTAAAAAAAAAAGGGGCTGGTATGAATGAATAACAAGACCTATACTTCCCTAATGCTTGAGGAATAACTTCATATTTCTTTTTTGTGTCTTATATTGTTAGTCGCACAGTACAATGGGCTGATATTTTAAAGGAACAAAGACACAGCAGGTGGAGTTTAGTGTCCTTTTTACCGCAGTTTGACACCAGTGGACATTTGGTTTTTCTGGAGGTTGAACCAGCGCCCACACAGTCATTACGACCTTTTTTTTTAAAAGAACTTTCTGCTTTATGCAGCACAGGAGGCGTGTTGCTACTGCAAAACACAGAGAGGGTAAAACATTAAAGGGATTTTTCAGGTGCCACTTCATCAATGGAATAATGGGGGTAATTATCCCTGGAGTGGAGAAAGGTCTGCAATTTAAATAGACTGTTTGATTGAGGCTGGAGTTTAGCCACCACTGGATTAAGTCCAGAATAGAGGTTTCCATGTCTCTCTCTCTCTCTTTCTCTGTGTCCTTGTGTGAGAGGTGGTGCGCATGTGTGTTCCTGTGTATGTACACTAACACAAAAGAGGTGGACAGAAAAAAACAGCATGCTAAACTATCCCTGTTGTAACTAGGAGAAATATTATAGGGTCTTTTATGGTTTTCCTTTTCCTTATTTTCTGTAAGAAGCTATAATTGTAGATATTGATGGCAGAAAGTACCACTGCTACACTCTGTTTCAGTCTACTGATACACAGAGCTACATCAGGAAACAGAGAGTTAAAACCCCTTAACGTTCCACGGAACAAAAGTTAAGCGCTAGCGTTTTCTCTTTCAATTTTAGTGATATGTTATATGTATCTAAAACTAGAAGATCTAGGGAATCGATTAGTACCAACCATGGTGATCTTCACAGCGATCATGTGACCTCTGACGTCATACTATCTGAATGAAAAAGGTCTCCTCTTTACATACATGTCTACTTTATGCTTATTACATGCAACCCTTCCCTTTGGAGTTATTATTGCCTGATGTAGAAATGTCTTGTGTAACACAGCATCATATGTTAACGGTAGGAATCAAGTGAAGAAGTTCATAAAAGAAAGTCTAACTAAGATACAAACAAAATGTAAACAAACTACATTTGCAGTGTATATAACAATGAATCAAATGACAAAAGGTCACACAGCTTTTCTGTGCAGGTTTGTCTCCCAGTAAGTGATCTGACACATCATACAGCTGCTACCCGATGCAGCAGTCCCAGCTCTGAACATCTTAAAAAGGCCCGGCAATATTTTTGCTCTTTACAGTGTACGGACGAGTCAGCTCATCCCTGTATGCTCGCTGCTCCAGTCCTGGCAATCGCCTGAACTTAATGAGCCCGTGACCTTTCACGGCATCATTTTGCACAGACAGTCTTCCTGCTAAGTCATAATCCACACAGCCTCACCAGATTGTATGATTTGCATTTATATTGATGGTAGGAATGTGTTGATTGATGCAGTGGTGGTTGCAGCGGCTGCAGCCTGGACACTGTCAGATAAAATGATATATTGGATCATCTGGACGCCTTTTAGTCTCTCTAGCCAAGCCGAAAGCAGTCGACATTTTTTTTTCTGTTTCACATATTGTTCTGATGAAGTCCCAAAGGTCAGTGTGGAGATTGGGGTCGATGGTGATGATCAATCAATAGCTGCTGGGAGAATAAACCAATATGAGAAAGTGCGGGGACATTATTGAAGAGTTTTGCTCTTTCTTACAGTACTAATAACAAGCAGCTTTGGAGCAGCAACAGAGCATTCTTAAAGCTGTTATATTTATATAAAACAATGTATCAACTGACAATGTGACAATGGAAAGTGCTCACTCATACTAATAAACTTACAGAGAATTATGGCCACAAATGTGCAGTTCTCCTTGGCTTTATGGAGCTTTATAAAGAGTTTTAGCAACTTTACTATTTTTGCTTACTCTCATCGCTTCCATAGTCATTTTCAGCTGTTTTCAGGGAAAATTCCTGAAAAACCCACTACTGTATACACAGCCTGGTCTCCTAAAAAATATATTCCCAAACAACCAGAAAGAGTTATTCAGAGACGCCATTTCTTGACCTGTATATGTATCTGATCAACCTGTCTCTGTTGACTTCATTCAGAGTTTCAGAGACTACCACCCCACCTGCCCACCTCAGTTTTCTGACATTTTATTAACTTAAGAAAGATTAATCAGAAAATAATGTGCCAGAAAAGATATACATTGTAAATGCGTATTACCAACATTCCCCGCTACGCCCTTGAATTTAATTTTAAGTGTACATTGAAGTTTTGTTTTGAGGCTGCATGTTCATTAATTTGACACCCATTATGCTAATAATGACGATCCTATTTTATCTGCAGCTATTAAATTATATATGAATATCATTATTTTTATCAAAGATATCTGATATATATCTGATTAATTAAGATCCCATACTGTCATATCAGTCTAACCCAATTACGTTTAACAAGTTACTTTTAATTGACTGAATGTATAATGTATAAACAAATCCACAAGTGTTCACACACACACACACACACACACACCTCTTGTTTTAATTAGCCTCACAATGTTCTCACGCAGCTTATAATGACTTTTGACTCTCCTGAATGACTTCCAGGAAGTTTGATTCCTTCGACACACAGGCTTGCAGGTCTTATGTGATGTTATGTGTTAGAAGTTTTCCATGATCATATTTAGGGAAGGTTTCAAATGACGGCTCCAGTGGTTTTGTTTTCCATATGTAAGTAGATCGGTCCTGTGAGCTTCTGTATAATGTGAAAACCTGCTAACCCGTGTCAGGCTGGTGCAGGCTGGCAGATGGTAGCAGTGGGTGATGCAGTCTGTTTCATACCGCAGAAATGACTGGAGGGTAAAAAGGAGCAGGGGTCTTTGAATGACAGGATCTGTGGCATTTTGAGATTATGAAGAGGTCACGCTTTGTTCCAGCCGAAAAAAGTCTTTCATGGCACGTAGTCATTCTTTTTTTCTTTACGGTCATGCACCATTTGAACGCCTGCGCAACTTTAGAAAGATTCTAACCTGCCTACTCATTTATGCCTTTAAATTGACTTCAGCTCTTGTGTTACTTTTAGTTCACACAGGTACAGAATATGAAGAAGAAATTCATACAGTGTGTGTGTGTGTTGGGGGGCCATGGCCCACCCATATATTCCCTGCACCCTTGCTTAAATCACATCCATCTCGGGTGACCAGGTGTCCCAGTTTAAGTGGGACTGCACAGCATTTCATTGCTTGTCCCACGTCCCACACATATTTAGATGATGTCCCACATTTGATGACTTAACTGGGTGTAGCTGGGGGAGGGCAATTCTTTCAAGTCTTTTTGCAAAATGATGTAGCCTACGGATCTACTGTTTGGATGCATTTCTACTGAGATCCAAAGCTGGATGAGCCAACAGCAGCTTAAATAACTACATGCATTTACCACACAGTACAGTACACATTAGTGTGTCCCCCTGGTCTCAGTCTTTGTGCAAAGCCACGTTAACAGTTTCCCCCTGTACCCCCAGTCTTACAGGTCAGCAGACTGTGTTAGTAAGCTAGCACTGGTCATTTTTCCATACTTGGAGATGAAAAAAATAATTGATGATTGCCACGTCCTTCGAACATTTACGCGTGTCTTGTCACTGATTGTGATCAATATGCAAACAATACACTCATTAAAGCTAGAGGAGGCAGAAATATTTGTTATCATCAGACAAAAATTCCCTGTATTGATCCCCTCTCTGCTCCCTGTACTAAGCCCCTCCCCCCTTATATAACTGAATCTGAATATCCAACAAGATCTCCCACCTGAACGACAGGACAGACCATGTGTCAATACCACTACAAATCCACTGACGTAGCTTTAGGGCAAAAAAAATCCTGGTTAGGTGTTATAAAAGAGTAGTTACGAGGGTGACGTGAGCCACAGAAGTCACATAAAAGAATGTAAGTTAATTTTGTGAAGCGAGGCTTAACGTTTAGATAAGAGAGACTTCATCCAACTGTATATTTGAGTACAGGATAGAGGAACCGAGCTGTGTAAAAGGTAGTTCAGTTTGTTGTCCCGGGAACAGACATATTTTGTAAGATATCATTTGAACTGTTTATGAGGATACAATGGCTTTGTCATGAAACTCCACCAAAGCTAGATTATGTGTTAAGTATGTTACTGACATCAGTTTCTGGCTAAATGTTTATGAGCTGGAATCCTGAGTCACTTTAGATTTTCAGGTCTTTGTCAACAAACTCATAATGAGTGTTTATCACCCTGGGATGTTTGTGGTCCTTTCTTCTTACAGTCAGTCTTCTTTTTTTTTTTTTTTTTGCATTTTTTTGCATTTTAAATTTTTTAATCTCTGGTGATATTTCATCATAACGACACAATGTGCCCACAGGAGAATGTTTGCCTAAAATGATCTGGATAAAAGTTAATATGCCGGTCAGCTCAATTTAGAGAAAATGCCAGTAAAATTAACCAAACCCTAATACTTTGATTGTAATAAATAGTTATTCTGGCCTGTTCTTTGCACACAATTGCTCCAATCCATAACATCTGGAGGTATGATAATCTTAACACTGTGACCATGATCGATGGCTCTAATAAGCAAGGTCAAACCTTCAATAGGGTGAACGCGATCAATATCTGCAAGTCATGAAAAAGGAGAGAGACAGAGTGAGAGAAAAAGATGTGAATGTGGCTGTGAAAGAGTGAAATAACGCTCCAAAGTTATGATACATTTTGGTGAGTGAAAAACCTGACATGGCCATTTTTAAAGGGGTCCTTTGACCTCTGACCTCAACATATCTAAAGCGTATCCCATGTAGCTGTATTTTAATATTCATGCATACTGGGGGTCCCAACTGAGAAGCTGAGACTCCTGTGGATTTAACAGGCCAGATTATAATAATGTGCAATCATGTTAGTCCCCATATTAGCCTTTCAATGTAATTTTACAATTCCCTGAGCTTTCCTGGATATATTGACAATAAAGAGTTTTTTTTTATTTGATAAAATGTGATACCAAATGAAAGCTGGAAGTGTTTAATAATCATCAAAGATTGATGTCTTAGTGCAGAACTTTGGAGTTATTTCTGACAATTTTTTGTCTGTTGCATCAACTCATAACAGAGCATGTAAATGGCCAGAAATTGACTGCAAGGTCTCTTGTTCTCCCTGACTGCTTCTTCTGCATTTTAAAGTGAATGCATGGTGTCAGTATCAGGAGACCTGCTTCTACAATCTGAATTTACATATTACTTTGCATAAATTCTGATTCTGAAATATGGTTGTGTGTGCTAAGTATATAGAACATCGTGTACAAAGTTTAGGTCAAAAGAAGTAAACTAACACAAATTAAATTACCTTCACGATTACACCAAACATTTCCCTTGAATCACTGCTCACTTCTGACAACACAAGATATTTTTAAAGGGGATTATTTTTTTATTTTACCAGTTAGATTTACTACCTCTCAAAGTTATTGATTGAAGAGCTATTAGGCGTTTCCATCCATTGAGTGTTTGACACAGAATTGGTTGGTGAGGTGCTCCCTCTTGCATGATAATCTTAATAATATCTTGTAGTGTGTAGCACATCATTATTTTTAAATCTTGTTGATGTGTGCATGTTTGAGATAATAGAGAAGACAAGCGGTGGAGATTCTCCATATGTAGCGGATACAACCTGATTTTAAAATATATTAGGATTCTAAAACTTCTGTTGCCTGAGACCAGCTGCACTAACTAACAGTTACATGCCAACTTAAGATGCTAAACAGAGTTTAGGGTATCAAATATTGATATGATGAGCATTTATGAATAGAAACTTTGTCTTTCCATGTTTCCAAAAAATTTGGACTATTATGAGCATTAGAACCGTAAAGTGACATTTTTAGTTCTTCTGCCTTCGTTGCTTTTCAGAGAACTCTAAATTACACCAACCCCTCTCCATGTGTAGTCCAGAGAGAATACAGCTTGGGAGAACCAGCAGAGGCTTCTCATACAGCCTAGTGTAGCGTTATATTCCAAGGCCAAAATGAGCCTCAGGCTTTTTTTTCTCCTCTACAGGCAGAGCCCCATAATCAGCAGCTGGGCTCTGACTTAAAAAAATAGCTCACATGGATGTGGGAGCAGGGTGGGAACTGGAAACTGAGTTTACACAAGCTGCAGCTTTGAAGAGGGGCCCGTCTATCCAATCTACTCTCATACTATCCTCCTCAGCCCACCTGGTAAAACCTGAAGACTTCCCAGGAAACTGGCCATGTTCTTGCACTTGTGTGCTCTTTATTTTGTTTCTGAATATGACTATACACAATGCACTTTTTTTTACGCCAAAGACGAAGCTGTGATGCCTTATGTTTGTGTAGACATGAAAACATAAGCTCAGAGAGGCTCTGTAGCGCTACAATTGTATTGATTTTTAGACCGAAAAATATAAAATATTGATTTCACTCTCATATCTGTATGTCTGTGCTAGACTTTGGACATTGTTAACTTAATTAACATAAAGGCTAGAAACAGTGAGAAGTAACTTGCTGGCTCTCTTCAAAGGGAATTTATAAAGCTTTCAATTTAACATACTGAACCTGGTTAATGTACAAATCAACTGTTTTACTTAGAATTATATGATGAAATTATTTGAGACCAGGCTCGCTGTGTTTCCTCCAGTCTTTAAGCTTAGCAAACCACATCCCGACTCCGGCTCCAAACATCTCCAACATGTTCAATTATTCCTTCAATGGGAACAATACAATGGTTAAAGCAGGTTTTACCAAAATAACAACATAAATGAATTTCTGTGATGGCAATTTTTACCATTTGGAAACAGAGCCGTCGCTTTTGTTTGCAGTTAAAGCCACTGAGTACTGAGCAGAAAATTGTATCAGCGTAAAGTTTAAACCTCTAACAGAATTTTTCACCCAGGTCTGAGGGGCCCACACATAACAGACTAATAGACTTACCATTATGTAGGTCAAGACCCTGTCAGAGTCAGCTCTGTCTCTGTATATCATATAAACATGTACAATGTACTGTTCTCACACATGTCTGTGTTCCACACTTTATATTGGCCCCAGTTTGGGTCTATATGTGTAGTGACAATGTATCTGTCCTCCTCCTATTATTATTAACAGCATGAAATGTTGTTTTCTGCCCCTCCACTAACATGTACATTTAGCAGTTAAACATACTTTCAAAAACAGAATAATTTAGTCCATGTCTGATGTATTTTTAGCCTAAAGCAGTAATGCTAATGTGTATTACTTTCAAATATGTGTTCTCCGGTATTTAAGAGGTGCACCTGAATGCACCATACAGCTTCAATGCCTACTGTATGAAACAATGTATATTGTCTTGTTGAGATAGTGGAACCGCTATCATAAAGTGGTGTACATAGGCAGCTACAGGAGGATTGGATTGAACTAGGATTGATTGAACTATGTATCCCGAAGTTTTAACAATAACTTTATCAATTCCATTTTTTTCTTGACGCCAAAACTCACTGTCGATGTTCCATCTCTAAACATATGACAACATAAGATATTATAAGAATAGCCTTGGTCAGCTGTGGATATGATTGCTTGAAGCATCCTCAGCTGCCTCGGACCTTCTACGTTTTGACAGCTTCATGATGAAAAAGAGCTTCCTTGGTAACCAGCAACATGCTGCGAGTCAAAAGGAACCATTCCTGTCAACAATCATGAAATAACGCCCTGGCAAAAAAAAGCCACTCAAAATAGAAGAAAGTTTATAGAGATAGATAATATTATTATTCTATTGTGGATATTAAACTCAGACACCTGGATGCAAGGCAGATAAAAGTCAAAATCAATTCAACCACTTGAGTGTCACAATCTAGATTTCTACTATCTATCTATCTATCTATCTATCTATCTATCTGTCTATCTGTCTATCTGTCTATCTGTCTGTCTGTCTGTCTGTCTGTCTGTCTGTCTGTCTGTCTGTCTGTCTGTCTTTCTGTCTGTCTGTCTGTCTGCACAAAACTCAGTCAACTGCCTGTACGTTAACACTGAAAATGGAGTCAAACTACCTTAATCCTAACCAAATATTTCACAGCATTAACCATGTGTTAAAAACTGGAACCTTTCCACAGTTTACATGTCACCCAGCTGTCCTTGGACAAATACATCCTGTCCACTTTTGAAAGAAAATAGGGCTTTTTTAGGTCATGAAACGTCCCCAGCTGATTTTCAGTTACAACTGAAGCAGAATAACTTTGCTTCCAGTCAATGGAGACACTGTAAATCCCTCTATCAGCCACAGTAAAACACAATGTAAATGTAAGCCTCTGCGGCCAACAGACCACATTTTATCCCACATGACATTTGATTAAATTTCTTGAGAACTGCCGGTCATGTCGCGTTTGTGTCTTACTGCGCGAGTTCTTGACTTACACAAACACTCTCATGTCCTCGCTTTCTCCCCTAACCGCCTCGCTCTTACAAACACACGCATGAATACAAAACGGCCGAGATTTTCAGACAACACACCCAGACAGGCACGAGCCGAGATGACTATCATTACAGTGCATCTTCTAAGTATTCCAACTCAATCAGAGGTGATACAAAAGGCCTTATCAGAGCTGACGAGCTGTCCTCTCGAGTCCCCTTCTTCCTTCTTCTGCTGATTGCAGCCATCAGCGGCTGTGTGGGCGAGATGCCGCCTGATAACTCTCCCTCTCTCAAATGAGCCCATCTTCCACGTTTATGCCGGGAGAGGTGATGTCCCCGGTAGGTGTCATGCAAAAATGCCATGTGGTGAGTGTACACGTGGCGGCTGAATGTTTAATGTAGTGCACTTTATGGTTGAATGTCATACACCATGTGATGAGAAATTGGCTGATGTTTTTATCATCCCGCTTCAAATGACTGTTATTATATGGAATTCAGATCTGTACTTTTATTGTATTTGGTGGATAAAAAGCAGCATAGGAGGGAGTATGTTCACTTCAGGAAGCTATCATTAATGTGCCTGTAAGCGACAGACACAACCTTTAATGCCAGGGTTGGTTTCTTAAAATGATGAATGATATCCTGATGAAGTTATTTTCGCCCCAGTCTCAGTCCTTAAAGATTCAGTCCTTGCTCTCATAAAGCACTGATCAAAATATCAGTGTTTGATGAAAAAAACACTTAAAAATACTGAAATTGCAAGTACTTGCAAACCTGCAGTGCTCAACACAAACTCATAAAAGTGGATGTCAGGGTTGCAACCATGCATTAGTTGAAATTAATGAATCGGCCAAGCCAGCAAGGTGTAAAATATGTGCCGTATCATCAAAAACACACATCCCATTATCCCTATGTTGAATGTTGAATCACTATGAATGCCCTAAGTCGAAAAGCCTGCAGAGCTCTTTACGGCAATGTAGCGGGACTGACACTATGAAACGGACATATGTCAAGAAAAGGAGAGAGCGACTGAGCAAAAGGCAGCTGGGCAAAAATAAATCTTTGTTGTTGGCTATTGAAATAAAAGACTTAAGCCAGGCCTATTTCTTTTAGTCTGACTTATTTTCAGTTAGTTTGGTTCCATGTATCTATTTCTGGCAACACGTATCCGCTTCAGATTTACATATTAGAGTAAACATTAGTGAAAACACAGAGGGAGAGGTGGAGAAGATGGGCAACAGCTATGATCCCAACCACGCGGACAAGCAAGACCATCTTCCTCCATCTTTATATCACAGAAGGCACCAAGGAGGAGTTAAACACCGGCTGTGGTCCTGGTTCTGAAGGTATCTGCATCCTGCTGGACAATGTGCGATGTTGGACAATGGCCTAAAGCCTCCATGCCCACATCAGTTTCCAGATCGTTATATCCACTGTACCACAGAAACCTGGCTAAATACTAGATTACTGGACAGCGCAATTTAACCAATTCAACTTTTCCTTATACACAGATCTGTAGATAAGACTCTGGCAAGAAAAAAGTAGGAGCATGTGCTCTAACTAAAGGAACTGACAGGAATTTATTTGAATTTGAGTTGTATCTTGTACGAGTGTAACTATCAGTAAAGATACTGTAAAGTGGCTCAGTCACATCAGGCCAATACCTGATGGGTTAGTGAGCTCAGTGTGGGCATCAGTCCTGATCCAAAGAACTGGATCAATGCACCACAACCCATTAATCTCATCTACCAAAAATTACTTTCACTTTCACTTTACTTTTCAAAAGTGGCTGCTATAAAATAATGCATTTTTGTCAATTTGTCTTTTCTGAACATGATGTGCAGCTTTGACCTAAAAAATGTGTCGTATTATATACATAATTGTCATAATATGGCTTTACCATACGAAAGAACAAACTACCATGTAATCGTATTTTGTTTTTATGCGCATATTCTAAATATAAATAAACAGAGGTGTATGTGGACATAATTACGGCACGTGTTTGCTGCTGTTTGCAGTTCTTTGTCACTTCAGATTGAGACATGTTGTATGTGATCAAGCGGCACACGCTGTCACCGGTGATGACAGATAATTAGCAGCTAATGTAGCGCTTCAGTGGGCATAACAAAGCAGAGAGATTTTATAACCTGAGGGTAATGAGAATTATGATCATCACGTCGAGCCGGCAGCAGTTTAGACAGCTTGTTTAAAAACCAATCGTCACTCAGTGGCGGTTCTTTGATGTGAGCTGGTTGACGAACACTGGAAAATTATCAGTGTGTCATCTCGGAGGTGGATGGAAGTCGTTCACACTCGCATCACCCTGGGGCTTACACACAAGAATCATTCACCGCCTGACACTCACACAAAATAATCACAGAGGCTTTTCATCAGAGTCCCATGCAAATATACTCCAAGACCTGACCAGAGGGTGAAAAGAATTACTGACAGGTGGTGGATCTGCTGGTCTGCATGTTTGTCTGCATTTCTGTCTCCATCTCTTCAATTTCTCATTTTCTCTAATACTCAGATAGGAAGAAGTCAAACTTTCGGTTATGGTTCATGTCTGTATCTTATCTTTACTTTTATCTCTCCCATCTCTTTGATCTCTAATTGACCACATTCATCTGAGACTGACTCTTAATCAATAAAAACAGTTTTTACTAATCTTGTTGGCAGCCTTTGGTCACAATTGACAAGTCTAAATAGAGAGTTTAACTTATCAATGGATCGTCTCCTTTTATGGATAAAAAGATTGATGTACGACTCTCTTAAAACCAAAAACAAATTAGTGTCGCCAGATGGGAAAATACATGCTTAGACGTTTAATTTTCATTAACCTGCACTTGGATGCATCAGTAGTGACGAAGGTGACACCCCTGCTGTCTCCCTCTTAAATGCCCCGCCTCCGTCACCTACGTCACTTGAAAAAGGGGTTTGAATGCTAAGGGGCTGAATAGTGTCTAGTGACAGTGGGCTCTAGCTTGAGGATGTGGTGGGAAAACCTACCTTAAAATCTCTGCCTCTAGCACTGTGTTTGACAGTGAGCAGAAATGGCACGTAAGCCCTCACATGCAGAGTTAATAGCTTGAACACAAAAAGGCATTTAGCATATCCCGGCGTGTCAACCTTCTTAAAGAAATCTGACACAGGAAATGTGTGTGCTCCACCTTTAACGTCCATAGCTGCCTCAAGCTTCAACCAGTCCCAGCTTCACTTGCGTCTCACACCTCCATCATCTTTACCGGCAGCCTCGCTTCCTGTGGAGCCAGATTATGAACATTCAAACAGATAAATGAATTATCACAAATGTTGCCAACCCATCATACTTTTCATCGCAGTTTATGACTTTTATGATATTGCTATTGTGATATCAACAGAACTACTGTGCAATTTAAAGACAGGGTTCAGATATAACACTTGATTTGACCACCAGTACAACACTGTCACAAGGTAATTTCAGTTGATATCATTTTGAGAAGGAACTCTTATATTCATGTTTACTATAAATATCAGTTAATAGTAACTTCAGCTAGTCTTGAACGCAACCCCAGTAGGAAACTCCCCGTAGCTCCTCCCCTTATCCAGGATAGTATAAAATTCTTCAAAATGGCTCCATCAGCCTTTTTGCTGGTTCCTGATCCCTAGTGGTGAGTAGTTCCCCATTATCTCTGAGTTTGACTGAAGTTTGTGTTTTACCCACTAACTTGTTCCTCTTGTGTTTTAGGCGTCCTGCTGCTGTTCAGTTTGGTGTTTTGATCTGTTTAGTTCTGTTTGTTTCTTTATTAGGTTTTGCTTTCTTTTTCAAACTGGCTTTATCATCAGTTTGGCCTTATTCACACTCTTTGTTTTGAGTGCTTAAGTTTGGTCCAAGTTTGGTTTAATTACTCTTTGCTTTGCTTGTTTCTAGGTTGCTGATCATTTGGGTTGGTTTGGTTATTTTCTTCTTTGTTTCTTTTGGTTTGCAGTGTGGCCTGGGTTTCCTCAGGTGGAGGCTCGGCTCCGTGGTGAACACATTATTCCTGTGCATGCAAGTAGACGCTCGGGCACTTTTAGTACATGTTTGTATTTGTTTTTCTTTTGTAGTGTTACACCCCAAATCAGGAAGAGGGGGTACTGTCCTGGTCTGCCTACCACTGGGGTCCAAGCCCACTGCTTTTAGTTTTCCATTAGTATTTGAAAATTGTCTCAGCTGGCCTTTTTAAAATGTGTTAATAAAGTAAACATTTGTTGTATTTAGTGGTTGTAATCCCTTTCTTTCTTTACAGATGCAGTCTTGCTTTTAGGTTTGACCACATTTCAATTTATTACAATAAGTGTTTTTCTTTATCTAAGTCTTTATCTACCTATCTGCAGTTTCTATGAATTTAGTTTAGGGCCTAAAACTTCCTGGTAAGGCATTATAAAACAAGTAAATAAAAACCCTGGTCTCCCAGAGCTATGACAGTATTATATGGAAAAGGCAAATATTCAACCTAGCTGTCATAAACTGAAATGATATTTGGTTGTGATGGTCATCAGTAATCGTCATTGTGTGTCGAGTTGCTCTTACATGGCACAAAAGTAGCCCAAATGACCACTCTGGATAATAAGTAACGGTTGGTAGTTTAAGGCTTCTGATACAGTTCATCAATAACTGATGATGAGTAGACTTTCAATAATTGATTTGGTGCCACTGCCTGTGTATGGCCTGAAAACTGTCAAACTGTTGATGCATGTTGTAATGTTGCATGTTGTGAACTGGTCCTCTGCATACTTCAGGAAACATAAGCAGTATTCAGAAATGTGGAGTCATGTTATCGCTGTTTTCTCTTGGCTCATCCCCACTGTTTCCCTGCTCACACACAGAAGAAATGGCTCAACGTTGCACCATAGAAAATGCAATGAATGACACAAAAGAGAAAAGGTTTGCAGACAGTTATGAGAAAGGAGACCACTTCTGCACCCTCTACAATAAAACTCTTTATTGAAGGACAAATGGGCCACTGCAGAGAACCAACAAAGGAGCACAGGAGATACTGCGGCATTATTTCCATTTACACATTTTTTGTGCATATTGAAGTATGGCGTTTGTAAAAGTTTTTATGCTTGCTAAGGGTGTCGAAAAAGAGTAAATGCACTTCTACGAGATATTAAAACGCTGTTGCCAAATTAGTTCTGAGGTCGCAAACATTTGGCTCACATGACAGAAAAGCTGTTAATGATCTCAGCGTCTTCACTGATCATCTGGTCACCAAACAACATAAGTTAAGGCCATAATAGCTGACATGAAAGATTTTTTATTTAAATTAGATTCATTATATTAAAATTTAATTCCTGAACACCTCTCCGTATTCTTTAATTACAGCTGTGCTTGGCCTACATTGCCAACTTATGACAAAACTATGCTGCTGCTGTAGTTTATTTACCCCAGATCAGTTAATGGAAACTTTTATTATTTGTGACATTTGAAAAAATTGCTTAAAATTAACAGGACATTGAATTGGAAACATAAGTTGTGACTCTCTGTGTACCATGTCCAGGCTGGCTAATGTATTAGTGGTTAGCTTGCCAGCTTTAGTTCACCAACTAGCCCTGTAAGTAGTCACAATTCTTCTATAATCACATATTCTGTAAAGACGTGGCTTTTTTCCAGAATAGTCGGAGCAAAAGACAGATTCTTCGACTTTCAAAAAAGCAGCTTGACACTCCAGGCATCATCACACACTGTGGTGGCAGGTCAGCGCTCATACCCCGTCGTATAGCATATTAGGCACACATGCACAGACACACAGAGGGGCCGTGGTTAGGCGCTGCATGGCGGAGGGTCTTGGCCTGAGGCGCCATTTGTCCGACAAACCTCTGCTGGATCCAGTCCTTCATGTCCTGAGTTTGTTCTCTACATTTCATCACTGTCTGATCAGACTCAGCCAAAACACGGGACAAGTACGTTGCTGCAGATCCCTCTCACTCTGTTTGAACCCCCTCCCCCCTCTGGCACTTCAGATCATTAAGAAAAACTGCGCTCAGTAATAGTTTCTCCCCCTCAATCAGTTAACTGACCGACTCCTTCAGCATTACAATGCATGACTTATTATACATATCCCTGTACATTATTGCATGAAGCTGCATTTGTGACCATATTTATATATAATTAATTGGAAAATCCATTCACAATTTATTACAACCTATTTTTTTCATGCACTTACAAAAAAAAACTGGAACATTCTACACCAGCCCCAAGCAGAAACTGCATACTTCATCTGTATATACTGTAGCAGATGTTTGTTTTTTTATCTATTTACAGAAAATATTTAGAGCTTGCATCTCCTCTCTTTGTATTTTTCCGTATTTTATCTCTCTCTGTTATTCCCTCATACTGTCTGCTTGGTTTTCTTTCATACATGCACAAATGCTAAGGCCATGTTTTCAGTCCCCTGGTGGCTAAATGATCTTGAAGTGATGCACTTAACATGTCCCGTCCTACGTTTTCCCGCCTGGGACACGTTTGTCAGATGTTCCATTCAGACCATTTCGAACCACTTGACCCAAATTTCACTTGTCCACAATGTCCACATGTTTCAGTGACAAAGTTGCACCATGGGCTGTTACCATGGCGACTAAAAGCATGTGACTTTTCATGTTTGTCAGAGCATTTACATGCCCACTCCTTAAAGGACAAAAAGCATATCTGAAGAATTAATAAGGCTTGATGGATGGAAAACAGATTTTTTTTTTGCACGACCCAATGTGTCATTCAAACATTGTCTTGTCAAAGACCTGTAAAACAAGTACACGTATCATGTTCTCATCTCATCTTATTTTATGTAACTGAAGTGTTCAGATACCTGTTACCTGCACATTTGGGCAGTGGTAGTTCATAAACACTAATGACGTGTGTCTGATTTAAATGTTTGAGCCTCAGTCAGACCCAGAATCAGATTAGGAGCCACCAACAGATTTGAGAATAAGACCCAACAAGAAAAATCATTAAAAAGACAACAACAACAATTTTACACCTAGGGACTAATGCACACATGTCAATAGTTAGGGTCAGACATGTGGGGGACATAAACAGAAAAACACATTTTTGAGCAGGTGATCTGTAACATTTCATCATTTAGCGGCAGTGGACTGGCAAAATAAGTGCAATGTCAACACTGTGCTGATTTTGTTAGTTTTATATTTTAGTTTTCACTTGTTTTAGTTGCACCATTGTTCCCTCTTGGAAAAAGGATTCCATCTGTCATTCAGACTCATTGCAGAACAATGTGTCTACTGGCAGCCAATATTTCATTTAACTTGCCTTTTGGTAGAATTTCACCAATCTGCATTGTATTCTGATTCTGAATCTGATTCTCAGTTATTTCATTGATTCAACTGTAGTAAATATATACAGGAAATCCTTACAATTACTGTCCAACACTGTAAAAATAAAAGCAAATACAATCAACACTACATAAAAAAGACTACTTATAGACATTTTCCATTACAGGATGTTATAAAAAAATTGGGCTTGTTGGGCTTGTAGGATATGGACACATTAGGCAGGGAGAACAAAAAGATGTAGTCAACTTTGAGAAGTGTAGCGTGTTTGGAACTTGTCTTGTACTAGGTGTTGAAAGTCAGGATATCTTAGCTTCTGTCGCTTCAATTTTTCAGTTTCTCACAGGCTCCTTCACAATTTGTAAGTGTAATACCAAATCCCTGGACTATCTCTTCAATACTGGTAACAGTGACTGTTGCTGACGGAATAATCATTTTCTTTATCTGCCGTACAGGAAGTGAGGGTTTTAAATTGCATTAATTCAAACTGCTCCCACTTCATCACTTTGTAAAACCATCATCAGAGGAGGTGGAAGAGGAGGCACACATCTAAATTTAACACCTCGGATACATTCAGAGAAATTGATTTAGTTTGCTCCCAGACATACTGTAATCACGCTGCTTTCTATCGTCTCTTCCTGTGTCCTCATGTTGCCCTCGGTGAGACAAAAGCCGCTATGTCTCATCTCTGCAAACAGGAGAGATACTGTTAAAAGGATTAGACTGCACATGTTACTGTGCAGAAGTATGTGGTGAAGTGATATGTTTATTCTCTTAAGAAGGTGGTTTTGTGGCTTATAAAGCTAGATTCAGATTTGTGTTCCTATCATATTCATATCCGCAGATGGGCATCTTTTTGCTGCTGAACTGATTTGGACTCATCTGGAGATTTGAATTGCTAAAATACCTCTGTTGTGGCTCATGCAAAAGGCTTGTGGCACACAGTGACAAATCCTGCAAGACAGAGGCTCTGTTCCAAATGATCCCCCAAGCGTTACACCCTCTGGTCTGCTAAAATCAGGGTAAATACAAGCAAACGGCGATAGAGACAGAAACTAAGCAGAATGGGAAATCTCAGCTGCTTGTGACAAGTTTGTTATGTGTTTGTGACACAGGACTCTGTCATTTGGTTTTGCAGAAAATACATTTAACCCTTTAAGGTCTGAGGTTGTTTTGGCTGGTTTGCTATAATTGTCATGTACTTATACAGTATATACACCACATTAAAACTGTTGAGTGTCTGGTATCATTTTGGACCAAAATCAACACAAAAATAGAAAATATAATTTTTTAGAAAAGTACAAACAGAAAAATAAAACAGAATGCAGAACCTTTTTGAATTGATAAAAATTAAGTGTCTAAAATGTAATAACATTTGGGGAAAAAATGAATTTATTCAACTATTTATAAAAAAAGTAGGTTTGATTTTAGCTATGCCACTGCTACAAAAAGTAGTGGAGCAGTGTGTAGCAACATCTGGAGAGTTGAGTCCCTGTTCAGGCCGTCTTCCTGGGCACTTTCCAGACCTCACCAGTCCACCAGGTACCATCAGACTTTGCTATGTATGTATTTGCCACTTGTTTGCCGTGGATAGGATAAGGAAGTCAGCTTATTAGCAGATAGGGTTAAGGAGTGCAGCTCTGACAATATAATCATTTAGTAGGAAGGAAAAGAGTATTTCCAGGCAACATTCCTTTGTTAGGGTGTCTGTTTTGTGTTCTGGCATGGGCACTGCAGAGTCCATTACATGTGGTTGTTATTCTTTCAATAAGTTATCAACTTTACTCGGTTGTTTTGAGTTTTTGTAAAAACCAAGTAGATTAAAGAACCAGGCAGAGCAGGGAGGCTTGAAATGCCCCCAGCCCAACACCATATTGCAAAACTGCTCCTAATTCAATTCAATAAATGTATTGTTAGCTCAGGGACAATACAATCTGTCTGTAATCTGCATTTGAGCAAAGACCGGCTCCCTATCCTTGGACCTGCCTGACCCTTCTGGACTTTTTTGCATACTTGGACTACCCTCATGTTAGCCTGTTCCTGATTTCTCTAAGGGTCCTCGTAATTCACCCTCCCCGTTTACCTGTTTCTGTGTCTGGGTCCTTCTCCTTGTGAAAGGTTTTCATTAAAAAATATATTAGGGACATCAGCGTTGATTATATTGATTATTACATTTATATTAAAAAAACTAATATTTTTGATTGCATTTTATACCTCAATATTTTAAATCGAAAAATTGTTTATAAAATAAATCAATAAGTGTGTGTGTGTGTGTGTGTTTGTTTGTGCTTCTGCATACAAAGGAGCTGACAGGTGCTCGGCCACCTGCCTGACTGAAAGTGCAATTAAAGTTATGAAAGTCATGAGTCAGAGCAGCAGCGACACATTTATTCAGAGCTTTTCAGTTCATTCAGTGAGATGGCCACGTCTGGATGAAAATGAGAACATGCTAATTGTTTTTGTGGAGGTTACTGCAGGTCAGCAGACCCTGGTGATATGCAGACATACAGTAGATGGTTGTTGGAAATGATGAGGTGATCGGGTGATGTGTAACTACACAATATCATCAACAAAAGACAGGAAGTAGTTTGGATAGACGAAATGAATATAAGCGGTTACAGAAAATGAATGAGTTTGAGTTTGGAATGTTTTGCAAGGTTTCCAAGGTCACAAATTAACCTAACGAACCCAGTCGGAAGGACTGTCCAGCAAAACAATAAAAATGAACCGGACACCATTCTCACCATACAATGAAAGGCACCTTGACAATTATTCAAACTCTGACCTCTACATAACCAGCATGAATATGGAAATAAAGTTACAAATTATAAAGTTGATTGAACAACTGCCAGACGAGTGTGAAGCATTTATTAAGCATTTGGTTAGAGACTAATGAAAGCCTTTTCACCTCTCATCTCCATGTTCAAGCCAAATCAAGTCTGACACTAAAGTCCACTTTGAATCACGAAGCGTGAAAAGTGATCCGGAAAAAACACGCCCACATGTGTAAGGCTGCAAGTGTCACATTGTGAGGTAAAACTTCTTTGTCAGTTGGAAAGTTTCTATTTGCATATATGGACTCTGCTTGTGGCCAGATATACACATGTAAATGTTCATTTTCCATAATTTGGCAAATCCCAGTTGAAATCTTTGTGAACATTGATTTACGTTTTATCACAGAGAAGCCATGATTGTTTCTCACAGAAGCAGTCAGTAAGCTTTGCCTTTTTACCATTTTTAATTTTTTCCCCTTCAAATTGAAATGATTCATCTTAACTATTTACCTCAACTTCACCTGACTTGGGGGCCCCATGGTGGTGTAGTGGTTAGCACTCGTCGATTCGTCTCCGGCTTGTGGCTCTTCTGTATGTTTTCCACCATCCAAAAACATGCAGCTTAGGTTCATTTGTGACTCTAAATTGCCCGTAATAGTGAATGAGAGTGTGAATGGTTTTCATGAGTATTTGAGAAAGTATCACCTACATTTCAGGTGCCCTACAATATTGATAACTAACAGCAGCAATCGCTTCTTTACTTTGTTTTTCAGAATTATATTAGTTTCTGTTACTCAGTACCAATAAACATAATAATACATGATAACATAACAGTCGCTGTAGCCACTTTTGGATCCCCAAATAGTTATGTGTTGTTTAAATGTTTTATGGCTAGTATGGTACAAGATTCAAATTGTAATTATTTTCTATGTACATTTTACTCTTTTTCATGAAAAAACACATGTGCATTTATACAGTATGCTACGGCTCTTTTGCACTTAATACTACTTGCTCTTCTGTCTTTGAACTTATTATTTACCATGTAGCACTGACGGAACACAGTTCTATCCCCTGTATACTGACTATTGTGAATGGAGTGATTGAAAATAAATATTCTTTTAAAATAATAATAAATAACCTTTTTCCATTTAGTGTCCCATCCGTGTAATGACCAGAGCAGCCTCTTGGGGACGTTAGCAGGCCTTCAGACTTGTAGTCTTGTCACGTGTCTCTGTGTATGTGTGGGTTATTTGTGCGAGTTGAAGGGTTTGGAAGGTTAAACTCTTCAGTGCTCCTCAGTGCTTTCTCTCTGACAGAGACACATTAGACAGCGGCACCAATTTCCGCCCAAGCAGTCCAATGATTGCCATCAAGAGTCCTAAACAGCTTGCATTTTGTCCTCTGCTCGTCTATTAAGACTCTGCTCATCTCAGCCCGTGTGTTGTCTCCTAGTAGTGGGAGGGGACAAGGTCATGGCTCAGTGATCAGAGATGGACTCCTCACTGCTGTGTTGACGTCTCCATGACAGACAATTAACTGAAAGACACACCAATACTTTCTGTAAAGGATGATGAGATCTCTCAGCCTGTGCTATTCGTGTCGACTGTGATTACTGTATTAATTTATCCATCTTTCTTTCCTTCCTTGTTTGTCTCCCTCCCTGTTTTCAAGTAGTATGTCACCTGAAAGGATCACATTGGTATAATGTTAAAATATGACAATAACATTTAAAAAATTCCCCCAACAATAACATGTTGACAGTTATTAAAGAGACACCTGAGATGTAATAGGTTCCTTAATTGTGGTCAAAATGTCGACTGGACAGCGAAAAAGTCTGCTTACTAAATTATTCTGGAGCTTACATCACATCTCATCATCTAACTCACAACTCACAAAGACCCATGGTATGACACACTGAGTGTATACTGACGCACAAGGCACCCTTTTCTGTTTGTTTGAGACGCATCAGGTCATTAACATTAATTTCCATTAACTTTAATGTAAACCCATCTATGGAAATATTAGATGCTTAGAGTAACAGACATTATATAAAGAGTGTTAAGGTCAATTTAGGATGGACAGGTTCCACTCAGTTTAATCCAGTTCCATACATATTACACTTTTATTTGTTTGCTGCTGGAATATATGAAACGGAATAGTTCAATTAATTTGATAGGAAATATTAACTTTGTTGCTGATAGTTGGATGAAGAGATCATTATCACTCTCATGTCTCACAGTCATGAGTCAGCTAATTTAACATAGAGATTGGAAACGGTGGGAAAAAGCTGTCCTGGCTCTGTTGAACAGAGTATGCCTACCTGTGGATCCAAAGATCTTTAATTAATACATTTTTCTTGTCTGTTTAATCCATAAAAGGAATAGTTAGAAACCATTTGTAGCCCAACTAGCCACAACTTCATCCAGTTGGCTGGGTAGTTCATATTGGCACAGGCATTGTTTTCAGGTTAATAAGGTTTGCTCTTTGTATTCCAACATGATGCTCTCCTCTTTCGAATACTCTTAATCCTGTTTCCACTGTTGTCTTCCGGCAACGAGTCACCTCTTATGAGATTTCGGAACAAGACTTCTCCATCTTTACATAATACTATCAGACACTTAGAATACCACGCTGACCTTGTCAGTAACAAAGAAAGCACTTCCAGTGGACGTACATTGGCGGTTCAAAGTTGCCCTCAAGCTACAGCTTGATTCATAGCTGCCTATCTCAAAAATACACAAAAACTCCTTTAACAATTGGTTAAGTTATGTGGTGGTTACATAACCAAGTAAAGACTACATCACATACATAACTATGTTACATTGTGATTTTAAGCCAAACCATTATCAAAAGGAGTTTGGTTGTCCAACATAACAGAGTCGTAGTAGTAGTAGTTCTGCTTTTTGTCATGCGAACATTTCACAGCACTAAATAAACCATCATGCTGTTAATACAGTTTCTGGCAAACAACCTATTCTGTCATTTAGGTATGAGGACATTTTGGAGATGGTTTAGTATGGACTAGGTTAGCTACTACATCCATCCATACATATATATATATATATATATACATCCATACATCGGCTTATCCCAGTCACGTGGGGAGCAGGTTAGACAAAGTATCCCTCTCCCCAACAATGTCTTCCAGCATTCCCGGTCCAGATGAGACACATAATTACTGCAGCATGTTCTAGGTTAGTCCCAAACCTCTTACCACCAAGGACTCTTCCTTACCAGACCCTTTATTGGCCTAAACTGGCTCCTCTGTGAAAGAGCAGCAGCTCTACTCTGAGATCCATCTGGATGTTTCTCTATCTCTATCACATGTATCTGTGATTTCTTCCTGTTGGTCACTCCCCAAAGCTCGTAACCATAGGTGAGGGTTGAAAAGTAGATGGGCTCGTAGATTGAGAGCTTTGCCTTTCTGTACTGTGGTATCAATCTTCTCATTTAACTGTGAGAAACGGCCCATTTCCTTTAAGCAATCAATTAGTCAACACTTCGGACACAAATGTTTTACATTAAAGACTTTCCAGTCAGTCAAAAATCAGCCAAATATCATTGGGTTTTGGACTGATGGTTGGACTAAACAAGCACCCTGATTATGCCAATTTCTACAGAAAATTGTAACATGGAATGATTTTTTTTGTCAGATGAGATAGTAAACCATTCCCAGAATGTCAGGAGGGACTTTTCGATGGAGATATTTAGCTGTGAGTGTGTTTGTGTGCACAGAGGTGCCACCCTGACAGCTGGTGAGCGCAGGACAACGGCTGACTGAGAATGAATGTGGACAGCTGAGCGACCGCGAGGCAGCCCCAGCCGAGGGTCGTCGTCTGATGACCTTGTGCTGTCTGCCGTGGAAAGCTGATCTGACAGCACAAGGCCCTGGGCTGCGGACACACATGTGGGGATCGCTGATAGCCACCAGGACGCAGGGAGACTGGCCGACAGACGTGGTGTCAGGAGGATTGTGAGGACTGGGAGGCGTCGGGCTGTTAACAACGATGCTTTGCACGTCAATTAACCAATTAGTTCTCGTTTTTTTCTTTAGATTTGGCAGTGCAGAATTTTTGTGGCGAGTAGTCGAGACTGTGACGCATTTGGCGGTTCAAGAGTTCAGGCCCTGCAGTCAGTCAGTGCTGAGATGTCCAGGAGTCAGATATTGAGCTTCTGAGACGTTACTTCTGACTGTGCCTGCTCATTAACTCCAGAACAGTCGATAGATACATACAATACAAACCTAAAAACTGGCTAATATTAGAAGTAAAACAACATTTTGGCGCATTGTTTTTTATTTGTGTCACTGCTGAGGAACTTTAATGAACAGTTGGTAGAACATCTGAAAGCAACAAAAAAAAAAATAAAGTTAGCATCCCCATGGGGTCTCTTGAGAATTCAACTATGGGAATTTTGCATTGGATTTTGGATCATGGAAGAAAGTAAGCTACTTCACAAGTTCTACATCACCACCATAATCCTTAAAACGCTCTCCGACAAGCTAACTAGCAGTTTCGACAAGCTGGCGAATCTGTGGCCTAATAAATTGTTTATTAACATAATTTACAATCAACAAGAGTTTGCAAGAGCACTGAAAAACACGACTAGTAGGGCAGGAGAGTGAGAGATTTCCCGTCTATGTCCGGTATGATGACGTTTAATGTCCCCGACAATCACTGTAGTCTTATTTAGCAACCAACTTTTTAATGAAATGTAAAAAATAAAATCCTCATTGACTTTGAGAGGTGAGAACCCAGGCCGTTTAAATGCAAACATATATCTGGGTTGAAGGACTCATTCCTATGGTACCTTATTAGGAGTCAGAGGTAACACCTCAAAAACCGCAAGTCTCATTTGGGGCTTAGCGCGTTTAGCTTAAACATGATGAATGAATCTTATCAAAGTATTCCCCATAATGTTAGATCATGAGTCATATAGCTAGGGTTTTAGAAACAACACTATTTGAGGTGGCATCTAGTCCTGTCAAGTCAACTTAATTTATAAATCCCTCAATCAGGAATTTCTTCCAAATGGCTTTAGCCCTCAGATGGTTATCTGTTTGCCCTGTGCTGTGTTATTGAGCTCAACATTAACAGCCACTTTGCTTCTGAGCTGTCTGAGCTCAAGCAATGGTTTCAATTTCCTGATATCAGTGTAACAAATGTATCACACAGTTTATAATTTCCTGCCACAAACACATTCTCTCTCTATGAACTGTACTTGATATTATTGACAATTACAACTCCCTGGTGTCCCTGGTGCAGTGGTCGTTGCAGCTTGCCCGGCTTGATGCTATTTTAGGTTGGAATTTACATAAATGCTGGTCAGTGACCAGTAAAGTCATGTTACCCTCTCATGGTTGACTGCACACATGAGGCCGAATCGCTTCATTGAGATTTTTGAAGGAGAAATGAATTACAGAATAGGTTAAATTACACATTGAATTGACTCCTTTATGTAAAGCAGTTATATGGATATATGGGTCAGGCTGAGCATACAGCTCAAAACTTTTAGCTTCATGTAATAAACAACATATCTGAACATTTAACACGTGCTGTTGGGTGCTGTATATCCATTAATTGATTAATTATTGATTAATTATCCTTACCTGCACACACACACACCCACACACACACACACACACACACACACACGCACGTACATATATATATATTCTATTTATTTTCTTGTATATAAGTAAGATTCTCTACACTGTTTTCTTTGCAGTGAATGGGATTGCCCACAATTTCGTTGTAGTTTTTGTAGAGCAACATTAAAGATTCTGATTCTGATTCTTATCACATAATACAATTGTTTATTTTTTTATTTAAAGTACAAATATCTAAAAAGATAAAACTTCCACCACTGCAAATTGGTGTACCTCTTTTAAAATAGTTTTCATAGTTTCAACTGTTTTCATATTTAGTGACTAAATAGTGACATTAACATGAAAGCCATTATATAACCAAACATGTATAGTTATTTAAACTTTAAGATGCATTTTAAAGCCAAATGGTGTATTGGTATGATTCTATGTGGACACAAGCATCCTGCCTTTCTTCCCTCACACTCCATCATACTTAAAGACTTCTCAAGGTGGCTTCAGAGAGCAGCATGTGATGAACAGTCTTGTATTTGAGTGGAGGTTAACAGTGGATAGCCAGTCAAAGAGCACTTCACAGCTCCGTGGTAGTCTTTAGTCATACACACAAAAACAGTCCAATCACTGAACTCCTACTTCAGCCATGCACTGGCTCCGTCAGCCTGTCGGAGCGGCGGCTCCAACCATTAGCTCTTCACATGAAGAGCTCATGAATAGATTTACATATCTGGGATCATTAACAGAATCATTCTCTCAACTGCTTCACGCCGTCTTTAACACACAATCAGCTTCATTCTCCTAATCCTTAATCTCCATTAATATCATCAGCCTCATCTCTTCATTATTATTGTCACAATTATCATCAGTCTCATCTATATAATCTTCTTCCTCATTCTAAACATCATGATCATGGAATCAGCATCCTCTTCTTCTTTAGTGCGCCCTCTTCCTCATCACGTCATCATCACACCCTCATCCTCATCATCACCACCACCATGATCACAGAAAAGGAATAATAAAACAACTTCATCATAAAGAATATCCATGTTTTTTGCCATAAATTTAACCAAGTAGTTCTGCTGTAAGAACCTAACCAAACAGTAACAATGCCAACATTCTGTCTAGGTATAAAGACGTGCTGATATCCCGCTGCAGGTTGGGCTGCTACTTTAGGAAATGCTCCTGAGCCGGATTCGAACCCATCCTAAGCCCTGATGGTCTGCACTCTACCAGTGAGCCATGTTGGTCAACTGGTGAGCCTGAAATTATCCAGCTGCTGCAGTAGTTCTAGAGTATATGGGGGAAATAATGAGAGCTTTTAATGCAGGAATCCCAGCAACAAGACACAATGTGTGTTTTTTTTATTTTGACTATCCGCTGTATTTATGACCCTCCTCAACAATGTGAATTTTAACATTTAGAACAAATAAAATAATTGAAGGTATCAGAATGAAGACACTTGATATTTTTATCATCTTTGTAGTTTTAAGAAAAAGAACAGCTCCTGAATCCTAGCAGGTTGTCTGGGTGGACCCCACCCTCACCCTCCCTCCTCTTTCCCAACTACAATTGGGCTTCTGATAACAGATCTTTTAATATTACTCTCTTCTCCAATATCGGAGGATTGTGAGGGTGCCAGGCAGGGATATTGAGTGAGAGCTAAGAGTTTCTCCCTTTCGGCTTGGCCCACCATCAAAACTTATTAGACAGATAAATGAGAGCTGGACTTGCGTCGGCGCGGCCCTCTTTCTGTGCCTGTGTGTCATTTATTCGTCCTCTGAATACTGGCTCAATCAGATAGCGACCAGCCTTTCACAGCAGCCACCATCTCTCTGCATCTGTTGACCTGCACTGGCACAGCCGGGACTAATGTGGGCTGCTTTGGTGGCATTGAAACAGCCGTTTCCCTTTCACTTTGAAACTGCTTTTGTTAAATTTGTTCTTTTTCCCCCAGATAAAGCTCAGACCTAAAGGTCAGACTGTGTTTATGTGGCTCTACTACTCTATTTGGTGTTTTGTTCCCTGATCTATCAAAGTAAAAAAAGCCTTGTAAGCCCCTTTAACACAACACCTCCAGTTTTAGACGTCCCTCCAGCTCTTATGACATGTGATAAGAGGCTTGGTTTGCTTTTTATCCTACGTGGATGTATGATGTGAAATAACATTATAAAGCAAGGACTCACACTTGCAGAATATTAAGTATCTTTTTCCTTAGTAGACCCATGTAAACTACTGTTCATATGTGTATTTTTTTACTCAACTCAAAATGAAGTCCTTAAAAAAGACATCCTTGACCAGTTTCCTGTAACCATGGAGATAGGAAGTGCTCTCCAATCACGTCTCTGCGTAGTGTGTTAAGGAAGTGCACTGCTTCCTGCTGTTTTCACTGGTTTCCTCCCATTGGTGTGTGCTTGGGATTGTGCATTTAGTCCTGGAAAGCCACACAGTTCTTAACCAGTGCTCTGGTTACGTTCAGTTTCATTTGTTTTTTTAACGAAACAACGCCGTCAGATTTGAATAAAGTAAGTTGCACATTTTTTTCAAACATACATTAAGTGAGTTTTGCTTTTGGTTTCTTTATGAGTAGATTTTTTTTTCTTTCTGTCACTTGACAATCTTCTTTTATAGCTGCCTGGTTCAATGATTTCCTTTGAATAAAACACAGAAATTAAATCGCCTGTTTAAAAGACATTGTCTTACTGCAATTCAATTGAAATAGGTTGAGATTTTAGTCGTTTAATGCATGGTTGTCCATAAGATCATAACATTTTGGGGATTTTTAGGATTTAGAGGAGATCATCTGGAAGTTGTGAACCTGAAGATTAATTTGAGTTGCAGCTCAGCACTGTGTGTCAAGTAGTTTTAGTCATAATTTTATCATAAAATTACTTAATTATTATGATATTTGTCTTTTGCATCGATTGTTGGGTTGATACCATTTGTTACATAGATTTGGATGTCTGACTGCTTCAGAAATAATAAAAAATGTAAAAAAAAAAATACAACATTTAGACACCAAGGAACACCATTGACTAATCCATCCTGTGATTTGATTTTAAAAATGTTCGGCGATTAGATGGCATGCACTTCTGTTCTGTAAAATGCTGATACACTCCTAGATATACCTACAAAAGCCATCCATCTTCTGTATGCTCTAGGTCTCTCGTTTTTAGTTGTAAAGACTCATGAGGCTGTGATTAGAGGTCACAACAGGTCATTGTATACAGTGAGGTCAAGTTTAAAAAAAATGCTGTCACTACAATGAAAAGATTCAAGGCTCATTAAACTACAAGAGTTTGCAGGTAAAAGACTGTTTCTGGATTATGGTATGCAGAAATTTTCAAATGAAATAGGCAAAAATAACACATTTATACTGCATGTTTTTTCCCCAAACTGCATGATTTTTGCATGAGTGTGCCTGGCTGTAAAGGGGAGACTTCCTGGTTCCCATAGAGCCCATTTTCATACAGATATCTTGAGGTCAGAGGTCAAGGGACGCCTGTCAAAGTGGCCACGTCCATTTATCCCTTGCCAAAACTTTGCTATTATTTTTCAATTGACAAGATATCATGGTATGACTGTTACCAATGAATTAATTAGGTCTTCTTCTAGTTTCATACAATACCAACATCGTTTTGTCAACAGCTTTAGCCTTTAAAAAAAGTTGACTTGTGGCCTGTGGGTGCCGTTAGAACCTTGAGTCATTTAAGATACCCTGTGGTGGTTTTTAACACTATTTAGTGCTAAGAAGAACATCGTGCTGGGTGTTTTATGCTATTCTTTGCTGGTGGTTACACACCAGGAAATCCATGTAATGCACCTACAAAGGCAGGGAAATGGAGATTAAAGCAGCTTTAATGGATATTTTAAAGCAAAACAAAGTTTAATGTGAGAGGGGGTGATGTAATGTAATTTCTACGTCTGTACATTTCAGAGGGAATTGTACTTTTTACTCCACTACATTTTTCTCACAGCTTTGTTACTTTGCAAATGAAGATTTTTTTCAAACAAACATGTTTAATTCTATAATTTATGATGTTATAAATTAAGCCAACTAACATTTCAAGTTCAGCTGACACAATCAATTATCAATTAACAGAAAATGATTAGGGTCCGAGCATCAACCGCAAGGGTCGGCGAGGACCCTATTGGAATTGATGGAACTGTTGGAAGGTTGCAGCTTGTTGAGCTAGCTGTCAGGCTGCAACTTTACTGATTTCATTCACTCTCATCACCCTCATGGTGTCAATTTCAGCCGAAGCCGACAGCTGTTTTCAGCGAAAAAGCTCTTTAACCCCACTGCACACTACCTGCTCAGCAGCAAACAGCAAACAAACACAGTTAGAGACTAGTTGCTGAACACAGTGGAGTATTTAGCAGCTAAATAGACAGATATTTCCCTGAGGAGCTGGTAGGGAACAAGAACAGCTAAAAGACTGTGTATAATATTGGGCTTTTATGTATTGGTTGGTCTGAAATATGACTCCAAATTAACAATTATTTTGCTCTGTAACTACTTGATGTGGAAATAAGTTGATTGGTTCTGACCAGATCACTAAAATGTGAGATTTAAATGGACTCCATCCAAGTTAGATTTGGCACATTACAACTTTGAAAACCAACGCTGTCAAATATGCAAAATTTGTAAGGAAACATTGTAGCGGATATTACTGTTTTTCACAACCACCAACAAATAAAAGATGCTAACAACACTTAAAAAACTGGTGATCATACAAACTTTAATACAACCAACTGGAGGGTTACTTAAAATACAGTAAGTTGGCTTTTCAAATATAGACAGAGAAGGAAATGCACTCAAAACATACATTGTATTAGGATTCAACGACACACGGCAAATTCACAAAGAACGCATTCAGTTGCTGATAGCAACATGAAAAGTGTATCACTTGCAACCGCTTTCTGCCCAGTCATAATTCATCCTATTCACTTAATATGTAGTGCCAAATCTGACCAATCAAAGAAGAGAAATGCTTATTTACACACAAGGCGCAACAGCTCTCTATTAATTATTTAAATAATTATCGATGTTCGTCTACACATCTTAAAGATAATACACACACACACAGTCCACTTCAACACAGTGAGTGTAAGTGAGTGCATCAGCTGTGGAAATCCCAAGAGTCAGACTGAGACAGAATCTCTTTGTTTATTAACCTTATTAATTTGTCATGTATTTTCAAAAATGCCACCCAGGGGATCTGAGAGGAACATACTGTAAAATAAGAAGTCTGAGTTTATCTTATATTTGTCCTCATAAATGTGCTTCACTTACCACCAGCTCTCTGTAGACGGTAATATTTCCACTCTAGCTGCATGTGGCTTTTAGTCTTGGTGTTTGTGAATTGGACTTTTTTTGCAATGAGGCTAATTTGCATAGAAAGGGGCTGATTTTGCACCAAATGTTTGCATATTACCTCATTTAAGAATATGGGCAAATAGAACTGGAGCACTGAGATGCAATTTCCTTGACAGCACAGTCAGGGTTGCAATTCAACCGTTGCAACCGCTGCAAAAGCCTCGCAGTCTTTTTGTGATTTTACCTCTCAGTGTATAAAAGTCGTTTTTACCCCTGACCACAGCCATCAATGATGCTGGTTGCTCTGTTGCCCTTGTAAACACAGTGGTCACTGTGTACCAACACACTCTGGAGTACACTTGTACATCAGTGCAGCAATGTAAGAATTACACCATTGGAAAAACAGGATTTTTAGCTGCTGTTAAGTGGGCTTTATTCTGAAACATGCATTGATTGAGAACATTTTATGTTACAGAGTACCCAACACTTAAAGCCATCAGAAGCCGCCTCCTTGGAGACACCTGCTCACACTTCTAAGAGTGTATTCATCATGTAGAAATAATTTACATCAAACAACACTCCACCACCCTTCCCCACTGGATCCAACCTGGCAACAATGCAGGCTGATCATCAGGTAACCAGCAGCACCTCTCTACAGATCCCTCCGAAGCCGTGGACTGCTGTACTCAGGAACCAACACCCAATCCTCCTGAGCACTGTCCAGCCCATGCTGGCCCAGGCCATCATCAATCCTAAGCGAGGTATGGAGGGACCCCTCCAGACACCACAGCCCCCCAGGACCTGCAGCTCAGGTGGACCTGCCGGGAAATCCTGCTGGGGCCTGGATGCGAGGGTGGCCATGCTTCTGGTGACTTTAGCTGGAGCTGTTATCCTGCTGCTGCTGTACAAACTCTTACAGCTGAGACACAGGTGTGTACAAGTCACAGAGTAATACGTGATATAAAAAAAACAACTTAAACTAAATTGCATGACTTCAAATCCTGTCTGCTGTTTTCACGCTCTTAACTCTTTATTTTCTTCATAGCTTTTCTTACACTATGAAAAGAAAGTTCTTGTCTGATTGGGTAGCTTTCATAAGTAATGACGCTGGTGAATAGTGATGTGCCAATGAAGCCTCATGAAGCATTTTCTTTATTTTCTTGGCCCACTAGATGCCACTCTGTGTTAAACAAAGGGCTGAAAGCCAACCCAATTACCACTGGTGCATTTTTGGTGCACAGAGAGCACCATGTAGTGGGCTCAGAAAATAAAGAAAATGCTTCATGAGGCTTCATTGGTACATCACTATTCACCAGCATCATGACTTAACCATCTAACTCTGAATCATTACTTTGTCACTATACCAGTTTAGCCTTTAATCTATCATTTATTTATTAGAATCTACTGTATATTGTGCATAGACTGAGTTAATTTTGTTGTCCCACTTTGTGTGTGACAAGGCCTTTTTTCACATTGGCTTGTGATGTGTCCTGCAGGCTGAGGTTGGCCAGGGCAAGGCACGCACTGGAGTACTACAGCTTCTACCACACTGCCACCTACACACTTAAACATGCCGTGTCATGTCAGGACCTGCCAGCCAAGAACGGTATGGTCCCTGAAGCTACATCGCCTGTCCAAACCGTAACCCTGATGACACCCACTGTCACAACTCTTCCAGCCCCACCAGTGCCTTCTCCACCCCCACTGCCGCTCCCCCCACCGCCTGTCCTTCCTCCACCACTACTCCACACTTCACCGTCTCTCACACCAACTCCTTCTGTCCTAGCCTTCCCTCTCCCACTGCCTGTGATCCACACCACCCCGCCCAGCCCTCACTTGTCGTGGGGGGCCTGCTCAGACGCAGATGTATACTCTCGGATCGGAGCTTTCAGGCCCTCCAGGCTCTCCAGCCTCTCCAACCAATCAAAAGTCATTCTTTTTGAACACTCTTCTCTCTGACTGCTGATGAAGTTCATGACTTGAGATGTGAACATGGGAGAGAACTGTAGTGATTACAAACAATACATTGTTTGATGGACTGAAAATCATCCAGGGATGATTAAGCATTTACTTTCATGGCATTATTTGAAGTTCAAATACTTTAAGGGCTCAAAACTTTGAGTTTTGTGAGGCACTGACCTTGTCATTCTTTATACTCTGTATTCTACCTTCCCATTGGGCTTGTACATTAAACTTGGCTTCAGCCATAATAACTATAGCACTACATTAAAACATAAATATAGGCCATGATAAGCTGATATACAAATGACAGATGGATGTCAGTCTCTGTTATCTGGATTTTAAAGTTACAATCAAATGAGTTAGTGATAAAGATGATTGGTTATGGGATTAAAATGACATACATTATGGTGAAAACTCTCAAAGTCTCACTTTCTAATGCATTGCAACCAAACATATGTACTATCCTGGAGTCTGGTATGTTGGTGTTACTTCATTTTCCCCCCTAAATGCTGATAACTTATTTTCCTAAGATATAATGTCTTCCATTTTACAGGATAGTAAATGTAGGAGAGCCCATTGTTTCTGAGGCATTTCCTTCGTTGGTTTTCCATGGCAGGGTCCCTCCCTGTTTCACACCATTCTCTGCACGCTCTGTGTTTCCTCTTACTGTCTCTATAGAAACCTTACTTTGCATTTCCTTCACTCACAGTCCTAAATTATGACTCCGAACATGTCCTTTCATTCAAACGAGTGTCACAATTACAATAATAATAATATAATTTTAAATGTTAATTTGTCTCTTGAACACATTGAAAATCACAGTACAACAAAGATATCATTAGTACGTGTGAAACTCCAGAATGTTTTCTTCCTTAGTGACCAGACTAAAACATTTACAGATAAGCACAGACTTATCTTTCCCTGCTGACACACAGGTAACATCTGTCTGTTGGTGATATGGCAACTCAAGCATCCACCTTGGCCTAACAAGCTGTAAAGGTGAATTTTCTTTCAATATTTAACCATGTTTTCCCAACAGGCCTCTCATTTATAATTCAACAATAGTTTGTAAATTCATGAGGGAAGCTGTTTTAGTTGGTGATTGCTGGTTGCTTTCTGCTCACCAGGGTGAAAACCGAGACCTTGTGTGACATTCCTTCTTAGTCTTTTATGTATTTAAGTCTGCTGGAGAGGCCGCTGTCTCCATACTAAAAGCCAGTTAATTCAATCTGTGCATGCACTGCAGCATTGTCTCTTAATTGGTTGTAAGCTGAGCAGGAAAGACATTTGTAACAATATACTGCTGCTGCAATTAAATAAAACAAAGGATTGTCATGCAAGGATGAATATGAATGTGTTTGTGTTCTGGATCTGATTATTATTGATTGAAGGTTTTTATCTGATGCTATGCTAATGCTATTTAACCATTTTAGGATGCTCATAGAAATGTTTTATACAGCAATAAAAAAATGATACCTGCAGTCATTGTCAAGTCAAATCAAAGTTTATTTCTATAGCGCACAAATATAAATATAGCAGTAGATAATAAATACAGCAATACATATGAACTAAGATAAACAATAAAACATAATCAAAAATAGATCAATAAACATAAAATCAAATCAATGCACCATTGATTTGATTGTGTGCTAGATAACAAAGGTACCCTATCAAGTCAAGAGCCAGAGGGAATAAATTGTATGAATTGTAGTGGTTATTGCATGCAAATATTATATATATATATATAT
>CAFUXE010002823.1:60673-73061 GCA_903364295.1 Serranus cabrilla | reverse complement strand
TTCCCATCCTGGAAGATCGATCGTCCTCGCCCATCGACTTTCCTCAGGAGCAGCTGCTGGTGGGGATGGATATTGAAAATATAGAGAGGTACTTTTAAATTCCCTCTCACACCGACAAACTGTTGTGAATTCAGAATCATCCATCGAAACTGTGAATGAGTCTGTGTTTGTTCGATGTCACAGAGATATGCGAGAGATGAGAAACCTGCTCAGCAAACTCAGGGACACGATGCCATTGCCACTGAAAAACCAAGGTATGTATACTGTGTATAATAGACTAAATTCATAACATTGTTAATGTTCCAGTTCAAACACAGTTCAGACACCTTGAGCAACTCTACAGCCCCTTCAGACTGACGTTTCCAGCTTCTAAATTTAGCAGAATCAGTCATCAATCATTGCAGAATCAGTGTGAATGTCCTAAGGCTTAATCATTGCAGAGCCTTGTTATGGCACTTTTGTGGAAACTCAGTATGAACAGGGCTTATAACTTCCATATCCACAAAAATGTATTTTAGCTAAAATGACAGGGCCCCACGATAAACATTTACATTCTGTTTTCCACCTTGTACTTTGATTTCAATAACAAGTCATTTAATTTACATAAGAGATTGATGTATATTCTGTAGTCAGCAAAAAAGTGAGCACCACGGCACTCTCCAAGGTACCTTGTAGTGCCACATGTCATGTGTGTGTCGGTGTGTGTTAGACTTAGAGAAGAGAGTGGAAGAGAAAGTGGACTTTCTGTAAATAATTAATAGGTTACTTGGAGAAAAACCCTTGATAGATTCTGGCAGGCTTACCTGAAACCACCGACCCACAGGTTGCACAGGAGTAACGAGACAAAAGCCTGCTGTGAGACCTTGTTTTATTCCAACCCCAGCAATCTATACAGTGAAACAACTGACAACATTGACAACAACGTTGTTTTTAGCCTATGGCCTGTTTTCCTCCTTTTACAAAACCAATAAGCCAACGCAGCGTTGTTGGAATATAAGATTATTCCCTTTATTCTCACTCTGTATCTCTACCACTATAAAAATAATAATGAAATAATAGTTAATTCCCTTAAACTGAAGGATATTTATCTATATACTTGCTATAAATATATATTCTCTGCCTGCCTTCCTATTCTATCACACAGCAAATTTTGTTTTCACACCTGATGCAAAACATAGCATCTTATCAAGTTTGATACACAGTCTACACACTAATTAAACAAATTGGACTTTGGGTTCAAGTGCACTCAGATCTGGGCCCGGGTCCTTGTTTAAAGCCTGGAAAAGCCTCTAAGTCACCAATGTTTGCTACACATCACCAACTGTTCAGACTGCACCTTGGCCTATAAAACAATACATACTGTGTGCATCTATAAAAACATTATCATGCTCTTATTGTCTCTAAATATAGCTCTTGACGATGAATGTAATTATTGTTTGTTCCAGATGACAGCAGCTTGTTGAACCTGACTCCACACCCGCTGATCAGACAGAGGAAGAGACGCTTCCCTGGACTCTGCTGCATGGTGTCCGGCTGAGGCAACACGTAGGAAAGGACTTTCATTTTACTTTATCATGTATATTAAATAGGAAAAACAATAATCTTATATCATATATTTATTTAATTCCAGTATTTTTCCTCATATTATCTGAAATTGTAATCTTGTAGTACCTGTTATCCAATTCAATGCCAGTTGTGTTATTCATCTCGATGTTAACCTTTTTTTGCTAGTTGGTCAATCTGATCTGGAGTCCTAGCTTCTGACAGTCAGAAATAGATCAAAGGAACCACCAGTATTGTACAGCTAACAGGTCCTATACCTAAAGAGGGTACATTTTTTTACCCATGCAGAACTCTATTTTGTTTTCTGGCTCTTTGTCAGATGAGTCAACTTTGCATTTTCTTCCTTTTTCTCACATTTGCAGTCATCCCTCCTTATCTTTCTGTTTTATATAACTAAAGAATAAAAATGTACATATTCAGGCTATGCACTGGCATTTTTCGTTTTCAGCTGTCTCACTGTGCTTGTTTCGTGCCTCCATGTTTGAATGTGTCACAATATGAGATGTTTTAGTCCCAACAACCTCCTGATGGATTCATGTGAACATCGTTCAGTAGAGGCTCTTGCCAGCTGAGTCTCTACTTGCCTGTGTGGTGTGACATCCTGTAGACAACGCAGTTCATCTACAGTAGTATGATGCATATAACTAACTATATTTATCACATTTTCTTTTTCAGTAGAAGAAAAAAGATTTTGAATTTATTCAACAGCACACGTATAAAGATAGTAGCTTTGCCTAAAGTTTGCCTTTTCGACATCAAAAGTAGATTTTCTGCCTTTCTACTCCAGATACCAGCGTTGTCCAATACTTTCACACTCTGGCGGCTGAGGTAAACAGCTACTGCTTACTCATGAAATTCAGTCTGAAGAAAAAAAATGACCTCTGATCATTTAGGTGACCCCCAAACTTTTCTCTATCAAGGATTAAAGGTCAACATTTCGTATTGACCAACAATTTAGCCAAAAACTATTGGCAACATATAGTATATACTATATGGCATTTTCATGAAATCTGCTGTGGATATTCATTGTTCCCAGAGGAAGAACTAACTGACCTTTGCATCAACAGCCATAAGCTTCCATTTGTGCCAAGAAACCTCAAAATCTAACATGTCTATGTAAATATGTAAGTGAACCTGAAATCTATAAATCACAAGCCTATTCCCCAGATGATAAACCCTTTTATTTTAATGGTGTGTTCACACAAATGGCTAAGGAAATAGTTAACATGCATACAAAGTCAATGCAAAAAGACACAAATGATGCAGAATACACAAAATGTGTGTAATCTGCATGGCTCTCATGTCTCATGCAGCTAATGCAAATTAACACAAATCAGTCAAACTTGGAAGTAACTCTAGGTGAAAATTAGCTTTGTGCTTAGTGTGAACACAGCATGATGATCCCATGACCTTCCCTCTAGTGCCAGCTGGGACAGGTTTCACATTTTTAGTTTCACTGCTGGTAAAAAAGGACAAAATTGAGGTACCTGTTAAAAAAAAAAAAAAAAGAAATAGAGAATATATACATACTGTTAAAAAAAATATTGTGGAAGGAAAAATTACATTCTGGGAAAAAAGTTGTAAATTCTATGTATGTTTTAATGCTTTAAAGTGAAGGCATTTTATCTCTTCTACCCAATCCAATCATGACACTTATTTTGGGAAATAATTGCTGAGTCATCAGCATGTCTTTAGCAGTCTTCCCTGAAATAGAACAATTTAACTCACAGCTTCGGGTTTTCCATCGCAAGGGCTTTGCAGGTGTTCCCGTACACAGACAACAGAAAAGAAAATGCCACACACACACACACAAAACTAGAATTAAAATCCACTCATTCATCTGACGCACTCCACTAGAGAGATGTTCCCATCGAATCGAAGTGTAATTTGTAAATTAGTGTTTGTGATGTTTTTTTATGTCTTTATTGTAATATTAATTGTGGTGTCTAAATTGCTAATTTCTTTGTTTTGGCATGTATATGACTCTGAGTACGCCATGTGTAGTTAGTGTGTCCTGCAATGTAGAGAATCCACAGCTAAAGCTATGTACAGCTTAGGACATTTTATAATGTGAATAAAGTTTTATATTCAAATCATATTTCATTTTTCATCGTCTTAACTTAGAAATAGTTCACCATTGGGAATATAGTTATTTGCTTTCCCTCCAAGCGTGAGATTTTGCAGCGGCTAGCAGTGCTGCTTGAGCTAACAGAGCTAAAAGCGTTGATAGAGATAGAGCACATTTAAGCCCCGCCCCCACCAGATGGGAAAACTATCTACTGCTCTCCACATTGTAACTTCACTTCTGGCATTTACCTGCATTCATTTACTTTTTATAATGTCTAACCAGGAACTTTTTTCCCCTTACAGAAGCGGTTCTGTAGCCTAAATTCAACAAAACTGCAGCATTTTACGCTTACGTATAACAAGGTGTACACTTTTTAAAGAAATGCTCAACTCTACCAGCAAAATTGCTTCTATGGGTCAAACAAGTGACAAACCAGTGAAACTCTCATATGGGTCACTTTGGGTGGTATTGAAAAATGTTTAGGTGGGTTACAAAGTTGGTACATTATACTTATGTAAAAATGTTTTTCTGCTATATTAAGATTAAAGATCAGGATTCTTTTTTGCACCCACACACACATAGAAACAGTGAGCAGTGAATTAGTCCTCTGCATTTCACCCGTCATTTACACACCAGTGTACACACCATGCAAGGAGCAGTAGGGGTTGTGTAACTTGCTCAAGGGCACCTCAGCCCTTGACATGTCAGTCCTGGGATTCAAGCCAGCGACCATCAGGTTACAAGCCTGACTCCCTAACCTCTAGGCCACAGACTTTACTGATGTAGTTTATTCGGCTGAAATCACTTATTTGCCTTTAACAACATGGACGTGATAGCGTTTAGTGCCTGATTGTGCAAATCCTTGGAGTAAAGAAAGTGAGGAAAGAAAAGTGTTTTCATCTCTGTATCTCTTAACTGTCAAGTCTGAAACACACAACATCTGGTTTTCGTCTCTGCAGCCGGGAAATTCCAGTAACGTTTTACTTCCCGTAACAATGAGGGACAAGATGGTATTTTTTCTGTTTTTGTTTTAGAACACAGATTGGGCAATGTAAGTCAAAGAACAACTGGACTCCCATGAGATATCGCAGAAGGAGGTTTTATATTGCTGCTGGAAACTCAAGTCAGACTGAGTTCTACGCTCAGTGCAGACTGGACTTAGTGAGAGGACTCTTAACTGCCCATATATCCATATACACGGCCAGGAGCTGCTGAACTGTGTGCAGTAATATCTGCTGAAGAGGACGTCAGTATTTGTGGTGAGTCAGATTCAGCTTTTTTTAAGCATGTTGACAAAACTTAAATATAAGTTAAAACGACATCAATATACAATGTAATATGCCAATTTAACCATTCTGTTTCTTTTCAAACTTAAAACTTATACCATATAAAAAGCTTTTATATAGCCATTACACGTACATACATAGCCATTTCAACATACATATATTGTTTCAGGCTTTAAATCTAAAGTCTTCAGAATTAGAGTTTTTTCAGATTTGCCTTATTGGGCAAATACATGCATGCTCTCCTGGTTTTGCCTTTATTGCTGCTGCAGTGTGGAGCACTGCCAAAGTAACATTTTAATTAAAAACAAAACTGAGTGATTAAGAGAAGACCATTGTTGATTCTGCTCATCATGTTCTTGACAGAGGGGGTGAAACCAGTTCCCTGATGGCTCCTTCCGGCCGGTTGGTCCTGCTGCTGCAGCTCCTCAGCTGGATATCAGCTGGCATGGCCTGTTTCTGTGACCGCTACCCCTGGGGATCCTGGTCCGCCTGCTCCAGGACCTGCAACCACGGAACACAGTACAGAGAAAGGTGAGAAAACACAGACACAGATGAGACAGGATGGACACAGGTAAGACAGGACAGGTGAAACAGGGGAGGTTGCATAATGCAAATAGTTACTCAAATGGAGCCAAATCATGTGTGGAAAAAATGTCATCTAAAACTATGTTTCTTCTTCCCTCTGCCTTATTGTTGTGAAATACAAATACCTAAAGCAGATGAGGTCAGCATCTGCTTTACATAAAGTAATTTTCATACTTTTTTTGACAGGAGTATTTCTTATGATGATTATTACTGGAAGAACAGCTGCCACCAGCTGTGTCAGAAATGGGACAGAAGATCTTGTAACGAGCAGAGTTGTCCAATAAACTGCCTGTTGACAGAGTTCGGGCCTTGGTCCGACTGCTCGCCCTGCGCCAAGAAACAGGCAAGAAACGCACAAATCACGCTGCCTAACCCTGCAAGCTCAAAAGTTCACTTTCTAGTTTTAGATTGTATCTCATTGCCTTCTCGCTCACATGTCCTCGTCACAGTTACGGACGCGGTCTGTCCAGCGGCCGTCCCAGTTTGGTGGATCGTCCTGCAGCGTGGAGCTGACAGAGGAGAGGGCGTGTTATCCCTCCACAGAGTGCAAGTTAGCACCCATTGACTGCAAAGACGACTTCAAGTGTGATAATGGTAAGTAATGTTTTAGCAGTGTTGTTATTAAATCTAAATGTTCTTATAAACACAATGTTTCCCATTAATTAAGAAAATCAACATCTTTTCAGTCTCAGGATACACACAAACACAACACAAGTTTGCTTCTATTACTTTTGGGGACATTACTTACATTAATTTCCTAAGAGACGCTTACCCTAACCCTAAATGCGTGATCCTAACCCTAACTTTTTCTTTTTTCCTGCAACCTAAAATGTAATGGTTAAAAGTTCCCATAAGGAAGGCAAGTCCCCACAATACACAAACACACATCACATACCAACATTTTATCTTCCTTCTGCTGCAGGACGCTGCATCAACTCGACACTAACATGCAACAAACAGGACGACTGTGGAGATAGCACTGATGAGAAGGACTGCAGAGAATTCAAAGTTGTGTGTCCAGCGGACAAGAGAGTGGCCCCCGGGGCGGACCTGGTGGGAAATGGGTAAGCTAAAGGTCAAAAGGTCAATGCTGAGTTTTCAGTGTTCTTAACATTCCTTGCTGCTGTGTTGATAAATAACATTCCTTTCTGTCAAGTACTCCTCTGGCATGTTCCTCCTCTTAAAAACATTTTTATTAGTATGTCTTAATTAAACTGTTGCACTGAAATGAATATTCTGTTAGGAATTTTGTTCTACCGCTACTCCAAACAGCCCAAATTTATTTTTTGTAAAAGTATGAAGTAAATATTTCTATGTTATAATATTAGATCTGAACAATAACCTAGTTTCAGTTTATTTCTCTATAATTTATCTGATTTAGGCTACAATAACATCAGTTTGACAGTATATAATTGGTCTTTATCGCCTTTGAGATCTGACTTTCACCTGTTTGTTTGAAGGTTTGATGCTCTAGCACAGGAGCCAAGGGGAGTTGTACTGGACAACATGTTTATGGGAGGAACTTGCATCATCAAGAGGCCTCAGTCCACGCTGATCTACCATAGAATCCCTCACAACTTTGAGAACTTTGAAATTAAGGTAGTATCATAGTTTGCAGTACTGCATTTAGCAGACCTTTAGTACCTGTCTCCAGATCTGAATGACCACTAACCTCTCAGTTTTGTCCAAAGGAGAATAACGCTTTATGTTTTAATGCTGAGCACTGGAAAAAACAACTCTTAAATAATCATATAGAATTTGAATAAAGTGCTAATCAGTGGTTTGTAGAGGTTTCTCATCATTGGCTTTGTTATTACTAATATTTTTGGTCTATACAACTTTACGCTGGTTTACAGATGTGGTTGTGCTTCTAAAGGTTGGAGAGCTGGATGACTTCAGCACCGAGCCCAAGCCACTGAAAACTGAATCCATCAGTGTGAAGAGGTCCAGTTCTTCTGGATCTGAGAATGAACAAACCAATCCAACGCTTTTCCTCCCAATTCTGTTTTTCCTCCATAGAGGATCTCAGAATTCTATCAGCTCTAACAAGGAAGCTTTTGAAGCTTCAAAGAAAACGGTGAGACTCAAACAACATCACACAAGTGTTTCATTTTTATGTATGTCAACATTCATCTGTGTAATGCGTTCCCTAATCCTAACCTTGACATAAGCAGACAGAGTATTCCCATTTAACAAAAATGTCCTCATTCTCTCTGTGTGAGACTTGGTCCCCACAACGTACTGTGTATGGATCTATTCACATGCATGCACAATGCTGGTTGCAAATAAACTCTCGTCTTTTTTCCTTCTTCTTCTTTGTAATTTCCAATTTTTCTTCCAAAGGACTCCAAGTTTTTCCGGGTGCACCAGGTTCTGCCTATATCCACGTTCAAAGTGAGGGACTCCCAGGACCTCGTCCTTGCACAGCCTTTCCTCCAGTTCCTTCAAGCTCTTCCTCTGGACTATAACTACCCCCTCTACAGGGATATCTTCCAACGCTTCGGGACGCACTACTACAGCTCAGGGAAACTGGGAGGCCACTATGACCTGTTGTACCAGTACAGCCGAGAGGAGCTCAAAAGTACAGGTACAACAGCACAGCCAGGTGGTCAGACGTCAGAATGAGACGCTGGGCTGCAGTGATACCTCAGCTCTGGAAAGTCACACTTTAGAAAAGGTCAATTACAGTCAGGATGTTCTACATATATTACTCCATTACTTAGTCACACACTGCAAACTTTAGTAGAAACATGTATGTATCTAGCAGCAGGTTGTATATTCAAAGATATTCTGATCCAATTACTTCACTCTATGCAGGGCAAAATCAAGTAGTATGTATGTATGTATGACAGTACATTTTTTTACATTAAGTGGCTGACAAATTGTATACAGTGAGCGACAGCTGTGGTGAGTGAATCCCAAACAACAATGAGAAGAACTGCCCGTTGTGCTGCTTTCTCACTGTGAAGATTCTACAAACCCAAGCAATGTTATTCTGCATTTCACTGAACATGATTTGATTACTATCAGATTCAAGTGAGAGGTGTGCTTCTGATGATATGTCAAGTATTTTCACATATTCAAACAGTCTTGCCAATTTTACACCTCTATTACTACTAAGGCGTTAAATTATTCGTTGAGAATCTGGTTCTGGGTTCGTGTCTGGTTATATTAAAAAGAAAGTTGCCAGATTATCTTCAAAGACAGTTCCTTAGAGGCTTGATTAGAAATTGCCAGAACTGTTGCTTAAAAGCAGGATAAAGGAAAATGTAGTAAATGTAGATATTGAAGACCTACCGTATAGTGCTTTATAAAAAAGGGTTGTTGCTTTGTTTCTACCCCCTTGCTCTCCAACAGGTCAAACAGAAGAGCAGATCAAAGGCTGCCTCAGCCGAGAGACCACCTGGTCCATCATCCTGTACACAGAGCACAAGAGTGTATCCCGATGCAGGGACAACAGAATGACTGAGAAATATGAAGGTTTCATACAAAATCTGACAAAAAGCACACCTTTATGCCCAACTCTACTGTTCATGGCTTACTGTGCTGTGTTCATGTTCTTTCTGTTATTCATTATTTATTTGACTTTTATTTTCCCCAGGCTCATATATTCAGTCATCAGAAAAGTCTTTCTCCATGGTGAAAGGAGGTCGAGCCAGAGAGGCAGCGGCTCTGGCCTGGGAGAGGCAGGGTCCTGCTCCAGAACGAACAGCCTACAAGAACTGGGCCAAGTCAGTCATCGAGAACCCTGCTGTGGTCGAATTTGAGGTTAAACCAAACGTCACTGAAATGTCTTCAATTCTGTGTGACATCCAAAAAGAATAAACACTTCTAGAAAATCTAATGTTTTGTTCATATATATGTGTGTGTTTGTCCAGAACCTTCTCATCATTGATCTGGTTCGGGGGATCCCATGTGCAGTCACAAAGAGGAGACACCTGAGGAAGGCCCTGCTGCAGTACCTGGATGAGTTTGATACCTGCAAGTGCTCTCCCTGCCCCAACAACGCCAGGCCTGTTCTCTCCGGCACGGAGTGCAAGTGTGATTGCCAAACTGGTACATATGGCACTAACTGTGAGCATCGAGCTCCGGACTACACTTCAGGTACACCACAGGCTTAGACTTATGGCTTGATGAGGTTGCATTTCTTTTGTACTACCAGGAGAGTTTCAGGTACTTTCAAGTCTTCAAGCAGGACCCCAGCTGTCAGCCACCAATATTGCCTGTACTCACTTTTAACCAGCAGTGCCTGAAGTAACTCCTCCAACTTTGCAACTCTAACATACAGCAACCAAAAATGGAAACTTGTTCACCACTGGCAGTGCAATTGTGCGAACCACATTTCATTTGGATAAGCTTGTACATTTAACCCTTCAACACCTGTGAATGCACTTGGTACAGTTGGGTTAGTCCATAACTTCAGTTTGGTAGAAGGCTTCTTTAATTTGCTGTTGATTTTTCTGGTCCCAACAAGATGAATCTTTATGATTTTGGTTAACTCCAAATTTTACCAAGCTGGTTGTTAAGACCAGTCAACCAATCAATTGATCATTTTGATTGGGTTAATTATGTTCACACTGGAAATGTTTGGTGTGTAATATTCACAGAGACGGTGGATGGTTACTGGAGCTGCTGGGGCTCTTGGAGTAGCTGTGGAGGTTCAATGAAGAGACATCGGACGAGGCGGTGTGATAACCCCGCCCCCCTCGGAGGTGGGAAACCCTGCGAGGGTCCTGGAAGACATGAGGAGTCGTGCCATATCTCCATCTTTGAAAAGTAGGACCAACAGTTTGCTTAAAACATGTTAATTCAAAGAGCAAAGTAATTTTGGACGTTTTCAATATCACAAAACCCATGCAAGATAGTACTTTAACTTAACACTGCTTGAAAATAAAAAAATAAAAAAATTGTTTTGTGAAATGTTGACATTGTTTACCATTATCAATTGTGTTACACTGACAAACTGTACACACTGTATTTACTGTGTGTTTATGTGATTGTGTCCAGACAGGACACCTGTGACAATGATGATGACTTCACTGTCGGCTGGAAGGACGAGCTTCCTCCTGGTGTACAGGGCTGTCTGAGGCCACAGAGGCCCACAAACAGCTTCCTAAGGGTAAACACTAACCATGCAGTTAGCTTATTGTTTATTGATTAGTTGGATCTTGATTGTAGTAATTGTTACCCAGGGAAAAGGTCATATTCCTGGGGCCCATGTTAAAGTGTTGTTTATTGTTAATCACTCTAAAAAAAAATTACCAGCCAACTCAAAATAAAAATGAACAAGCAGCAACCTGAAAGGTTTCTTACACCTGTTTTGTATTTAATGACCAGCAGGGGGCGACTCCACTGATTGCAAACAGAGGTCTGCATGTATTGTATATAGACAAAATGATTTAAAAAAAAAAAAATAACAGTATGGGCTTTAGCCCAATATCATAAATGAAAAGGCAATCATGACAAATTAAGAAAAGAAAATGCAAGAAATTGGGAGGAACAACTATAATACTAACGATAGTACAATAAACTAAATGAAGGGTTTGTATTGCATCTTTCCATTATAACTCTATATTTATGCACTTCCGACTTCTGGCAGAAATCGAAGCAGTATTATGCTTTTGGTGAGGATGAGGAGTTCCAGTGCTTCACTGGATTTGACCTGGAGGGTTTCCAGTACATTAACTGTCTTCCTGACGGGACGTGGAGTCAACCAAGTGGAAGTTGTCTCAGTAAGTTTGTGTTTTCAAATCAAATAGCTTTTTATTTGGTAACTCAGTGTTAACAGATGTTTGTAATAGCATTCATCATTCACATCTGTTGCTTTAGGGAAACTGTGCCTTCCACCTGAGATCCCTGATGGCATGACGCTGTTCCCCACCAAAGACGAGTACAGAGTGGGGGAATCGGTGGGTTTGAACTGTGATGAGCCGAGCCTGGCGCCAGTGCCACCAGGCTTCTATAAATGCAGCGACAGCCTCACATGGGACCCTCCATTACCTGCTGACCTACGCTGCTCTGATGGTACAGTAGCATAGTCTTTCTGAGCTCCCACAGTCATGAGACATTGGGAAACCCTTCCACACCCAATTGTTTTCACAGAGGAGCTCAAAATCTTAAAGAAAGTAAGGTTGCCATGGTTCCATTAAATTAATACAAAACAGTCAGAGCTATGTAAGCATGTAAGCTAATAGCTTTGCATCCACTACACTACTGGCAAATATTTCATACAATTTAAAGTCCAAAACCCCGAAATATCCCTTTATGTGACTTTGAACAGGGCAGAGAATTGTCTGAAAGAGAGAAAATATCCAGTGAGCCTTGATGCCTTGTTGATGTCAGAGGTCAGAGGAGAATGACCAGACTGGTTCAACAGTCACTCAAACAACCACTCGTTACAGCCAAGGTCTGCAGAAGAACATCTCTGAACCACAACATGTCCAACCTTGAAGCAGATGGAGACCAAAACAACAATTTATTAGATACACCCTTCTAGCTAATAAAGTGACTGGTGAGTGTATATGTGAATAACTCTGTACAAAGAAAATGACAAAGGACTCTCTTGTGTATTTCCTGTATGCAGAACAACCGTTTGTTCCTGATGCTCAGTGTGGTCCTGGACAGAAACAACAGGGATCTAAATGTGTATGTGTTGTACGAGAGAGTTGTCTGTAAGTAATTCAATTTTTTTTTTTTGTTTATGTTTTATCAGCATGTTTTTCTAAAAAAGTTAGTTTACAAGTTTTATCTACTGTGTAATTTGAAAAAGGTTATTTTTATTAAATCAAATTGGGTGTTTAATGTAAAACAAAAGCGAGATGATATAATAAGGTATTATTGTTTTTACCAGCAACTTACTGACGTGTGTGTGTGTGTGTGTGTGTGT
>CAFUXE010002823.1:49912-60063 GCA_903364295.1 Serranus cabrilla | reverse complement strand
CTTTCATTATGTATTCTTTAAAAATGTATATCTTTTAAAGAGAACTAGACTGGTGAGCAGGTATACTGGGGTCCAAGACCATGATGCAACTCTAGAGTGATGGGAAAGCCAAGCCCTAAATGTGGCTTTAACAGTAGGTTTAGGATGTGCCTGTATACTTGGGTGGGCTGCATTAATCAAGTACACTTTCAGAGCAGCAGGACTGTTAACAACAAAGTCATCTAATATACAATGCTTTTAAGAAGAGCATTAGTGGATTTTCACCAAATTTAGTTTAATTTGGATTATGTATTGGTGTTTTTGAGCTAAAAGCACCATTTATTGTTGGCTAGTATGAATAGACTGCAGGATAAACTGAATAGGAATGATACATTTGAACAAGTATTTGACACAACACAACCCTGAGATAAAAGGAAAACTAACACAATGTCATGTGTGTTGGATTTGCAGTCAATTTGGCACAAAAGTCAAAACATGCATAGTGACTGGGCCTCTATTCTCAACTTGCAACTAGCTTATCAAGGTCCCATTTCACAAAATTCCATTGTGTTTTTTCTATTGTGTTTGTGAATAAACTGAACTGAACTGAGTGTTTGGTATACTGTACATGATGTCATTTGGAGATTTTATTCGCAAGATAAAGAGCCCTGTTTAAATGATCTATCACGGATGGTCTAAAGTGAACGGTGCAAGTACATTTAGGGCGTGTCCTTCTCTAATTTGGCAAGATGAATGGCACAAGGAAGATGCGAATGGATTGCATTTAGCCTCTTAATTAGTCATAGAAACAGAGCCAATTTAAGCCCCGCCCCCCACGGAGGGGAAAACAATCCATCTCTCTCCATTGACTTTGTATTGCATAAAGGAGGCTCCATGTCAATTCCACCTGTTAGGAAACAACAGAAAAAGCCTAAAAGCTGCTGTGTGGTGAAATGCTCTACTAACAGGGTAAAAAAATCCATAACTATGTTTTTATAAGCGGACAAAATCACTTTTAGGAAGAATACAGATGTATACAGATGTGAGGCATCAGTAGAATGGGGAAAACATTTACATATACAGTGCATAAAACCAAAAGAATAAAAATGTAAATGTAAAAATATGTTAAGAAAAAGTATTTTATTAACATCATACAACAAAAGAGAATCAATAACAAAGGCATTAATTTAAGATTTCATCAGTCTGTTAGAACTCTGCATGCGCTTACATGCAAATGTTGTCTCACATTAGTCCTTCGTGACAAATATAAAAAGGTAACACAGGATGGCAGAGGAACATATTTACATCATCAAGTGAAAAAATATTAGAATCTATTTACAACTGAGTCAGTGAGAAAAAACAAGTGGTCCCTTCTTTATGTACAGAGTGAAAGTTCAGCAGCCATCTTTATGCTGGACAAGCCTCAATACTGACAACGTTGACCTGCTCCCCAGCACACCGTTTGGCCCCCACCTCACATTCGGTCATTGTAACGGCAGCGCTGCCGACACCAGAGCTGACGCACAGGGGGGCGGAGTCTTTGGGGCAGGCTGACCCACTCTGACAAACACATTTTGATTCTAGAAAAGAGGAATAGTGGTTATATGTACAGATGTAGTCAAATACATACAATCCAGATTCTGAAAAAGTTGGGATGTTGTCTAACTTTTGTCTAATCCTATTTGACATGTATTCAATTGAAAACTGTACAAAGACAGTATATTTTATGTTTAACTCTTATTTTGATGCATTCCATTTTTTATTCATGATTTAAACAGAATCCCAGCTTTTTGGAATTGGGGCTGTATAACAGTTGAATAACAAAAATAAAACCTAAGCTGTAATAGGTATTCTGAGCAATTATCCTTTAAAGACTCACCCTGACAGACTGTCCCTGGTTTGCAATTCTCGCAGGACGTGGACGTCTCCACCGGCCAATCACAGTCACTGTCACTGGCCAGCTCAAAGCTCCGCCCCATACACCGTAGCGCTCCCAGCTGACAAACACTGAGCAAACGCGCACTCGAGCCCATTCTGGCACACAACTGCAGAGAAGTCCTGAATAAAGACAATAGAGATTTTTTTCCCAGTGCTGTTACACAAAGCATTTCTATGGATGCACGGTGCATTCACGCAGTTTTTCTATATTAACAACATTATTATCGCAGATACCTGAGAAAACATTTTTTGGGGGAAAATTTTGCAAATGTTTCTGAATCTTTGAACAACAGCACAATTTTCAAGCAAAAAATAAAAGTTAAATTCAACTATTAGTTATCTTATCATTTCAGACAAAAAAATGCATAATTTTATTACAAGAAAGAAGAATTGATCAACTATCCTATAATATTTATCCTATCAATTCAGAAAAACTGAGCATTTTTATTCACATGTAAATGAATGATTCCTCTACACATATCTGTGTGTGATGCAAAAAAAAAAAAGATAGAAAATCATACTCACGAGCACTGAAATGGCATTTTGCACACACAAGCAGTTTTTCCTAAGTTCTCCCACGGTTTACACTTCAGGCCGGTTGGAGGAGGGGGAGCTGTGGGTGCTGAGAAGAAAACATAGATTGCAGGATTAGTGTGTTTATATTTGACAGAAACACTATCTTAAAGCTGCTATATTTAACATTCTACGATAGACAACAAATCATTCATTTTCATGTCCAATGTTCAATGTTCTAAACCTGTGTATCTGCTCAGCAAAGTTAGCAAAGGACCATGTAGCAGCTAAAGAGCCTGATATTTCCCTCAGTAGTTGGTGGAGGCCAAAAACAATTAAAAAAACAATACTGTGGATGATATTATCTGTTTTGTGTTCATAGTTTGTTTCTGCTTCACAGAAAGGGGCCAAAAACTAATACAGGTTTAATCTGGATGGCAGCAATGATGGCAAATGGAGGTAATGACAAAGAAAAATATCATTAAGGGGAAGAGTTGTGTGATTTATATATATATATATATATATATATATATATGCATTTTTGGTGCACATATGAAATTAAATCTTTTTTAAAAGCCATTTCTTGAAATTTTAACAACTGTTCCAGTAAAAAATAGGTTTTACAGTAGTTATTTTAATTAAAATGCAGCAATTGTTTTTTGCCACTAGGGGGCAGTAAATATCCAAAGAAGTATCTCACCGTATGTAAGTATATTTTTAAGAAGTGAACCTGTTAATGATGTGAATAAATGTACCGTACCGGCTTTACAATGAGCCCTGTCCGGTGAAGGAGACCACTGCAGACTAGAACTACACATGGTCGCAGACTCCTCAGTGTCCAGCACTGAGCCCTCGGGACAGGACAGGGACACACTCTCTCCAATCTGATAGGCTGCTTTCATGGGCGTGGCTATAACTTCACTATTGAGCTGAGGTATCTCACATGTGGAGCCTGTAACAGGAAGAGAGGGATTTTGAGCACAGTGATTGTGATTCCTCAACAGAAAAGTTGCCTGAGAGAGAATATTAAACTGCATGAATGGATTTTGAAATGTTTAATACGCATCTGGATCCACATCTGGATTCATCCTGTGGCACCGAGGATGGTTTAAAATATGTATATGATTTACCTATGGCAACAAAAGTGAATCACCCTTCTTAACCCCAGACTGAATTCCATTTAAATGTGGTACAGTAAGTGGTTTCTTTGTGGAGCCCCGGCAAAGTTAATAGAGCGCAGACGTACTTTTACAAACCATCCCTCCGGTCCTCCACTTCTGGTTTTCACTGCATTCAGCCACAGCGTCTCCACTGAGGTAATAGCCAGTTATGCAGGAGTACTCCACCCTGTTTCCAACCAGGTAAATGTCTTTGGGACTCTGAGAAAAATACAACAATAGCAGCTATACTCAGTCTCCTCCTTAACAAATGTGTCCTACAGTAACACAACATCAATCAAGCACACCCACCTGAATAAATCCGTTCCTGAGGTTTGGAGGCGCTCCACATGTCTTTGGTGGAGTCACAGAGAGACTGAAGCACTGAGGCTCAATCCTCCTGCACACAAACAGTTCACAGTGAGGACACTTAAATACTACGGACACCTGATAAACAAGTGTGTGGCTTAGATTAGATTCAGCTGAATTGGATCATGAGGATCTGAGCAAACCACAATCTGTTCCTGAACCAAACCAAGTAGTTTTGTTGCCTAAACCTAATCAAGCGGTGACCAGTGGTGGATAAAGTATTCACATCCCTTACTTATGTAAAAGTACTGATACCACCAGAATTACTTTACTACAAGTAAAAGGCCTTTATTCAAAATCTATTTAAGTAAAAGTACAAAAGTACCAGCATCAAAATGTGCTTCATCATTCATTTTCATGACAGTTCTTAAGCTGTTTATGCTATCTGCTCAACAAAATTAGCAAATTGCCATTTAGCAGCTAAAAAGCCAAAAACAAGTGTAGCGTAGCTGCTGTTTTTTTATATATATATCTTTTTGCATAATGCAGAATAGACCCACTCAGACTGTAATATATATAATCCAAATATTATAATGTATTATCAGAATACAGGGCTTATTTTTAACTACTTAATGTATTTTTATGTGGTTTAATTTATAAACATGCTTGATCATTTTAAATTGATTGTATTTTTTGATGTTAAATCTTGACCTAAAAAGGCAGCTAAATTAGTGGAGTAAGAAGTACAATATAAGTATAAAATTACATATGTGGAAATACTCTACAAGTAAAGTACAAGTCAACAAGATTGTACTTAAGCACAGTACCTGAGTAAATGTACTTAGTTACATCGTGTGTTTGTGTTTGGAGGTTTCGTGGTTGATGTTCGGGTGGAGCTGTTCCTTACTGTAAGTGCTGGATGTCTGCGTCCTCACAAGGCTTCTGCTCCGTCTGGAGTCCGGAGCAGTGCTGACCGCCTCTGCTGGGGGCGGGGTTGTTGCAGCTGCGGCTCCTTGACATTTGACCTCGAGAGCAGGAGGACCAGGAAGTCCAGCAGCTCCAGCTGCCATGAATCACCCCTGACAGAGAAAGAGAAAGAGGGATGGAAAACAAAGACACCATGAATGATAGTGACATGACCTATTTTTTTTGTCTAGGGTTAGCTTCAAACTTGCATTAAATCTTGATTGATCTAATTGTGATACACATTTCAGAATAAACAGGATTCTTTTTTTCTTTATCATGTTTATGGTTACCTATTGTGAGAGTCCAATGTCTTTTTTTATTGTAAAGCAGGTTTAGGTGCTATATATTGTGACAACAGTACTATATATAGGTAGAAAGAACCGTCACAGTGCTGCAGTTATTACTGCAGCCCCCAGGAGAAGTGCAGGGACTTGAAAAAAATTTGACATAGTAGCCAAACCATGTAATAATTACAGCTAAAACAGATCAGGCTAACGCAGTCAAAACATTTACACAGATATTATTTAAATGTTCTTATAATTGTCAAATTTAACTGAATCTAGTCGTATGATATCTCTCCATGCTCCCATCAGGGTCTCGTGGTGGTTTTACCCGGTTGTTCTCCGATCACAGCCCCCCTCTCGCAGGCCCGTCCTGAGGTTCCCTGCCGGCAGACGCAGCGACACGTGGAGCCCGTCAGCAGCGGCTGGCCGTTGTTCTGGCAGGGCCGGCAGTGACAGGGATGCTCCTCTGCCAGGTACTCCTCTGTGGCTCTTTTCATGTGGAGCTTCTTCAGACCTGCACACTGCACCTCCTTCACCAGCTCATAGAGAGGACGCAGCTGGAAAACAAGGTCAACATTAAGGTAAATGAATGTGCTTATTGAGAAAAGGAAGAACTACACATAATACAAACAATGTAATCATTCATAACTATATTAACATAAATATATTGATCAGAAATGTATTTTATTTCCCCTATTATTGTAATGATTGCACAGAAAAAGAATCCTGTATAATGGAAGAAGTGTAAGGCCAAAATGCACGTAAGAGGCCATAAAAACAAAGCTTTGCTGCAACCAGCTGCGTACCTTCTGATCTACGACTTCAGGGAAGTCTTTGACAGACGAGGCCCAGTTATCGTAGATCTCCCCGTTAGTTTCTGGGTTTTCCAGATCCAGAAGAGACAGAGCGCTTTGAAAGGCCGGATCTCCTCCAAACGTGTTCACCTTAATGGGCAGCTTGTTTACGCTGTGTTCTGCAGACAAATAGAAAGTTTCCGCTAATGTGTGATAGTCAAGCTTTATTAATGTTTTCTTTAATCTCAAGAACTATTCTACTTATTTTTCTGAGCCCAAGAGATGGTTTAAAGAAAAGGACTCAAGCAATGGTACTGAGTGTACTTTCAGGCCTTTGTTGAACAGAGAGCGCCATCTAGTGGGCTCATAAAATAAAGAAAATGGTTCATGAGGCTTCATTGGCACACAAAATTTCACACATGCAAAAAAATGATTTCTTCGACCTTCCAGGGCACACTGTGTGCATTTCCAATCTAAATAAGAAAGCTTTCACTTACCGTGACTGGTGGGAATAGATTGAGTCAGTTTTTCACAGACAGTCTTGACCTTCTTCCTGAAGAGACGGCGTTTCACCTTTCTCCAACACCACTGGTAATCTATATTTGTAATACCTTTACACAAACAAGGTGGGAGCAAAATAGTTAAAAAAAATAATCAATTTTTATATCAGTAAAGCTAATTCCCCAAAAATATGACAATCAAAAGGAACTAATATTGTAAGCAACATTCTTATCATTTTAATCGAAGTTCTTACTGGACGATTGGAGCGATTGGCGGTCTAACTCCAACAAGGCTTGGTATTCCCCTCCGAGTGAGCCCTCAGAGAGGTAGTGTGTGCCGTATGTCTCAAACAGCCGGCGGTAGGCAGAGTAGTCGTACGTGTACGGCAGCGAGGACAAGGCCTTCCAGAAGCCCTCAGACAGAGTCAGATACTGAGGGGCCGAGTTCTGGAACTGGGCCAGCTCCACTTTATTCTTCAGGATTATGAGTTTGTGGGCCTGCGTAGTAGATTTGTAAAGACTGGGGTGTGATTGTCTGTAATCTGGTGAGTGGAAAGCTTGGTAGTATTTAGTATTTACAAAGAAGAACGGAATAGAACATCAGGTTTCATTTTTACCTTTTTTTCAGTGAGCTCTTGATGAAAAGAGCGACGGTCGTGTCCCACTAAGGCGTTGGATGTGATATGCTGCATGTAGTCCCAGGAGCTCTCATAGGATTCATCGCTGTCTTCATTGTTTACTGTCACCTGCAGCACAAAGCAGTGTTGAAGTTCAGCATTTGGTGTAATGAGAGCAGCTGCTGAGAGAACAGCTAACAGCCTCTGTTATGTACTTTGTTTATGATGTTAATATTTGTCTGATGCCCTTAGAGAGAGAAATGAATGTAAAGAAAATGAATAAACATATATATTACTTTTACCAAAGAAATTTGGTTTTTGAATAAGCAAATTAGATTTAGATCTAATATTTAGATTTAGATTCTATAATTAGATTTAAATTTCATTTTTAAATTCAACATTTAGAGGTAGATTACATTAGATGATTTTTTAAGATTTAAATTAATTTTTTAGATCTAATATTTAGACTTAATTTCTAGATTTAAATCTAATTTTTAGACCAAATAGCACGTTTTAACATTTAGATTGAAATTGAATTTAAATTCAGCTGAAATATTTTGATTTCAATTTTAGATTAAATAACATTTTTAGATAAAATATTTAGATTTAATGTTCAGATTTAACAATTAGATATATATTTTAGATATCATTTTTAGATTTAAATGATTTTTTAAAAATCAAATATTTAAATATTAGATTTTAGGTATTTTATATTATATTTTAGAATTAGATACTATTTACAGTTTGTGTTTATATTTAACATTTTTCTTTCAAATGTTAGGGAAATAAGTCAATTTCTAAAATATATCATCTAGAAAACTGAATTTACATTCAGTGTCCAATATATTTCAGTTGGGAAATAAAAAGCATATTACATTTTTTACTGCCTAATAGTATTAAAAAAAAATGCATTTCATATCTTCAGCAAAGAAGTCAGACGTTTGCTCCTATCTATGAACAACACCACCACGAATCTGTTTTTTCTTATATTTGACTCACCTCAAAGTTGTACCTGAGGATGTTCTGTGGCAGTCTGTAATAGACCTTATGGTCACCACTGAACACCTTCCTGCACTGCCCTCCAAAGCTCAGTGTGTTGATCACACCTGCCCTCAGTTTGCCTGTCAGCACGTTGTACCTGTAAAGGACGACACAACAACTGTTATTTAAATTCACGACCGTAAAGACACAGTTTTAGTGGTGTTGGAGCTGTAGCCACTCACCCTCTGCCTGTGAAGTCAGAGTTGGGAGGTGTTTTGTCGAGGTCACATGAGTAGTGACTGCTGTCTGGATCGCAGCTTCTCTCGTCCAGGCCGTCCTCACAGTCCTGGTCTCCATTACACACCAGAGACCGGCTGATACACTGACCTGTAGATAGAAATGTAAATAGATACTGTGGCACTTTTGTTCATTTGAACAGTAAAAATTCTAATAAACCTTTTTGTTAAATATGATCTATATCACAACATACCAGAGGTACAGCGGAACCTGTCTCCACAGCCTGTTGCCAGGGGACATGTCTTCTGTGGGACACATGGTTGTGTTTGTGTAGCTTCTCCTACACATGGCAAACCCCCATACTGGCCGTACACCTCCACATGGCGAGTCCGCACCTGAATAGGAAGCCACCATAAACATGAAAGGAATTAAAGATGTGAACCAAGAAATTATCAGCAGCATTTTTTTTTTACTGTTTTAATTTATTCTGGCATGAATTTAGAACACCACAGGAAGACACATTGTATAAAAGATGTTTGGCCTTTCTGGCAACTCCATTACAGTTTCCACATTTTATCTACCATGACGCTATAATGAGATTTTAAGACATAGTATAGTCATTTTGTATTTCATTTCATTGATTATATACCTTTAATACATGTATGTAATGTGTATTCAAAAATAACAAACAGATATCACTGTATCAGTCGTACATTCCCAGTGGCCATGCCTGCATTTCAAGCAACCCTACTTAACACCCTGACCCCAGTCTGATAAGCCCTAGCAGCAACTTCCAGGGCTGAAAATGAAACCACAGTGAAGTGTCAAAAACTGCAGTTCCTCAAATGACCACTTGAGGGTGGCTCCAAAAATGAGTCGATCCCCATAGACCCCCGTGATAAAAAAATACCCAAATTTACAGATGAAATCAGCATATTTATAGTCTGGTACAAGCATGGGTTTAGTTTCATAAAAAAACTGTATGGTAGATCCTTTTCCCAGTCTATGGTCTACACCAGCATTAAAAATGGTGATATGTTGCTGCAAGTATAATTTTTTTTTTTTTAATGGGATCATTATTATAAACCTGCATGGGAAAATAATAAATCTGCTCAAATCTTCAACTTTAACTCTTTACCAATGGTGAATCATCTCAACTGTGCTGACATAGGAGCAAAAACAGCAAGAGAGTCTAAAAAAGAGGAAGCTGTAATGTTAGCATTGCCAGAGTTTATACTGCTCCACTGTTATAGTAATGAATATAAGTCTAAATAATGTTGTCACAAGTATTATGAGTATCTGTGTGTACCTTTGTACTGGAGCAACCATCACACTCAGACCACTCTCCATAAGAGCCCCATCTGCAGTTCACAGGCTGCTGACAGCTGAGAGGAATGAAAACCAACACTGTTAAAAAATATTTTTTTAAATATTGGACTTACACAGCAGCAGTAAAATACGATTTTTTTGAAATAATAATAAATAAGCTACATTCTTATGTCACAGAAATATGGGTAGCATGCCGTGAGATATTTTATATATACATTAATACATTATCTGTGGTAATATTACAGTAAGATTTAAAGACAGCGAGCATGTGTGTGCACCTACCAAACTGGGGACAGAAAGGTGACCAACAACGCCAAAGCTGCAGTCAAATTCAACTGTACACACAAAGGCAAGAAAACAGATAACTCAATTAAAATTCATAATTATTAGCTGGATCAACATAAATCACCTAACTGACATTTTTGCCAGAGTGATGTCACTAGATATGAATGTAAAGGTGTTTACAGTACCTTCATGATGTTCTCCTCAGAGTCCGGCCCTCTCGTCTGGTCCAGCACTGAAACACTCTGGGTCATATAATCAGTAG
>CAFUXE010002823.1:27615-47209 GCA_903364295.1 Serranus cabrilla | reverse complement strand
TCATGAGTGGTTGCGCCACAGTTATTTATCCTGGACGTCAGAGGCTGAGTCTGCGGGAATTGGGCAAAGGTCAAAAAACCCCACTTTGTGACACAATTTTCTAAAACAGTTATGTATTTGTATGAATTTGCATTTTTCTTAAAATGTTTTTAATGTTTTATATGAACAAAAATGTTTCCTAACTCTGTCACACTACATTGTCATCAAACCCTGTCAATGAAATGTCTCTACAACTACAACTACATACACACTGCAACAAATATTTCAACATATTTTGTAGAAAATCTAATGTCTTATAGTTTCCAAATCAAATTTGTTTTGACACGGTCAAAACTACGATGACTTATTTATTATGTGCCATTTAAACTCACTTAATTAGTAAACTTGTGCTGTACATTCAAACACATACTAATACCAGTGAAATGGGAATAAAATAGAAGAAAATGGAAAAGCAACAAAAGAAAAAATTATAAAATAAAAAATAAAAAGACAGCAATAAGCCCCATAAAAACAACAACAAATAACTTTGCTTATGAAGGGGACACATACCTCAGGTCATCATGCACCAGAGAACAGGACCAGCGTCACAAACAGCCCCTTCACCACATCTGGATCTTATCCAATTAGAATAAAACACCACCTGATAACCAGGGTGGACTTTTACAAAGTGCATTTACTAGAGTATCTACTAAAGTAAATGTTTGAGTCTGTTTACTTGAGATCTTTTTTTCTTTTTCTTTTTTAACATTGCTGTGACAAGTTGTATTGTACCAGGTCCTTTATGAATCCACTGCTGACGCATACTCTACTAATAAGTAAAAAAAAATGTGTTAATGTTTTAATCTAGTCAAATAAATACAGTACAATGTACTGGCTCCAGTGATTTAACTCAAGAGAACAAATAATAGAATACTATTCTGCCAGGAGTGTCTATACTCTAGACTCAAGCACTGGAGTTGTGTACTTTGTCCACCCCTGTAGCTGACTGGGTTGAAGCCGGTGGGCTGTGAGCCTTCACTGACACATATATAACTAGATGTGGTTGCCATCTAGTGGCAACTTGTGGTCTTAACACCAAGACACACTAGCTTGTGTGTGACTCGTATGTCTCCCTGTTTTCATGTAGTGGTGGAATGTAACTACGTTCATTTACTCAAATAATAATAATAATAATAATAATAATGATAAGTTATATTTATATAGCGCTTTTTATGACACTCAAAGACGCTTAAACACTGGCCTTGAATACAATTTTGAGAGGCAAATATTGTACTTTTTACTTTATTACATTAAGCCGACAGCTTTAGTTACTTTTCAGGTCGAGAGTTAACATAAAAAACAGGATGAATTTAAAGTGATTAGACTTTTTTTTTAGACCTTATAACAGTATATTTTGTAGTTAAATGAAAAAAAATTTCTGCTTGCATACATGCAAAAATAATATTAATCCAATAACATATATGGAACATACAGTATAAAGCAATGTGAGTGGGACCATTCTGCATAATGTTTTTTTTTTTTTTTACTTTTAATACTATAAGTACATTTTGATGCTGGAACTTTTGTACTTTTACTTCAGCAAGTTTTGAATGCAGGACTTTTACTTGTAATGGAGTCATTTCATAGTGTGGTATTAGTACTTTTACTGCAGTAAGGGATCTGATTATGAATACTTTTTCCACCACTGTTTTCATTACAGATGTAGTAGACGGTGTTTGGAGGAGTCTTTCCCCCTTCCTGGTTGGGGACATTCATAAACATAAATCTTACCCTCCAGCTGGGGTTTAGAATGTCGACCAGGCAATTCCAGGACCAGCTCACCTCTGCTCCCATTATTATTACCATGATTGCAATCCATTCCTGATGCTATTTATTTATTTTTTCAGGTCTTTATAAATTGTAAACAACTATTCTTCCTGGAGTCCACACCAAGCCACACCACCTCCAGGCCTGAACAGTGAAGCCAATGCTGAAGCCCCTGTTCCTGTTTCTGCCTTCTCTCTAATGTCCAGCAGGAGGGGTCACACCACCAGCTACAAAAGGAAGTCAGTGTCCTGATGAGAGTGTAGAACTGTGTGTGTGCATTTGTCTCTGCCTGTGTATGTGTGCGTGCAATGCAAAGCATGTGCAGAGTGTGTGGGTGGTCCCTACAGTCAAAAACAAGTCGCTGACATGTGAGTGGGTGAGACTCACATGTTCCACAGATGGAACATGACCTGAAATGTGACTCCACAGGCTGAGAAATACCGCCCTAAAACGGCTTCTTTTACATAGACAAACTGCATTTCAAGTTATGCCGTAGAACAATGCAGTATAGTTGAACTTTATTCCAGTAATTGTTGTTATCTTTTTTAAGGCTGATCATAGTTTCCATCCACATTCTTTTTGGCCCATAGGAAATATGAACTTGCATTTTACAGTACAAGTACAGTACTTATTGGGGTTATGGTACACAGAAAGATAAAGGATGAAGTGAAATTTACGTGAGCAATTCCATTTTGTGAGACTTTTTCTTCCAACAGTTTATTTCACTGCATTTACTTGGTGGTTAAAGATTCTTTGCAGACTGAGTACAGTTTACTGATAATACTGCTTTGCTTATGTCCCCAGTATCCCCAAATTATGACTTAGTGTCTATCTTAAATAATGTAGTTTATGTAAAGTATTGCAAAAATAACGAGTTAGTATAGCAAATATAATGACATAATCTTAATAAAAAAGGATGAATATCTCAATATAATGACTTAGTATCATAAAAATAATATGCTATTTCAAAAATAATGAGAAACTTTCAACAAATAATCACGTAGTACCTCAAAATAATAAACAAATAAAATGATAATTATACGAAAATGATGAGAACAATTTAAATATCTCAAAGAATTTCGTTAGAATCGTTTGAGAAAGTTTCTTTTGTTGTTGAGACTCAGAATTTCAAGATGGCCTACTCCTTCATCATTTAGTAAAAGCTTCTAATTTTCTTAATTTTTTCATTATTTTAAGATAAATAAATCCTTATTTTGAGGTATGAAGACATTAACTTGATATACTTACAATAATAAGTCAGTATTTTGTGATGTCTTGAGTCATTATTTTCAAATACTATGCCATTACTTTGAGAAACAAAGTCATCATTTTGAGAAACTTATTCATTATTTATAATTATTTTGAGATACTAAATCATTATTTATAGGGTTTTTTTTTCATTGTAAGATTAAGTTTTCGGCTTTCAGTTTTTTTTTTTTTTTATCGGTGCAGTTGGCCTTCCATACAGACTGCAGCCCACGTTTCCTGGAGATCCTCGGCTTGTGTCCCTGCTGTATCCAGACTCCACCGACAGGTGTCGCTCTCCGCTCTGCCTCAGGAGCAGCAGGCTGATTACAGCTGAGCGGCAGCTGCGAGCACACAGACCGTGAGTCAGAGCAGGATTTCTTCGACAGCGTTACCACCCTGCATGCTCCTCGGCTAAACACAGTCCCAGCAGGTTTTCAGCCAGTGTTTGCGGACTGTGTAGAGCGGGGGTGGAGTTCGTTTGTGTCAGTTGAGTTTTCGATGTTGTTGCTGTTTTATCAAGAGAACCTGTGAGACAGGACGGAGGACAGACTGCTGTCCACACAGCGGTGAGTTACTTTTCACGTCTGTCCTGCATGACATGTTTACGTAGCATTACGCAGGTAAACCGAGAAACCGACTTTATCTGACAACGTGCTCATAAAGATCCACTGAAACTGTGGAGGCAGCTTGCAGATTACTTCTTGTTACCATGTCAAAGCTATCTACATTTCCCTGCTCCATGAATCTTGCACAATTCCAGTGAGCACACTGGGCTGAAAGCCCACACGGTGGAGTGGATTTATCATAAACTTACCAAACTGACAACCACAGTGAAGACACGTTGTTTACAGCAGACTACACAGGCCCATAAAGGTAGAAGTCAAGTCAACAGGTGAAAAATGACTAACTCACTCATGTAGTTCAGTTTTAGGGAGTTTAGTTACTTTATTAAGGTGCAATGCAAAAAACACAAACAAGTAGTTAAACAATCACTTGGTTGATTAAGCAGTAAGCACGTGTCAATCATGAATTTGCAACCTTTGTAATACTTGTTTGTCAAATCAAAATGCCAAAAATTCCCTTTTTCATAGTGGAGATTTGCTCTTTGTCTTAGTGTCATGTAATGATAAAGTGAATATTTGGTGAAACAAAACTTTGAAAAGGATTTAACTTTGTGGTTTAAGACAATGCATTTTTACTGTTTTACATTGTACTGATAAAATAAATGATTGGTAAACTAATCAGTGATAAAAAAATATTCTTCACTACAGCTTAAGAAATGCGAACATTTAACTAAAATGCATTATGCATTTTAAAGCTGTAATACAGCTGTGATTCACCAAAGGATGGGGCGCTGTAACGTAAATAGAACAGTATGTACTTATTTGTTAGTACTTTGTGAGCTTTAATTGAAAACAGGTAGTGTATTTTATATCCAATCTGATAAACTTTTATTTTTGTAAATATACATTTTACATTTTACACAGCTTCCTAGCCTCTTTGGATTTGTGGTTTTAGTTACATTGTAAATCACAAAAAGTATGCCTAAACATTTAGATCTTTATATAATGTTGCACTGCAAAACAAGCTGGTGGGAAACAATTGAGTTATATATTTTTCCAAGGAGTTGATACGGACCAGTTTATCAAAGAAAAGTGAATAATGGACTTTAACCCAGCAGCAACACTGAGGTCTGAGTGAAAGTGAGGTGAGGCCCACGGGGTGATCACACGGACTACAAAAAGAGGTCAGACTGTATAGAAGTGTATGAAAAAATAAATCTCATTCTAACTTGATAAATTATTTCAGTAAACATTTTTCTAATGATTTTAAGGTCCCAGTAAATTTACTTACATTTGTAGAGTTTGGAAGTTTGAACATAGGTTGGTGGTCACGCCCTTCCCCAGTGTAGCCAAGATGCTAACTGTTGAGCCGCCTGGAAATGCTCCATTTTGGCCCGTATCATTTTGAGCTTTCTCTTTTGAAGAGAAAGCGGGGTCTGGTCTGATTGGTCATTATGGTTCTTTTGCATCTGTACTCTTGGTATCTCTGCACCATCATTGCAGCCGGGAACTGATTTTATGGCACCTAGCTGCACTTTTTACCTATATTTCGATATATAACAAGTCATTGTTTCAGTCAGTCATTTATTAATGTTAGATACTGTGTACTATTTACACATTCTAAATAGTGTTGTGGTTACATTTTGGTGTGACAGTTGTTATGAGGGGTCAAAATTAAACCAGACCACACTGTGAAGGAATAGAATATGAACAGTATTTAAGGTTTAAACTTTGTCATGACCTTGAATCAGGTCAGTGTCTGTTCATCTTAACTGAATGTGTGCCATCTGCAGTGATGTGGGTAGTTAAGTCTGTTAGAGTGTCTTATCAGCATGAGACATCCCAGAGTCTGTTCCTAACAGACCTACTGTGGTGAACAAAGATAATACTGTGACAGAGTTCATGTTGCAAATCAGCATTTTTCATTCTCACTCCAGGCACAAGCATTGGTGGCACATATAATTATGTATCTAGCTCCACCCAACACAAGTAAAGAAAGATTGTGTTACTATTTTTAGCATATTGTGAACCTATTGAGCCTAACACAGAGCCTGACTGACGCTGATATTTTGACTAAGTAGACAACAGACAGGATAATAAGTAAACCAATCAACCTATATTAGCCAATATTAAAAATGCTCATAAACACAAAGACAATTTTTGGCAAGTAGCCTTAATATTTGACTATTATAGAGCTGTCTACAATGAGGCAGGATGTTGTACAGATTAATTTGTTAATTATTGGTGGCTGATCGATATGGCCTAAATGCTCCATCTGGATATACACTCACCAGCCACTTTATTAGCGAGTAAGGTGTACCTAATAAAGTGGCGGTGTGGTCTTCATCTGCTGGATGTGTTGTGTGTTCAGAGATGTTCTTCTGCAGACCTTGGTTGTAACGAGTGGTTATTTGAGTTACTGTTGAACCAGTCTGGTCATTCTCCTCTGACATCAAGGCTCACTGGATATTTTCTGTCTTTTAGACCATTCTCTGTAAACTCTAGAAAAAATCCCAGTAGATCAGCAGTTTGTGAAACACTCAGACCAACAACCATTCAAAGTCTCTGAAATCACCTTTCTTCCTCATTCTGATGCTTTGAACTTCAGCAGCTTGTCTTCACCATGTCTATATATGGCTGGAAAGCAGTTTGGCCACTGGTTTTTGAACTTTGCAATAGAAACGGTATAGAAAAATGGTGAAGTAGTGGTTGGCACTTTTACTTCACCACAAGTTCGTCTCTGGCTTGTGGTTCTTCTGTGTGGAGTTTGCATGTTCTCCCCGTGTCAGTGTGGGTTTCTCCAGGTCCTCTTGCTTCCTCCCACAGTCCAAAAACATGCAGCTTAGGTTTAACTGGTGACTCTAAATTGCCTGTAGGAGTGAATGAGAGCGTGATGGTTGTCTGTCTCTAAGTGTCAGCCCTCTGATAGTCTGGCGTCCTGTCCAGGCCCAATTTCAGCTCTACTTCATTGGAAAACCAAGTATGCCTGCTGAGCTCTAACAGAAATTCAAGTCACATATACACAAAGAGCCCATCTTCTGGGTTGAATAATTCTGCTTTACATGATAATGTGAATCCTGTACACAAGGCACAGTAAGTAAGATCTCAATAAGGCCCAGAATTAGTAGAATATTTTGCATGTGCAGGCAGGAACACAGCAGCGTTGGCTGGATATGGATGTCATGATGGGAAGAAAACTGTTCTCTCCAGGAAAGATAAACAGTGTGAATACCACGAAGAAAATGTGCATGAAACATGCTCAGAATCTGATTTAGACCTGCGGTTCCTCCCTGCTGCTTAATTAGTGTTGTGTACTAAAATTCATCACTTGGATTGTTGCTTTTTTTTCACCTCATTTTAAATGACATGGAAAAAGATATGAGACATTTGGCAGGTCTTACTTTTCTGAAGGACATGTATATATTCTTGCTTGCTCTGAAAAACAGAAATGAAAACATTTGATGTTTTTTAATTTCCTAACATGTGGAGTTGTAGTTATGAAAGATGATAAAGAAAATCTGAAGGTGAAACACTGAAATGAGTTGGCATGCCAGTTGGTAAAGTTTCAGTAACGTAGATTGACACAGTGGAAGTTGAAGTGGGTGTTGGAAAAAGTCCAAATGTTAGATGATGTTTATGCATAAAAGAAAATCAAAAAAGGTGTTCTGAAAGCAGTTAAAATTGAAATGCTGAAAAAGAAAAGTTTAAACGTGCAAGCAGCGAATGAAGCTGAAGTGACAATTTGACAATTGAAAGAAGTTTGTGTCAGTTTAATTGTGAACATTGAATGAAGATCCCCAAAGTATTTGAAGTGGGAATGAAAGTGGACATACTTAAAAAAGTTGAGGTTTTAATTTAAAGAGATTTCAGTGTTTCAATGTAAGTACTGGGTGAAGTTAAAGTACAGTGGGAGTGAAAGTGAAGCTGCTGACAGGTATAGAAAGTAGTAGGTGAAGTGCAAACATTAAGTAAAAGCAATGAAATCCTTGAAATTTGAATACCTGAATGCAACTTCTATCAGTGGAATATCTGATAACAAAAACTATTATCCATCTTAACAGGTTTAACAGGTTTAGGAGACAAAAAGGGGCCTCATGAGCTGAGAAAGAGTTCAAATTTCAAGTCTTCCGCAAAATATTTGCAAAGTGGGAACAGAGTGAATGTTCGGATGTAGAATAAATAAACAGATAAGCTGCTATGTGTGCACTGGAGTTAACATACAGAAGCATTCAGTCATATGATGAATGCTTTTATCTAAAGCGCTTTACAGTTGTGGGCTTATAGGGCTTTATCATGGGTCAGCCCTCTCCTCTAAAAAACTTAAGGAGTGTTTAATGGTGGTGGTGGGCTGGGCCTCATGTTATGTGGTTCAGCTGGGTGAACTGCACTGAGAAACTAACATTCGCCACGTTTCCTCCACAGCTCCACACCATGGCTGCCACTCTCACCATGCTCTTCTTATTCCTTCACCTCGTCACTTCAGTGTCGGGGTCAGCTTCTGAGCAAGGTATGATTATGAATATTTATTTCATAACTCAAACATATATTGGCATTTGAGGAGTTTAGAAACATTTTAGTGATTAATATGCATACAGTGTATTAACATGTTGTGTAATAATGTTTGAAACTTTTATCCTTGGCATTGGTGATGCTTCTTTGACATCTGGTGTCTTCTAATGCCCAGATTTTCTTATTTTTGTTGTGCAATAGCCCAACACTAGATAAAACACGTTTTTGAGATAAATCTGCTCTTAATGGGCCACAGGACAGTTTCAACCCAGAATAATACTAAAATACTAAACATGTGTTGTTATCCTGTGTGTTTTTTGCTGCTTTGGCATTCAAATGAATATGAAATGTGTTGCACAACAGCGGAGCCCTCCGCACAGAGCCACAGGGTACAGCCAGCACATTTCTAGTGAAGTGGCTTCCCAGGAATTCTAGAGAGCAGAGAGTACTCCACTGTGGAACAATGAGAAGCTGTTTAGTGTCGAGGCCCCCCTTTGTACAAAGCTGCTCCACAGTGGCAGTGGAGAGGTTGTGTATTTGCATACATGGGTTGTATCTTATCCACATATATAAACTGGGTCTGCATCGACCATTAAAGACACATGGGGACATCCTGTGCTTTGTCTTGTTTACATTTTACAACACTCTGTATTTTAGCCAAGGTGTTGACCAAAGAATGGTTCAAATTCCTGTTCTCCTACTACAACGTTTTATTCTGTTTTTGTTTTTGCCTTTATGAACAAGGCTGATGTGTTCTGACAGGCATGTTTTTTCCCTGTGGCTAAAAGGGAGTGAATGTTTTCAACTTAATGCCAGATTATTCACTGAAATGTATGGCGGCTCAGCTAAGTTTTATTTTTTGTAATTGTAGTCTTAGTATCAGGTCTGGCAACTTTTGATAGCCTGCAGATTTCTGAATCGCTGCCATCATCTTAAATTTTGTTGAGTGATTCAGTCTGTTGTTGCTGTGTGTATGGCTGCTTGCCCAGTTACATGCTGATACAAAACGAAGAGCAAACATTTAGAGTTCATTGTGTCAGTTTTTTCTAAGAGAGGTACTTTGTCCTGCAGGGTAACATGCATTTGAAGACAGACGCTAAACTAGCAACATAAGCTGAATAAGCTAGCTTTATTAAAAGACAAAGTGTTCACAATTTTAAAATGGTGTCAGACAACAAGGTACTGCTGCGTGTGGCACCAGGTGTTATATTTTCAGTGGGTAGCAGCAAAACCATTGACTGCATAACAGAAGTGGATGTAGCGACCATGAAGTCACCCAATTGTTTGTGGTCTACCATTTTAAAGGCTGGAGTTTGGCATTTTCACCATCGCCATCTTGGTATTTTGGAGATAGATGTGACCATTATTTGTATGAGAGTCACCTGCTTGGTGCAGCCATGTACCATATAGAAAACATTAAGTGGCCCACCTAATGCTAGTTCTAGCTAGCTAGCATGCATCAGTGATTCAAGGCAACTGCAATATTAATAGGGTGCTAATTTTTGCAAACAAAAAACAGGCTTTTCAGACCTTGTCCAAAAATGAGTCCACTTCCTTCCTGTCCAGTCTATGAGTAAAACCCAGCCAATTACTGATGTGCCAATGAGGCCTCATGAACCGTTTTCTTTGTTTTCTGTGCCCACTAGATGGTGCTCTCTGGTCAACAAAGGACTGAAAGCACTCTCAATTACCATTGCTTGAGCCTATTTCTTTAAATCAAACGCACCATTTATTGGACTCAGAAAATAAAGAAAATGGTTCATGAAGCTTCATTGGCACATCACTAACAATGACACATAGGCTGCTATTAGCCACCCACTCAGTCTCACCTCAAGAGTGTTTTGTAGCGTAAAGTAACATTATAATGGAGTGATGTTGCAAGAACTAGTATCGTTCCTAGTTCTTGCGTGAGGACACAATAGAAAGTGGGATTCTGTGAACTAAGTTCTCAGAATTATGAAAATACTCCTCTGGTCCAGAAGCAGCTGTTACCCCTTTGTTTAGAGGACTGCAAGTTTTAGAACATAAGCTGCCCAAAATACCTCCTTTACCTTGCAGCTCTATTGCTGCACCAGCAGCCAGAGGTGCTAATTCTGCAAATTGAATGGCCCCTGTACGGCTGAACATGTGCTTCTTGTTGCTCACCACCTGAGCACCACTCTTTATATCTCTCCAGGCTCAGGACATTGCTTCTTGATGTGATTACAAGGTCATCCTTTCAATCGTCACTTTCAGGAATACACAGGATTTTCTTTTCTCTTTTTCTGTTCATGTTTGCCCCATAAGGCTTGTTGGGTTAAAGTAAAAGGTTCAGTAATCATTGTTGAGAGCACTGTGGCTCTTAGCCACGGAAGGAAATGGCTCTTTTTAAATGCAGAGGATGAGGTATTTCCCCCTGAGAGTGCACTGATTGATGTCTGAACACGTGACTCTCTAAAGAAGTGTTTGCTCAGAGGAAAGACATTAATGAAGGCTTCCCACCATCACACTGTGCACCCAGTAATGTAGGCTTTAGGAGGAAAACGCACTCTTAACACAATGAGCTTGCTCTACCTGATTATAGAGGCGATCTGTACGAGTGAGTCCTTTAAAGGAAATTAATACTAGCTGCTACTTCCTGCTCCCTTCGAAATTGTGGCTGAAAGGAAACGCTTATCAAAACAGATGGAGCGAGGATGTTTTGTTTCACCCTGAAATAGACATGACGCGTCGCAGGCCTCGGAGAGAAATCGTGCTGTAAACATGTTTACTTTGTAGGTTTGAGTCACGTAATGAGAATATGTTGTAAATTGATATACCATCTTGGTAATTGTGTGTGTTTTGTGGTGCTGTCGGCTGTTTTCATAAAGTGCTCGGCTTCCTCTGTGCACATGTTTACTTACACCAGGGGTGAACTCTGCATGGCAGCTGGTGAGCAAACACAGCAGCACTTACTGTGAAAGCACACAAGCAGAAAAATAAAGGTTTGCAAGTTGATCTAATATGTGAAGGTGTAGTGGGGCAAAAACACTGTTTTCCATTTTTATTGACCTTTCTCATTTGTAGTGGTAGAAAAAATATTCCAATCTAATGGCTACGTAAAAGTATCAAAACCACAATGTTAAATGAAGTCCTGATCAAAATTATCAACATCCAGATGCTCTTCAAAGTGTATGTTCATGTCCAAACAACAGTTAAACCCCCCAAAATATAAAATTTGTTATCGTATATATAACACAAATTAAAGCAGGAAATAGTCACATTTAGTAGCTGGAACCAGTAAAAAAAACAGATCAAAACAAAATCCAATTAAAAAACTGCAAATACATTTTCTGTCGATTGACTAATCATTTAATCACTAATCCAGACTGCATTTGTGATTGAGATTCAATTAATGGTGCAGCCCTAGTACTGAACGTAATGCCACCTGGATTAAACTCTTTACCAGCCTTATGACCTTTAATTGACCTGTGGCAAGCGGTAAAATGTTGCAATACACAATGTATCAATGTAACAAGTTCCCTGACATTTGTTTACTTTAATATCTTCTCCTGATGTACAATAAATTCAGTTACATTCATATCTACTAAAGTATGATTAAACATTTTTAGGGATATATTTTGGCCCTCAGAGCCATTGGTTAAGGTTAGAGAGAGTGTGTGTGGTGGAGACAAAGAAAAGAGGAGATAAGGTGTGTGAGGTGGACTCTTTACCCACCTATGGGTCTAGACTACACCCTTACAGCTGTACCTTTTACACAGACCTCAGCTCACCGGTGTTGCAGCGCAGAGGCGGAACAAACCTGCCCCCCATTCTGCCTCCATAACCTTTATACATTGGCTCGGGCCAATGTTCAATTTACAGTCAGCAGTGGTTTGCATCAACTGGCAATGCAGGTCTAGCAGTCGATGCATTGACGATTTTTTTTCTGCCAGAAAGACACTGCCATGTTGAGTTTGAAGGCAGTTTGAGGGCCAGTTAGGAGGCGGTACCTAATCTCAAACCAGTTCTTTGCATTTCAAAAGCCAAGTATTACTTGAAATTCAGATTTTTAAGTAAAATCATGTATAATAATAATAACATATCAGGAATATGAAAAAGTACTCTCGCACACTCCAAAAAAACCCTTATGATAAATCAATACTACACGTTTCCTGTCACACACACACAACTCAGAAACCAGCTACATGTCCTCATATATCATGTTGAAGTGAGCCACATAAATGCTCCACATAGCTCAGTGTCAAATTGATTTTTCTCTTAATCCTGAGCTAAGCAGAGTTCCGAGGAGCAGTCATGCATCGGGTAAACAGGTTATTTTTAACCTGTAACTCCCCTTCCCTGAAGCACCCGAAGTGGGCCAGAGGTATTCATCATCCTCTCCGAGTGCTGCCTCTCAGCTCTGAAGGAGCCGTCTTGTCCCCACATGTCCTGGTACTCAGCCAGCAGCACGGCTCATGTGTTGTTCCCGTCTGACATGTTGATGAGGTCAGCCGATACCTGCTGCTGTCCCCAGAATCATTGATCATAAAGCCTCCTGGTAATCAGCGGTGTTTACTTAACTGAATGTAAAAGGGCTCCCTCAGCTGTTTGTTTAAAGGGCCAGTGTACCCACATCACACACACACATATTTTCTCACTAAAGCCTGGATTATATGCTCCAACTGGACAGCTGCACACACCGCGGACACATAGTTCATTTGATACTTCTTTGTAGAGTTTGGTTGGAGGATGCGCTAGATGGGCATCTACCGGATTTAATATAACTTTATACTATGAATAATGTAATAATTCCCTTCATGAAAATGATGCATATTATGTTGCAACAAGTCCACAAAGTGACAAAAAATGGGGGGTGTACGCGGATGTGTGCAAAGAGCATATGCATATACTGTATTGCTGATGAATGCGTATACATTCTCATTTTCTGTGAAGAAAATAGTGTGAAGAAACCAGTTTATAGACCAGATGAGTCAGTCTAATGTTACCCTGGTTAATCCACAGTCAACAGTTTTCGTGGGAACTACTTTCTGCCCAAAGAAATAGTCCCCATTATAACTGTTCTGTGTTGTATCAGAAGGATATCTGCATGGCTGGATAGCACAAGTGGAAACTTAGCCTTTTTTATCCACAGTTTTTTAACAGTTAAAAAAGAGAAATGTTCTAAATCGATGCTGCAGAAATCTGCTATTGTATTCTATACTTTATTCTTCCTTATCATTTATAGATTTTCTCTTGATCTTTCTGTTGGACAATAGTGTCCATCTACAGCACACTTTAAATTTAAGTAATTTTCAGTGTTGTCCATTTCCCAGTATGAATACACTGCAGACAGGCAGGAATTAGACACAGCAAAGGTCTGCTGTAAGAGAGTAGCATACATGTAATCTATGCACACGTGGTTTACGTGTCTGCAGCTAGTAAAACAGGATCCAAGTCGTACTTTCCGTACACCGAGTACAGAGAGTACAAATAGCTCATTCCACAACCAGTGAACGGCAGTGAACTCTCTGGCTGCAGCTTTCTCCTGAAGAGCAGTAAAATGACTTCCAGGAAAATGCTCATATTTGCCATGTGGCTCGGCTGCTCGCTGGATTTATGTTACAGTCGCTGTTCATTCCCTGAACTGCAGCGCAACCCTGAGTCATAACAGTTGCACAGAGAAACAAACAGATATTTTCAGTATGACAATTGATAACATATGTAATTATTTCTCCCTCCCTTCTTTACTTCCTTCTCTCTCTCTGTGTTCCCTACAGTCCTCCCCCAGACGCACCCACACCTCACAGGCTGCGTCTCTGCCAACATGGAGACTTTCCGCTGCAGATGGAATGTCGGCAATTCCCAGAGTCTCTCTGAGCCGGGAGACGTCCGCTTGTTCTACATTAACAAAAAGTAAGAGGGACACTTAACAGAAAAGAGTGCTAAACTGTGCATTTAAAAAAAAAAAAATCAAATCAAGGTCACAGTTTAAAAAATACAAAGAAGACGAAAATATACATATATATTTAATTTATTCTCTATTTATTTGGTTGTAATTAGCAGTTAGAGTACAAACTTGCCCTTGACCCAAGAAGGGATCACAATCCTCAAAACAACACAGCAAATAAAAAGAAGCTTTCAAAGAAAAAGGGATCAAAATAGTTCTCTTATCATTCTAAAAAAAAACTGAAATTGAAGTGCCAGTACTTGTAAAATGCTTGTGAGTGTAAGTGAATGTAGGACAGAGTTGTAAATGATTCCCACGATTCCAAGGTGAAGCAGGGTTGCTGCTGTTACACCTCTGTGAGCACATTGTTGTGTCTCAACCTTATCTGGCTCATGGTGCACCTGCTCATTCTGTGTTGACAAGGCAAAAGTCCAGGTCAGGCTGATATAGCACTTCACTTCTCAGTACCTCTGATATTGTACTGTAGTGCTTCTCTCTTTTTGAACACTAGTGAAAAGGTCTTAGTTATTAATGTATTCGTTTAGATAAATAGAATAAATAACAAAGTTTTTCATGATTTCATATTTAAATAGTGCAATAGAAAGAAGAACTGTGTTTTTTTTTTAACATATTAAACTATCAATACATTTTTTTTTCTTAAAAGGACAACACAAATAAATAAATAATCAATCTATTTACAGTCATTTACAGTTACTCATGAAGCTTCATGAACTGGTTTCTTTATTTTCTGAGACCACTCGATGGCACTCTTTGATTAAAGAAAAAGGTTCAAGTAATGGTAATTGCTTTGTTGAACAGAGAGCGCCATCAGGTGTGCTCAGAAAATTAAAAAAAATGGTTCATATCCCAAATACATTTTTCCAGAATCTTCAAAGAGGGAAATGTATTGCCAGTATTTCTTTATGCAAAGAAAAAAAAACACATTTAAAAACACTTTGATGAATTCTGAGAAGCACATTCACATGCAGTTTTGTGGCTCTGCTGATATAATTGATTAATCTTCAAGAATCAAATCAAATCAGGACTTTCTGAATCCGTATTTAATGAGGAATGCAGCCCTGGGGGCAGAATGTCAGCTCTGCTTACAAGATATCTCATCATCTAACTGGCAGATTGGCACAACATTTACCGAGCATATGCACAATCCCCAGAGGATGGCTACTTTTCATTTTAACAACCCTATGACCTCGCTATAACATCACCTTCAAGGCATACTTTACATTTACATAAGCCCCACTACTGATCTGATGTCTATCTAAAGTATTTGCTGGTGAATTAAAGTAGTGTTTCTGCATGTTTCCTTCCTTTCTTCCAGACATCTCGCAGCTTTTGCGAAAGAGTGGACTGAGTGTCCTCACTACAGCACGGACAGGACGGACGAGTGCTTTTTCAATGAGAATCACACACAGATCTGGACTTATTACCATGTCCAGCTTCGCTCGAGGGACCAAGCTACCCTCTATGATGAGAAACTCTTCCACGTTGAAGAGATCGGTGAGTTCATTGCCTCACTGCAAAGCTCTCATGATCCAGATTAGAGACAGTTGACACTTTTGCTTTTAACATTTCAGGGCATTTTTGGCTTCTTTGACATTTTATTCTCTGGTTGGTTTCGTTTTTCACTGCATGTAAAAGTTATGTATTTCTATGGAAAAAGCACAATTAGGCAAGTTAAAGTAAAAGGAACAAAACATTTTTTTGTGTGCAGAATAACAGATGTATTTCTTTCCTGACGGAAACATTGTTCACAAAACTTTGGAAATCTGCCTTTCAGTTTTTTACTATTAATGATAAAGTGCTTAATTTTGTCAGTTGCTTAAAAGAAAAAATGCTTTTCAAATCCAAAGACAAGTTATTTGGGTTAAGTGGGTAAAAGACAGAATTTGTTTGCAACCTGGATGCTCTTCCCCTTTCAAATTAGCTGATGTTATAGAGGTATCAGCCTCTTTGACGTTTTTTTCTCCATATTCTCAGATGAATCTACTAGATCCCCACTGAAATTGGACTTTTGAGAGTGATGCTGGTGATGATTTTAGTGGGGAAAAGTTAATTGATACCTGATATGGTGGCCAACGTTTTTGAGCTAGAATGAAAACAGACTTTTTTTTATGTGGATTATGTGTGCCAGACCTTATCCACAGCATCAGTGTTGAACCTACTTCATGCACTTGTGTCTGAATGAAAGCTAAACCCTGCAGCCAAGTTTCAAAACCTGGAGTTTTTCCCCCAAACAAATTCATGAATGTAGTCCAAAAGAGAACTTCAACTAACAATAAATTAACAAAACTGTTATCCTCTGTCCTACAGTGCAGCCGGATCCTCCATTCGACTTGAACTGGACACTGCTCAATGTGAGTTTGACTGGCACTTACTATGACATCATAGTAAGCTGGAAGCCGCCTGAGTCTGCAGACGTGGAGACGGGTTGGATGGCGCTGCAGTACGACGTCCAGCACCGCCCCGTCAACTCTGACCAGTGGGTAACGGTGGGTAGAATGTTACTATCATATTAAATGTTTTAACATGTATCAGTTAACCTCAGACACCTCAGTCTAATATATATTAGGCCTTTCATTACTGTCAAAGGAAACATGAACGTTGGTGACCCTACAGCCCTGCTCCTGCTATTTGGACCTTGTTTTCTTCACCACAGGTCGACCTTGTGAAAAGCACACGTCGCTCCATTTATGGGCTTCAAACTAACGTGAATCACGAGGTTCGGGTCCGTTGCAAAATGGTCAGTGGGAGAGAGTTTGGAGAGTTCAGCGACTCTGTGTTTGTTCACGTTCCATCTAAAGGTAAATACTAAGTGTTTACAGGCTGGATGCACAGTCGGTTATAAAGCTTTTTCAATTTCACCTTATAGCTGTAGAGGCTGCAGCTGAGTGTCCTTGTCACTGTGAATAGACCTCTTTCTGTTCATGCTTATGGTTCACCTGACAGCTTCCCGTCTCCTCCTGCTGAATATCAGAATCACTATGTGATAAAAATAGGATATTCCAGTTATTGCCTGTGTGAAATTTTTTTTCTCAGAATGTAGTAGTAGTTTATATTAATCCAGCTCCATTTTATGCCTAAATATTACCTAAATATTTGATAACTTTATACTGAAAGCCATTGGTTTTGTGAAACAAGCAGAAGAACAAATTTTTCAATATTTTCAGCCTTTTTGAAGATTCCCATATTATAGACTAGCCTGTCCTGCTGCAACAAAAAATGTTCCCTCTTGTAAACAGCAGATCCATTTGAAGATTGCAGCCATTAAAGAAAGCTGCTTGCAATATTTAATAACTTGCTAAGTTTTCAACCTAAATTTGGTTTAACATACTATCAGGCTAACCTTTGTACAGCTGACGCTCTTAGCAACATAATTAGTTTTGCAGATATTTGGTCATAAATCATAGTAATTGTAATCTAATATGATTACAATTCATCCTTAAGGGAGCATGGTTATGAGTACTAAATAACAGCTTCTGATAATCGTGCTATTTTTCTTTCTATCACTTCTCACTTTTTTATGCACGTTTTTAATGTATGAAGAAAAAAAGTGAGTGGAATTGCCTTAATGCGACATCGCACGGTGTAGCCAGTGGGTGCCAGTACTGGGGCTACATCCACTGTTTTTGTACAGTTTTTAGTTTGGACCTAAGTGGTGGACTAACTGAGTAACCAACCTGAAAAATGTGTTAACATGACATGCACAGACTAGGCCTGGTGTGAATCTGACCAAGACCCATTCACATGCAAACATTTCATCTCTGCAGCCATTTCATTTATAGAGGCTGCTGTAATTTCTATATTTGTCAACATAAAACCTGAACGTCCCCTTTTCATTTTTCTTTTTCTTTTGATTACTTTAAAATGCAGTGAATCTGTGTGTATTTCTTTTCCCAGTGTCAAGATTCCCAGTAGTGGCCCTGCTCGTCTTTGGAGCCTTGTGTCTAGTGACCATCTTGATGTTGGTTATCATATCCCAGCAGGCAAAGTAAGTTTCTTACAACCATTTGGACAGTTTCTGTGCAGGACTCGAAGGTTATGAAAACTTAGAGAAACTGGCAAGTGCAGTGAACAGCACACTGTGTGGGCTGCTGACCTTGAAAAATTGTCTCAGTATCTGTGTTGTCAGGGGAGTCTTTCAAAGGAAACATGTGTTTACTGTATGTGCTTCTCAATGTCTATACCGAGTTCTGGAGCTGAATGTGTTTTGTTGTCCTATTGCTAGTCATGTGTGATGTGAAATTTAAAAATGACCTGTTTGTTCCTTCTCTAAGGTTGATGGTTATTCTTTTACCTCCTGTTCCTGGACCTAAAATAAAAGGAATTGACCCTGAACTACTCAAGGTATTTATCTTCAAGTTATTATGCCATTGAACACAGTATTATTGTTATTTTTTTGTCAGAAAATGATCTCTTAAAAAGTAACATTTTGCTAAATGTTGGCTCAATCAAGATGACTGCAAAATACATTTTGTCAGCACATTCTTGTTTTATATTTATACTTTTAAATTGCTGTTAAAATGTGGAAGTATTTACTCTCGCATCATTGAAGAAATTAAAAGACATGTAAGCCAGAACTGAGCTGAGAAAGTCAAGTCAAGTCCCAAGACCAGATAAACTTTCGAAGTTCGAAGTTCTTAGCTCTAAATATTGACTTTCAAGTCACAACAAGCCATAACGTGTTGCCATTTAAACAAAAAAGTAAAAAAATATACTGGGATTATCCCCAAAGCAGCCAAACGAACTCCCCATCTTAACACGTGGCCTGCTGAATCTTTAACCCTGTTGTCTTGATCGTACAGAAAGGGAAACTAAGGGAGTTGACCACCATCCTGGGTGGCCCCCCTGATCTTAGGCCGGAGCTGTACAACAATGACCCCTGGGTGGAATTCATTGATCTGGACATCGAGGAGCAGAGCGACAGACTGACAGACCTGGACACGGATTGTCTCATGGAGCGCTCCCTTTCCTTCAACTGCTCTCCCCTTTCCATCGGCTTCAGAGACGACGACTCGGGCCGGGCCAGCTGCTGTGACCCAGACCTCCCCAGTGACCCGGAACCATCACCTTTTATTCCTCTCATCCCGAATCAAGCCCTCAGTAAGGAACTGTCGTGTTCCACCGCCTGTGAGCCAAGCTGCCCTGTTCAGAGCCCCACCGCTGGGGAGCCTCCTTTTGTAGCACCGGGCAGAGAGGCAATGTACACCCAGGTCACTGAGGTGAGGTCTTCTGGCAAGGTGCTGCTGTCACCCGAGGAAAAGACTGAGGTGGAGAAAATCACAAGCAAGGACACAGCAAAAGACGTCACGGCAGAGAAAGGGAAAGACAAGAAAGAGTTTCAGCTCATGGTGGTGAATCAAGATCATGGAGGTTACACCTCAGAGCTCAACGCGGGAAAAATGAACCCAAGATTGTCCTCAGGAGACATGAGTGAACCCTGTCAAACAGGAGGAGACTCAAGTTCTTCACCGTCCCAGTCCCCTTACCAAGAATCTGATCCCATACCCATGCCCCCTCTCTCCCCTGCTCCTGTCTACACTGT
>CAFUXE010002823.1:13399-27040 GCA_903364295.1 Serranus cabrilla | reverse complement strand
TTAAAAAAAAAAAAAACATATGAAAGTCGTGTAAGAAACCCTTCAATGCAGAGTGGACTTTGGGGCGAAAACCCACTGTAACATCATAGCAGATATTTTTGTACATTGAACAACCACTAACACTGTGTCAGCCACTGACTGTTACAAGCTAACAACCTTATAAACAACACAAACAAGCTGAAAGATGCTAACTATATATCTGATATGTCTGCTAGTCGCCGACCTCAGTGCATAACAGACTACTCATCCTGGGTCTGGAGGGTCTATGTTTCCTCTAAAGGAGAAAATAGACCAGATGCTGACACAAACCGCTACAGTCTCCAGACCCCGACTGATCTTTTTTTTTCTTTAAACAGACTTATTAGGAGAAAATTTACTTTCTCTGTCCCAGCAACAGAGTCTCACAAGATCTGGCATCACAAAAGCATCATTAAAAGTTTAAAACTTTTAACATTGGTGAACTAATTTTCTGAATCTTAAGTGTTGCTGTTAGCTGTGTGAATAACACATTTTAGCAGTGAAAATATAAATGTATCATGCTTTACACTCACAGCACAGAAAATGTGTACTTTCATATCATTGGAGCAGCTTGTAATGCGTCATTTTTTTACTCAAGTATCTTTGACATTGTCTTATATTAACTCGGACGTCATTTCATCATGATATCACCAATCGCCAGTTTTTGTCTTTTCTTTTTTTACCGTCTTTGTTGTTCAGTTGGAGAGGCTAGCTAACATTGACGGGAATGCTGTTAAGTAAAAGGATATTGTGAGTGAAGCATAATCCGCCTTAGTCTAAAAACTGAGACAAGAAGTCAACCTAAGAGGCTCTATGAACCTCTTAGCTTTGAAAAATATTAAGCAAAAGGGACAAACTTAAATTTGAAAATAAAGTAGTAGTGCACCCGGGCAGTGGTTCTTTACCAGCTAGTTGCTCATTTTGTCTGCAGGTTGGTGTTATGAGTCCAAAGTTGCTAAAAAAGCTCTTTAGAACTGCAGAGTTGGTGGTGATTATCCATGGTTTTCTAACATCTATCACATAACAGGTCAATTCATAGAACATCAGTATAAGAATACTGACTTAAAATAACTTTTTTTTTCTTTTACCGTACTTGATTCCTATAATTTTATACACATGAAAAGCTTTCTTTTTAAGCTTATAATCAGGTCATATGTCATTTATATAGAGAGCATGTGCCCTTTTTTTATGAATTAAACATTATTTTTTTAATGTTTTTTTAATGTTTTTATTCATTTACAGGCTTAAGGATATTGCCACAATGAAAATGTTACCTAACCAAGTATTCTACAATACTCAGTGTTCAAATATGTTGTTGTGAACACAAACTAGAAAAAAAAGTGAAATAAAGCATTATCTGTACAGTACGTATGTAAAAACTGATGGAAAATGAAGCAAAATTATTAGGCTATTTTTGTGTTCTGAACGCTGAAATGTTTTTAGAGCTGACAGCTGAAATTATTTGGATTGTTGTGCTCAGTCAGTTTTTCTTTTTGAGTGCATGGACTATAAGATTTTTTATTTTTCAGTTAGTTTCTGGTTTACAATGTATGTAATGCTAATTAAAAGCTGGGGGAACATTGTCATCACTGTTGATATTATACAGTTATTGTATTTGAACTGTTACAGTCAGTCTTAACTGTTGTAACAAGTGTTAAACATACATTTTCATACTTTTGTTATTTGTCTGTGTTTAATTAATACCAGCTATTTTTGACAGCACAGATAGAGCACTAAAAAGGAATGAAGTGAGGGAACTAGTACACAAGTTGCAGCATTGTATTGGGAAAACAGTAAATTAAGATAGAGGTCCTGCATTGAAATGTAATTTTACAAAAAAAAGCGAATAGGTAAAATGTATTTAAGTCAATGTGAAGCAACCTGCAACACTAATAACGTAATCCATATTTCAGACCTAAATAATGTGCACGAGCACATAAGCACGCGCTGTTTAGCCTCTTAACGCTGGGTGCCAGTAGCCAGCAGCTAACTGTTTGTATTTATCCAACAACGGGAGCTAGCTTAATGAAACTGGACAGAACTTCTATTTTTTAAATTGTATTATTATTTAGTTATTACTAGTATTGATTTAAAACCGTCTTTTGCTCTTTCTTGAACATTTATTACTAAAATGGCGAAGTCAAACCGTGTTAATCTTGACAGGTTGATGGATGAATTTACACAACTAGAACAGGTAAGGTTAAGGTAGCTAATTTAGTATATACCCCACAATGATAGTGGTAATACGTTAAGTCTGAAGTCTACAGTATTTTCGCCTGCTTTTCGTTTTATTAAACAGAAAATTACAGAAGTTAATGGCAAAAACGACATGTTGGAGATCATGCTGGAAGATGCCAATAGACTGAAGAAATTTCACCTGACCAAGGAGAAAAGTGTGATTGAGGGTGAGTTTTTTTTTCTTCCCTTTTTAAACCTGAAAGTTTGCAATCATTTATAGTGACAGTTTTACTACAGTGTTTGTTTTCGAGGATTTATGATCCTCGAGGTGTTCGATTTGGTGTTTGTATGTCTCCCTCTGCTGGTGATTCCTCAAAATGACGCCGTTTCTAGTTTTCAGTGAAGCTGAATCCTAAATATGTGGAAGTGTAATGATTGGCTGTTATATAACAGAAAATCGTTGTAATGTAGCCCAACATTACAGTACAGATGTTCTGGATAAAGTACTGCTCTCATTTAATTAATTGTATAAATGTTTTTTTCCCTTCCCTTTTTCCCATCAGTTGTTCGTATGCATGGTACCTAAAAACCATCAAACAAACTAATTCTGTTGATCTACCTGTTTCAGAGAGAGACAGTCTTCTTGTCAGCGTGAACAGACTGCAGCAGACTCTGCAGGAGCAGTGCAACCTCAGAGGTAAGTCCAACAACCCACTAAAAACAAAATGACCCCAGGATATTTTCCATACTGAAATCAGTCTTTTTAAGGAATAAGAACTACTGTATATGCATGATAAAACATTCAAGTGGCACAGGTTTAGCACAACTTGAAAAAGAAACAGCCTACAACAAGTGCATTTTAATTATTTTCTCTGTGTTATAAATTAAGTATTATACTTTTGCTGCACAATATAGAAAAAAACAACTAACTGGGATTCTTTCAACTGATATTACAATTGTGCTTAAATTCATGATAATGGAGGGAATTATTATTTGTGCAATATTATTTTCACTTTATATTGAAGAATATATGAATATGATCATGATTAGATTTTTTGTAAGGATCTGTACCAAACAAAGATTTTTCTCAAGTCTGAGGAGTTTGATTTATAAGAGATAAGAAGTAAAAACACCATAACAAATGATAAGATCACACTCAATTTACAGATCAGTTAAATACTTCATCCAGTAGTTTGGCTCCTGTGATTTGAATAACAGTAATTCATACTGCAGGTTTGATACATTTTCAGTTAATTGCTTTGCCCCATGTTACACTTTCAAAATCATAAATAACCCCAAAGCACCACTGCCATAGTAATTTACATGTAGTATGATTACAGATGAAAGGATTTTGTGTGTTGTAGTGGAGAATGAGAGACTGAAGAATGATATGGTCGACCTGAAACAACAGAATGAGAAGACAGCAGAGGTAAGAAGTGAGGGAGGACTGGACACTGGCAAAACATTGGTCCTCAGACAGGAATTTATTTGTGTATTGTTGTTGTTTCATAAACAACATTGACATGCATATTTGTATTGTCTGGTTGAAGAAAAAGCCGAGATAAAAGCACTTTTTACAGTTTCTTACGGTTTCCTCTAGCGATTGAATTACTGTCCCATTTGACATCACAGTGATCCGCTGATTTTTTTCCCATAAATGTGCATTTTTACAAATACTTTAAAGCTTATTTCTAATCTTTCAAAGCCGTAAAGCTAAATAGCAATTCCAAATGTTTGATATGAACTAGTTTTAGCTCATGCATCTGTCAGTGGTGTGTGGTGGTTATGTGGTGTGTTGTCTTCAGGATGGACAGGCTGAGCTTCAGCTGCTGCTCAGTGAAATGAGAGCAGATGCAGACAAACACAAGAGGGAGCTAGAGACTGTAAAGCAGCAGTGTGAGAGGGAGGTGGAGGACGCCCACAGAGAGGCTTTCAATCAGCGTAAGACCAAAACCATCAGACAGTGACAGTGTTGCTATGCAATGTTTAAGGTATACTTAGATTATATACATTTATGAAATAACACAAAGTCTTAATACAAGAAACAGACAGTGGATCAGATACATGCTGAAATGTATATTTAACATTTGTGGTTGCAATGTAGGAAAAAGTGTGGAGCATTTCCCACATCATGTTTCAAAGACAATTTATCAAAGTGACATTGTGAGTTTGTTTTTTTTTTTTACAATACTAATGGTATCCCAGCAGCCCAACATTTCCCATTTACAATGAAACACAGCTTGAATGACATTTGGCTCTTTTAAACACTGCAGGCTTTAAACCATAAGGAATAAAGAGAGATGCATGATTGAAATAACCTTAAAGGGATAGTTCAGGATTTTGGACATTAGGTTGTATGAAATACTTGCTGAGCTCTGGGGTCTGAGTTCTTGCAGGTTCTGATTGTAGGAAAGATTGTTCCATCAAGCTGGAAGGGGCACAAAACTACGAGGTTTTACTCCACAAAATGTCAGAAATTCCACCATGAAACTATGGTCCTCGTACACATTAGAAAATGAACTTCACTTGGCACTATTCTGTTTCTTGAAAATATATAATAGTAATAATAATAATATACACATAAAGACATATGCTTAACCTGTGCAAGGTGCGTGTACCTGCATAACTGCAATATATAATATGTACACATGTATATTAAGGACTAATCTGTATTTGGCTGGGGTCTGCTGTTGTTGTATTCCCACAGTGGAAGTGAAAGATGCTGAAGTAAAGAATCTGCTGGAGAAGAAGGATCTGGATCTGGAGGAGTTGAAGAAGAGGCTGAAGGAGCAGGAGAGGGAGAGGCAGAGTGAGCTCCTAAAGTTACAGATTGAGGTAAATATAAAGCTCCCTTCATCAGTGCTGCTGCAGAAGTGATTTATCTGATTAACCATGTACAGGAAAAAATTACTAAAATGTACTTTTTTATGAGTTTAACCTGCATCCTTTAAAAAAAAGTTCAGTTTTTCCAAATCCTGGGATATGTAAATTATTAGCAACAACATTTAGATTTGTCTCCCCAATGATAAATGATTTGCTTTTAATAATTTCAGTGGGAACATTTTTGTTCTTAAGGGTCTGGCTGTCTATATTCTTGTTATAACGTGTCTGCAAAATCATTGAAAATGTTTAAATGATATTAAGCTCCAATATTAGCAATATGGATGCAGTTATTTGAGGACACTGAAAGGTGTTCTGCTGGGTTAAAGACAAATCAGTTCTGAATATTTTCAGGAAAGCTCTGTAAAATAAGCCTCTATAAAGTACAAGAATTTGTCTTGAGTTGCCAGATTCAGCATCTCTCTGAGCTTGTTGCTGTTTTGCTCTGTGGCTTGTGTTTGGCAGTTTGGTGCAAAGTTAGAAAGAGTTCAGAGCAAAGCTCAGTGGAACCAACAGCAGCAGCAACAACAACAACAACATGGCTCCCACCTTCTTCCACAGAGTGTCTTCAAGAGGGTGAGCAGCACACACTGTAACTTTTACAATATTAACTAACAAGGTGCAACATAAATGTACATGGTAATCATTCTGTAATTTAAATGTTAGTGTGGGGGACATATTTCATTATGTAATCCAGGAAAGATTCACGAGTAAGGGGGCATCCACACCTGAGCAGTTTGGTCCACCACACTTTATATGTGACAGTGACTTAAATGATGTCACTGATGTTTGGTCCTGGAAGGTTTCGGTTTGGCGGTCTGTTTCCTTGGCACGCAAACTTCAGCTGAGAGCAAAGCAAATTTGATTAGATTTGACCTGGATGTCTCATCTTGTTATTCCCCTCCTTCTAAAGCCATGGTCAGACCTGGCATTAACATGGGTCTTGAGTGATCCGATAACAAAGGGACAGCTGTAAGTACGTCGGCCACTTGTTATTGGATCTCACTTACCTGCTCTATATGCAAAAGAACACAGAGTAAACATGGTTAGTACAGCGAACACTGTGACTTTGACAACAGGAATGTCTACAGTATTATTCTACACATTCAGGAATATTTTAGAAACTAAAATGTAAGGTTATATAACATAATAATACGTCCAAATAACATCCAAAACACAAGATTCACTCTCAGTGGTTTCTGTCACATGAGAAATGCAACAGCAGACAGCATGACCTTCCTGTGCCTATAGTGGAAAAACAAGATTAGTTTACATGTTTGAATAGGAATCAGTAAATAGTAAACACGCCACAGTCATTTACTCAGTGCAGCCATTCACGAGAATCACTGAATAAAAGATTTAGAATCAGTGGGCGGTAGTTTTTTTAGGTCATCACTGTGCAGTTCAATTCTGGGAAATGTGATGCATGTCCTGTTTACATTGCTTCTTTCTAGTGTTGTGTGTGGATTAACTGTGTGTGTCCTCAGAAGCTGCAGTTCCTCGAGGAGGAAAAAAACAAGGAGATTGTGGCTCTGCGTCAGAGAATCAAAGAGCTGGAAGAGAGCCAGCGCGCCGGCGTCTTCAACGATAACCGTCTGAAGAAGAGAAAGATCTAGTTCGTCTCAAGGCGAGAAGCTGCCGGCCTGTCAGCTCTGCAGGTGTATCATTTGCCTGACTTGTCAGAGGGCAAAAGTTTTTTTGAAATTTTCCAAACGTGTATATCAGTTTAATTTTTAAAGGAAAATGTAGTTCCTCGGAGTTGCTGATGTATTGTACAGACCACCTTTTATTTAACTATGCTGCTTCTTGTGCCCTGTCATGCTTGACCAGATCAGCAGTTTCACCACCTTGCTTGCTTGCAGGTGACCAGTGTGCAGAAAGCACATGGAGTCACAGGCCATGTTCCTGTCTAACGCTTTAATCCAATCAGACGCCTGCATGGCAGGGCAGGAGGGGGAGGAGCTGAAGCTGGAGAATCACACTTCAGAGTGAAACAGATAGCTGGAAGGTTGATCCCATTCAGAGAATTCAACCTGATTATTTACTTTCATTCAGAGAAGAAATAAATCATTTAACTCTCTCATTTCCCCTGAAGTCAAACTTGTGTTCTACTAAACTTGACATTTTAAAAAGTAAAGCTTTAGTGTCCAAGGATTTCACATTGTTGCTGTTTAGGAAAGTAAAAGCTGCAAAGATCTGCTTTTCTCAGTAGCCTTAAACTTTTTCATCTCCTGGAATAAATAATTAAGAAGCAGTTCTTTAAATCAATTCTTAACATGAGAGAAGAGTTTGTAGTAAGAACATTCATATTAATTCAGTCCTCCTGAGCTGTATTTCTGCACAACTGATTTGGGCCCAAAAAGAAAATCCATATCTGTGATTTATTATGCAACATTAAAGCTACATTAGAATTTAGAAAGTAAAACACTACACAATAACAGAATACCTGTGATAAGCTAGGAGCATTATTTAAAAGAAAGCAGATGTGATTGTGTCTTGATATCTTTGGAGTGTCTCCCTGCTGTCCCTGCACTACTCCTCACAGGGACATCACACCTGAATGAAGACGCTCCACCCAGTGTAGTGCTGACCTGATGCTTTGTAATCTCTTTATCTGTGCTGCTCAGCCAGCGTCTAAAGGGAGCAGAGCTTATCTCTATGGGTACATTGGGTAACACCGTTGCATAACATTTCATCTTCACAAAAGCCAAGAGATCAACCTCTGCTGCATAACAGCCATGTTCCTTACACAGGTGTGCTGTGCTAAACCTGCACACCAAACCGCTCATACTGTATATACTGGGGATCAACATGCATGTGCACATTTGTGGTTTGTTGCATCCTTGTGGCCTCATTTTTGCCGCCCTGCACAATGTTAACCATTTGAAGGGATTGGCTCAGACCCAAATTAAAGCAGGATTAGAGTTCATGACACCACCTTAATCCTTCATCAGTGGGAGAACACAGGCAGAGGTGAGCTGTGAGGGGTGTGGCCAGGGAAGCTCGCGCTGTCCGTCCACTAGGCTCATGTCTCAAACAGACGTGCCCCCCTCCCCTCCTGTGTTGTTTGCCATCGGAGCACAGTAGTCTGTCTGAGAGGACAGAGGAGCAATGACGGCATCGTTCTGCTTGGTGTATTACGAAGTTCTGCAATGATTTTGACACAAACTGTCAGGATTCTTCAGCATGTAAGTGAAGGAGAGCTGTTCTTCTAGGTCCTTCTGGGCCAAAACAACTTCTTCATATTGCTGTGCGTAATGGATTCTATGGCTGTGTTTTGAGTTGCAGTTTGGAACATTGGTAAGAACACAAGAATTTCTTTATCTTTATTTTTATTGAATGTCTCTTGTCTTGTCTTGTCTTCAGCTTTCAAATGTCTAGTCTCTAGTAAATTTTCAGCAACGTGTGTCCAAACTGTTGCATAACACATCTGAGAATTTGCATTTAATATTTTGGTGAGGCCTTACATCTTAAGTGATATGGCTTCAAAAAGCAAGTGTAGAATCTTTATATGTGATGTACATTTTTACTTGAGTATTTACTGTTTACTTGTTTCGATGATGAAATGATGAAGCACTGCTGTGTAGTGTTTCCAGTGAAGTAAATGTGGTGTTTTTAACATCAGAAATTTAAAGGGGGGAAAAAGTAACCTTAATGACCTTACCATGTCTTTGAAGATGACCTTATCCTCCGCCTGCTGCAGAGATGCCTGGAAGCCAGTACCAGGTGACAAACCCCAAGCGCCACCACAGCCTCTACAGCCTGACCGACAGCTCTGACGTGGGCCCAGAGGATGAAGAGTCCGAGGCCCCGCCGCCCCTCACCCCCCTGCAGAAGCTCACCACCGATATGTGTAAGGATGAGAAGACCATCAAGGACCTGATCATAGGTCGCAGGGTGGGCTTCTACAAGGTCCGAGGAGAGATCGGCTCTGGGACCTTCTCCAGGGTCAAACTGGCTTTCCATGCTCTGACGAGAGGTACAATATGTTTTATCACACTGTGCTAGACACAAAGCACCTTTAACCATCCATTTTTACATCCCTTTTATATTTTTCATGTACAATTTCTTCCATTCTATTTCATTTCCTATTTAGTCCATGTATGTATTGGGTTTGGGACTGGATTCTGGAGTCTGAGTTGATGCTTCAATGGGAATTGCTTGCCTTGCATGTGTGTCATTACATTATCTTCAGTATCAGTTTTCCATGACAGCCAGAAAAGTCCTACAACTCTCAGCAATGATAAGTTGACTAGCTACTACTAGCTACTTCTATCATCAGCAAATTATGTGTGTTATTCTTTTACCGGTTGTGTGATCAGTGCGCTGCTTGATTTTCAAGCCCAAAGTGGTATTTTAGTTGCACCTGGCAGTCTGGCAATATGTTTCAGCCCTGTTGTGATGATGTCACAGAGTGTTTCATTGCTTTTTTTGGCTGGCGGACAGCTTTGCAAATTAAATGAAGTGAATGAAATTTGATGCATTCTGTTTTTACTTACATGTAACACAGCTTTGTTTGCACAAAGTGAAAACTAGTCTACTGTCTACTGTTAACATGGCAAAAAAGATGGCCTACTTTCTCATTACAGTTCTGCTCAACCTAAAACTAGCTCTTATCCTTCAGCTTGCCAGACTAATGCAATGCTTTGGCTGCACACCTTTTTTCTCACTGGGCAATGCATGTGCCAAGTGGCTTAGGTAGTTACGAGAGCTACTATAAAGCATGAAGCATGCATGCACGCTCACACTATTAAGTGTATATATAGTTATGTTTTAAAGGACTCGTAGTTTTATGCAGCAAAACAAGCAGCATCTGTACCCAAACCTTTGTTTGATTCAGGTGGCAGAACTCCAGGCTTAGATAGACTGCAGCTCCCTACAACAGTGTACATTATCAACAAAGTTCAGCAATTTAGTTACTTAACTTACTTACTACTTATTACATCGTTGCATTTTACTTGATGCAATGAAAAAAATGAAATCGGCCACCCTGCTTTCTAATTATAGCCATTTGTGTCAGTCATTAATAAACCCTCAACTCATTTTTTGTCCAGCGATCCAAACACCCAGTAATGTTCAGTTTATAATCATATGAAGCATGGGAAAGTATTCAAGTCTGGCATAGATTAACTTTCTGTCCATTAACAAATTATTTCAACATGTTTTTAGACTTTTTACTAGGACTCCTTGTTGACAGATGTTTAATGTCTTCATGTCTCTTTATCTGTCCTCATCAAAGACAAAGTGGCCCTGAAGATCCTGGATAAAACCAGGTTGGACAGTCACGCCCAGCGTCTGCTTTCCAAAGAGATCAGCAGCATGGAGAGCCTGACGCACCCCAACGTGGTCTGTCTGTACGAGGTGGTGGAGACGCCGAGCCGCCTCTACCTGGTGCTGGAGTACGCAGGAGGAGGAGACCTCCACAACAGGATCTGCTCTGAGGGAAAACTGTCTGACAACACGAGCAAGATCACCTTCGCACAGATCCTTTCTGCCATCAAATACATGGTTAGTGACATCATGAGAGTTGCTGGTCTACTGGCTGTTGTTTACTACTAACGTTTTTGTCAAAGAAGTCTGCTGGTGGCTTCAGTTTAAAAGGGCTGTCTGATGGCAAAGCAGTGATATATTTCAAATATAGCACATGCTTTCATGTTTTTAAAGGAACATCAAAAAATGTTAGATTAGTTTAGAATAGTTTTACCTTTCCATTTGACAGCCATTTACTTAAGAAAACTAAAAACATCATCTTGCTTGCTTTAAGTGGCTGTTCTAACTTTACCATGACCTCATTCAGTTACTTTATTTTTGTTATTGTGTGACTTTCTGTGCTGTGATTTTCAAGCTTAGCACTGCTAACTGTGGCTCAGCTAGTATTAGTGCTCACAACATAGGAACCTACACCTATCACTACTTTTTGGTAAGGCTGAGTGGGCGTTTCCATTTCAAAAGCACAGAAAAACATGTAGGTTGGTTCGGAAATTAAACTGACTGAACTGACTGTTTTTAGGTGGCTAAATACATTTTGCTGCTGCCCCTGTCCATATACCAAGAAATCCAAACTATCCCTTTAAGTCAAGTTAATAATAAGACATTTTTAAATCCCACCTGGCTGTTTGCCAAGATTGTCAAATTACGATCCAATTATTAGAAAAAGTCCTATAGAAAATATCAGATTTCTTAGATATTAAGAAGTTTGATATGTTTTTCTGTGCAGCACAACCTAAACGTCATTCACCGGGACCTGAAAGCGGAGAACGTTCTTTTCACCAGCAGCGGCTGTGTGAAGGTGGCAGACTTTGGATTCAGCACGCGGGTTTCAAACCGCAATGATGCCCTCGACACCTTCTGTGGCTCGCCGCCCTACGCAGCCCCAGAGCTCTTCAGGGATGAGTGTTACTTGGGGCCCCCAGTGGACGTGTGGGCCATGGGGGTCCTGCTCTTCTTTATGGTGACCGGCACTATGCCGTTCCGTGCTGAGACCATGGGGAAGCTGCGGCGCTGCATCATCGACGGCAACTACACCATCCCTCCCTGGGTGGCTGGCCCCTGCCAGAGGCTCATCAGGGGCATCCTGAAGGTGTCCCCCGCTGACCGCTACGCCGTGGACCAGATGCTGGGCTGTGATTGGCTCTTACCTGTGGAATTTCCGTGGTCGTTGGTGCCTCCAGAACCGTTAAGCCCTCTGCACGGCCTGATGGACTCGCAGCCCGAGGACCTGGAGGAAGAGATAGAGGAGGAGGTCAAGGGCTCACTGGAGGAGCTGGGCATTACCACAGAGCACATGCGGAACAACCAGCCCAAAGACAGCCGCAGCCCCGTCACCGGGGTTTATCGGATCCTGCTGCACCGAGCCCAGAGGAGGAGGGGCTGCGACAGCCCCCCAGTGGTCAGAGGGATGGTGAGGGACCCAAAGAGGGAGGGGCTTAGGGCCTACAGGGGCCTCAGGCATACCTCCAAATTGTGTGTGCTTTCATAAAAGACTGGTACACTTGAAGACAGTTTTTATATACACTTCTTTTATATAAACATGAGTAGAAACATTGAGTTTTTTATTTTACATTTTATATTGTTAAATAAGAGAAAGAGAATTGCTTGGAGCCAGCAGTGTTGTTTCTTTGAACTCTTATGATTAAATATATAGTCTATAGGTTTAGCAGATTAGATCAATCTTGCTTACTAAGAGTTGCATGTTAAATCTGTTACAGTGCTGCAGTCATGCAACCTTTCCTCTTTTTCCTCTGAACTTTTGGTTTTTGTAAATACACACACACATGCTGTTTATATTTATGCTAAACGGCAAAGATTTCAAGAATTATTTTATTTTAATGTTTATGTACTGCAGAGTGCATAAAATATCAGAACACATCCTCATTGTTGTGCCTTATTAGCATTAATCATGAAAAATAACAATAACATATTTAATGAAAAAAAAGTTAGGTCATTTGATTGCTTTGTATGTTGACTAAAAGTAAAAACAAATCGCTCTTTCCTGATTTTTAACCTCATCTTTACACGATTCATTGTAATAATGCAAAAGAGGAAAGGTTGCATGACTGCAGCATGGAAGTAGATGAATTTCAGGACATCACAAACATGCACTTAGATCACCTTTATAAGTCAAATAGAAGCAACATTAGTTCACCTCCTCATGCTAATGACTCTAATTGCCTTACATGCAGCTCTTAGTAACCAAGCTTAATCTCATCTGCTAAACCTGTAGAAAACATTTCAATGACAAAAGCTCATAGGAACAAACATTTCTGAGTTCAATAAAGCCAAACAAGGGTGTCCAGTAGATTAAACTGTTAAGTGCCTTTTGTAATTCAACTAAAGTAAAACTGAATACATATAAAGTCAACCTAAGAGGGTTTTTTTACTCTCAAATTATTTGATTGAATTTTTTTTTAGAGGTTTAAATATGTGAAAGTATCCAGTATTTTATATATGAAAAGTATGTGCAATAACTCGTGCAAAAATATATGTATGCACCTGATTTTAGCTTTTCAATGATTTTGGTTGGTTTAGTAAATATGAACATTGTACAACTACTTGAAAATACTCCTATTGTTTATGAAAATCTAAATAAAGAGGTTAAAAAAGAAACGTATGCGTCACGCAGCTTTCATTGAGCAGGTGGCTGCTGCTGCTGCTCAGCTCGCGTCTTTGTGGCGTGTTTACCAAAGTTTCACTAAGTGCCTGATAGTAAACAGCAGTCCCGACAGCAGCTGGCAGGGCACCAGATGATACTCGGGACGCTTCTTTCTCTCCATCTCCACAACCGGCCCAAACCAGCCAGACCCGACCCGGCTGCCCCCCTTCTGGCAATGTAAACTCAGTCACCCTCCTCCCGGGCTCCTCCCAGCCCTGCCCTGCCCGACCCCCACCTGCAGGAAGCGGCAGATGGCGCGGCGTGGCTGCGGAGACATCTGCAGGCCGAACAATAGGCGCTCTGTGCGGACCGCTGGAGCTGACAGGCCCGAAGCTCCGCTATTGTGCGCTGCGCCATAGACATGCAGATGAGTTCTGCAGGAGGAGGGACTGAGTTTTTTTTTTTTTTTTTTT
>CAFUXE010002816.1:0-12848 GCA_903364295.1 Serranus cabrilla | reverse complement strand
GTCCTGCAGCCACCCCGACGTGCGTGGAGATGCGAGGACCCGTCAACGCTGCTCGCAGCTTTAATTTTATATTTATAATTTAAAATTTATATATGGGCTTTAATAGAGCGGGGCCATACACAGCTATTTAAAGCACACAAATAGCCCGCTGTATATGTGTTTTTTTTTAAAAAAAATCTATATATGTATCTAAGTCCATTGGTCAACACCACCAGTCGATTTGTGTTTTTTTTTATGTTTGACTTCACACAGCCAACATGAAAACTATTAAGTAACTCAATAATTTCAGTACATTTCTACTGTCAGTCAGCCTGCTGAAGGCAGTTCAGCCAGCCGCTGTCCTCTCAGCTCCTGCAGACAGACAGCAGGAGAGTTAAGCGCCCGAACAGACCGGGAGTCTTGAATAGTCTTGAATAGTCAGTAAACGTATGCTAAATTAGTTCAAAACACATATACAGCGGAATATTTATTCACTTAACTCTCCATCAGCAAAGCTGCTTCTCCCGAAAGCTACAGCAGACCCTCTTGAGCTCAAGGGATTCAAACCTGCACGCCATGGTTAATATCTGTGCGTGTGAAATCACATTCATTGCTCGTGAGACATTATTTTGTGCGCTGGAATTATAACCCAATTCTGACATAATTATAAAAATAATTCTCTTTTGCAGGCCGAAGGGTCCCTCTGCAATTTCTTCACAGAAGAGAACGGCCACCAGTTGATGAATTTCATGCTGGATTCATTGCCTTTATAGAATTCCTCATGCATGCACGAGCGAATGGGCCCGTCCTTAATTTGTTACATAGGAGGCAGGATCTTGAGCCCGAAAATGTTGCTGACAACGATGGCAACAATGAAAACCAGGACCATGATGGTAACCAGGACCATGATGGTAACCAGGACCATGATGGTAACCAGGACCATGATGGTAACCAGGACAATGGTGAAAACCAGGATAATGAAGATCCGGCCATTGAAAACCAGGAAAACAATGACAACGCGGAAAATCCTGGCAACAACAACAACATTGTCAACAATGATGGGAGTCACAACGTCAATAGAGACGACAATGTTGACAACAGTCACAGTGTTGATAACATGAATGAAAATGCAGAAGACGCTGCCACTACTAGTGGGGTTGAGGCTGCAGCAGAAGAAAATGACCCCTTGCCTGGATGTTCCAGGAAGAGGCAAAGAGAGGAGGATGAAGACGATATTGAAGAGAATAGCAGCAAAATATTTAGATGGTGGGATGAGTTTGCTGCAAGCAGCTCTGACAGTGACAGTGACAGTGACAGCACTGACTGGGATTTCTACAAGAAACCTGCAAGTAGTACAGTCAAACCTGCAGAGGTTGCTGAAAAAGACCCTCAGCCAGAGCCATCCAGGAAAAGGAAAAGGAAGAGCACCAGGGAAGGTGATGAGAGCAGCAGCAAGAAATCAAGACAGTTTTCAGAAAGTAGCCTTGAAACTGTCACAGCCACAGCTAGCCAAAGTCTTGCTCAAAGTTCCAGCAAAACCGATGTGGCTAGAGATGCAAATGTCCCTGAAAGGACCAACAAGGAGGAGGAGAAGCAGGCAGGTGGGGAAGAGGACCCACAGCCAGGAGGATCCAGGAAGAGGCTGAGGGAGGAGGATGAGGAGGATGAGGAAGATGAGGAGGATGATAGGAGAGGACCCAAAAAATTTAAACGTTAAGATGAGAAACCAGAGAAGAAGGCTGCTGGCCACAGTGGCATTTTAATAATAATGTTGTCTTACCTAAATACATATTTTAATATCTTTATAAATTAACAGTAACAGTAACATTAAAATAGGCTATGGGTAAGACACGGCTAGAATGAATAAATAATTAAGAGTTAAAAATAATTATAGTAAAACAAAAATAACCATCAGCTCACTTTTGACACCCATTTGTTGATCGTCCTGGAGGGGGGTCCTTCTTTGAATGGACCCTCCCGAGGATTCTTCTTTTCTTTCTTTTTTCTAAAAAATGTACTAACGGTACATCGCTCTCATTGAAGATCTAAGGTCTGGGTGGGTGTCAATTTAATTGAATGTGGTTATATACAGAGGTGGGTAGAGGAGCCAAAATTTTTATTTTTACTTAAGAATAATAGGACTCAAGTAAAAGTAAAAAGTATTCTTCCAAAGGTAAAAAAAAAAATAACGAAAAGGGAACAAAAAGACAAATAATGAAAATCAAACAATATATAATTAGTGAATAAAAAAAGGAAACTTACCAGGACAGGAAAGAAATATACACAGAAAAGGTTGAGTAAGTCAATTTAGAGATCATGTTAAATTAAATAAATATGATTTTAAAAAAACCTAGAGGAAAAAAAAAGAACAGTCAAAGACAAACAATGAAAATCAAACAATTCATAAAGATGAATTAATGACTGAATAAACAAACTTACCATAAAAAATCTAGAAATTTAAACATTAAATAACAAATAAAGTTCAAGTAGTTCAATTGAGATTTCATTAAAAAAAACAAGAAAAATACCTAAAAGGGAAAAAAAGACAAACAATATACACATACAAATATAAAATTACGTTCAAGTAGTTCAACTGAGATCCCAAAATAAATACAAAAAAACCTAAAGGAAAAAAAAGAAAACAAAAACAAACAATGAAAATCAAATAATATATAAAAGATAAATTAATGAATTAAAAAAGATACTTACCAGGACAAGAAAGAAATATAAACATAAAAAACAAATAAAGTTCAAGTAGTTCAATTGAGATTTCACAATAAATACAAAAAACAACCTAAAGGGAAAATAAATAAACAGTCAAAAACAAACAATGTATATCAAACAATATATATAGATGAATTAATGAATAATAAAAGGAAACTTACCAGGACAAGAAAGAAATATACACATAGAAAACGTCAAGTAAGTCAATTTAGAGATCACAATAAATGAAATAAATACGATAAAAAAACCTAGAGGAATAAAAAATGAACAGTCAAAGACAAACAATGAAAATCAAACAATACATAAAGATGAATTAATTAATGAAAAAAGAAACTTACCGTAAAAAAATCTAGAAATTTAAACATAAAATAACAAATAAAGTTCAAGTGGTTCAATTGAAATTTCAAAAATGAATACAAAAAACAACCTAAAAATAAATAAACATTCGAAGACAAACAATGAAAAACTGAGATTGTTTTTTTTTTATTATTATGAGTGCAGAGAGAGTGCTGTGGAGGAGGTTTAAAATGCCCTGCAGGTTAAGTAGCAGGGACAGACTCCATTGTGTCTGGGCTTTTTTTTTGTATGATAGTTCTTGTTCAGATTTTTTGTCTCCCAGCTCAGTGAATGTTTTTATTGTAGTATGCAGTTCCTGATTTATGCTCTTGGTGAGTTATGTATCTATGAGGGTCGACATGGAACGTCGATTAGTTTACGTCACGGCAGGTGAAAGGCCATCATGTGACGTGCCTGTTTTGCTCACGTGCAGCCGTAACCTGGAAGCTGCAGCCACGCAGCGGGACGTTTAAATGGTGAGTTTATGTGATTTGTTATCACGCTTTATGTATAGCATTAGCTTAACGCTGCGTCATTATGCAACATAACTTCGGTCCGGGCTCAGCTGTGTTTAACGCCTCGCGGTGCAGTGGTTGATGTTACGGTGGTCACATTATCTGCTGTTTGTTTGGTTTCCCTGCACACTAAAGCTGTTGTGTTACTACTGAGTCTGCAGAACTCTGCATCATGTCGTGGTTGTTCAGTCACATGTTGGTCTGTGTGAGCTGAATGAGTCCGTAAAGATCTAATGGAAGATTTAAGGACTCTGATGATGCTGGATTCAAATTAATTTGTGCTGTATGTTGAGTTATTTGCTGTAATCAGACCATGTGTTTGATACATGCACAAGCACGGACACTTATTGATGTGGACAGAATATTAAATCTGCTGATTGTGTTCAGTCGTTTCAGTTAGAGTTATAACCTCTGTACCTGCTGGGTTGAGACTTCTAATTATATCAAACTCACTTTGTTTTAAAGTGACAGTGAATGCTTCATGCGTACCAAGGACTTGCAAAGCTGATAGTGCACAGTCTGTCTTTTAACATTTTGAATGATGTAAGACAAGTTTTAATTTTAATTTGTATTATTTAAGACATAAACTCAAAGATAAATCTCACAGGATATGGACACGGTGACAGTCTGCATTAGAAGAGCAAGCAGTTAGAAATAAAAAAGTAACACATACAAATAATTATAGTTTATTTTATTATACTATTATAATTATATTAATTAATTTAAATAATTAAAAATATGAATTATATTATTATTAACAGAAAAACAAATCTCTGATGTAATATTTACAGAAAATAATTTACTTAAAATGGATCATTTTACACAAACTTCTGACAGGTATGTGTAGTAAAGGTTTCAGACAGGTTTTCCTTTTTTTGTTTCTTATTATCATCATTACATCATTAGCTAGTGGTAAGGCCTGTTTAAACATGTTCAAAATAAAGAAACTTCATAGGTATTGTTTGACTATTTCAGTTAAATATACAGTTTATCTGTCCCGTAATTTTTATGCATTAAATCTAATTTGAAATATTCATTAAACATGTCACTAACAGGGCTCCTTGAGAGAAAAAAGCCTGTGAACTAATGCAAAGTTTGCATCAGCTGTGCTGCGTCTCCCCCTCACACTGATTATGAAGTTAAACAGGAAAGAGGAAACTCCACAGGACGTGACGCACTCGGACTCTTAGTTTTACGCCACGATTCATTGCAATTATTAAGAAACAGAATCATGAACAAAGGTCGTACTTTGTAAACTTTTAATCCGTCAGAAATATCAATAAAAGAAACAAAGGCAGCTTACAACACTCAACCATTTCATATGCATCCAGTCAAACATAAATAAATCTGTACAGGCACAGACAGAAACACACACATTTTCTGCATGCATATACAAAACATGAAAAATATAAATTCTGAAGCCTTAAATATCTATGTGTAGTATATTTGGGGGATGTGCTGTAGTTCTCAGGACCACGCTTTTGCAAAAGGAGGACAAATTTTTCCATCATGGCCTGTATAATTTGGCAACTGCAGACAAGTTTGCCATTTTGAACACATGATTTTAGGCGTATAAACATTGTTAGTAAAGGCTGATTGAGGCAGCGGATATTTGGTGGAAACTGCAGTAGAAAATCAGCAGATGTGCTCTTATTCATTGTGATCCTTCAGTGTTCACTTTTTATTTACAGACTTTTAGCCACTTTTCTTTTTTTGTGCAGGATTCTCTCACTTTTGTAACACACACCTCTTAAAAGCGTCTTAATTTTCTACAAACAAAAAGATATTTAAAAGATAATATGTACATCTCACGCATAGTGGCTTTATGATTATATTTCTCAGTCTAATGTAACTAACAGTGGTTTGTCAGAAGCTCCAACACCAAATCATACTAAATACAATTGACTATTTACAATAACCAACAGGAATGATACAAAGTCTATTATTTGTGACTTGGAGAGCTAATTAAACTTCACAAAGAGAAACCATACGTGTGTACCTGAGGTGTACTGTGAGGTGTAGTTATTTTGGGCTGTTTCACCATCCCCCAGTTTCCTTTTGATTTTATCTTGAGATGCAAGATGATTCTCAGTTTCCTCTGTGCACTGCATTGTGGGAGAACATGATCTTTCAACCCCACATGAAAAGAAAATCATCAGCATTAGGTATATTCTGCCTGCTTTGAGTTGACTTTATGTTGCTATATTTCCAGCAAACTTCTTAGAAACTGTAGTCTGAATTTTGAATCTATTTGTACACTAATTATGCTGACTGGCAAACATCAGGTCCAGTTTCCTCTGACTGATTCTAGCGTGCAAATGTCATAATGTCTCTTATCAATCTTGAGGTTCAGTTTCTTCAGTTAAAATCGATGTCTTCTCAAAGCATGAACACCACATTTGTGTTCAGGCTTTACCTCAAAATTGGACAAAACATGTTGGGAGCTTGGCGTTTCGCAACAAGCTGTCGACTGTCGATGTTTTTCAGTTTCTTCACAGGAGATCAAGGTTTGATTAATTTCTCCTGTTGAGCTCTTCCTCTTTTTCCGTTCACCCCATGAGAACGTAATCGTCTGCACATTCGTCTTTAGATGAGCACTGAGACACGCGCTCAGGTTGAAGCGCTGCCGGGACAAAAACTGTCGCATAGTCACAATCGTCGTCCGTGGTCGCTCTGACTCTCGTTGACCCTTTGGCAGTGCTGTGGTCAATGGAGGCGTATGTCACATCCTCATTAGGCTGCAGATAGCACAGAGAGAGAGAGGTGTAATTTCTCGGCATATATACACGTCGCTGATTTTATACAGTAGGTTTTTTGATGTGGGTTGTGGTTATGGCTTCCTGCAGATGAAACAAACAGCCTCACAGTTTCTTTTACAATGGAGGCCTCATATTGATGTTCACCCTCATGCAAATCTAACAGGGCAGCACCTCCGACTGGGATATCATAAAAAGCACAACTACACAACCTCGCCCCATGAAATGCTGCAGCAAAATTAGATTGATGTGGGCAGGCCTACCTTATTATCTGTGCTGCTTTTTCCATCTGCTACGTAATCCCCTGAAAGAGAGCATGCAAATATATAAAATGTTGCAAAACTATCATACTCAGTGCTATGAAAATGATCAGAAATGCAGTTTTACCTTTCCTTTTTTTCTTTGTGCTGGAAGATAAACAAAATGAAATGACAAATGATCCAGAAAAATGAATGAAACAGTTAATTTAACTTCCACTTAGTGGGTAGTGATGTCTTTTTATACCACGAAACATACTATAAAATGACAGTTTCTGTAAGGGCTTTTCAGAGGTGTGAGGTTTACCCCACAGCAGTGTTTCCTTGACAGCTCAACAGATAAAAGCGTTTGCTGCAACAGGAAATACTTTACATATGCAACCCACATCTGTCTCTGACTGTTACTAACAATACTTGGAGCTTATGGAACTTTGAGTGCTTCAAGGTCAATGTCATATTATAACAAATACATACTGTAATGTATATTCACTGTGCTGTCAGATTAGAGTTTGACACTAGCTGAAACAAGTCCGTTCTTCTTCACTAATAAGTATTTCCTCGCTGAAGCAAATGCAGAAGCTGCTTGAAACAAGGCAAAAATGCAACTCTGTTACATTTACACAACTGCAGCTCTCATTTTATTTTTTAAACGCTTTTGCCTATATTTTCTTATAATTTAATCACTCTTTTTTAAAGTTTACTGTGTAGTCAAAAGGACAGTATCAGTGTAATTAAAGAGCATATTTAACAATATTTGTGGTATCTATCTTATGGTGATAACTTACCCTGAAGTGCAGTTTCCCATAATGTGGCCACAGAAGCTGGATGATCACGCTGTGTTTGTCAGCAGGTGGCAGGTACCAGCACTTAGCTGCTGTGGCAAACCCTCAGCTTTGACGCTGTAGTAGACACTGATCTCACTGATCTCTCTGCTGCTGTGTGTGCGCAGGCCAGAGAGAGAGAGAGAGAGAGAGTGAGAGAGAGAGTGTGTGTGTGTGTGTGTGTATGTGTGTGTGAGGGAGAGAGAGAGATGAGGCATACAACAGGCTTTTGTGTGGCCTTTTGATTTCCTGTGCACTGTTGTTTCAGACACCACACAGTTGCATCAGTTCAATTCCTGGGTCACTTCACCTGAATTAAAAAAAATAAATAAATACACGACACACCAGCAGCAGTTATCCCAACAATAATAGTAGCATTGATGCCTGTGGATTTTTCAGGACTTTTTACTCTAAACAGACAAATCGATTAGTTAGAATTTCACTTTTTCCAGCTATGTAAGCTATCTGCCATTCCTAAATATCACCCGGGGGTTAGTAGATCTCGGTGAGGCAAGCTGTAATGTTTGCACTTGATGCTGTGTTGTCTCATTTGCATGATTGTGCAAATTCTCTTGATGAGGAATATGAGGAAGTTACTGACCTGAGTTCAGTGGAAAGTCCAGTTGACTTTGCAAATTTTTTCCTTAATGGGTTATCTCACTGTAATAATATAATATAAGATGTTTGATATTAGGTAGATTTTTAAAAAAAAAACTTACACTCCTCTAATCCTTTAATTCCAGACATAACCATGTATTCCTATGTTGTACACTGGAGGGCGCTGTTGGAGCAGTGTGGGTGATTCACATAAGATCAGCCCTCAGTGTGCTATAGAAAGGTGTCACCTTACACCATCTACTGGTTGCATTGAAAGAGATAATTAAAAAAACAAACACTTTTGCTATTTACAGTATCATCAAACATGATGCAGCACATTAATAAATGTAATTCAAAAGATACATTTGTAATGCATATTTACTATTTTCACCCTGCGCCTCAGTCTGACTTTGAAACCAGGATGTCACAACTTCCTGCTGAGTTTCTTTAGAACAACGCAGGAATTGGTGAATGTGTACAAATGACAAAGGTGATCCAAAGCCCCTAGCTGAGGACACACTAGCTCATTAGCTTAAATAACCGCATGTCTATTTTTTGGCAGTGATCTACATGTGTGTGTTTCTGTATCGCAGAATTCAATTGAGATAACAAACAATAAGCACTTTTCACATGTCTGCAAGTCATCAACTGTGTTACATCTTGAAATACACACGTACAGGGTGGTCTTTCAATATACGTGGGAGGACAGGAAGTGGTGAGCTACTAACAAGTGAAAGGAGCTCCTGCAGTAGCTACACTTGGTCTCTGGTCATGAACGCATCAGGTAGAATGGATAGACTGCCATTCACCTATCTGCTAATATTTAGCTGTTTTACGGTCGTCTGCATCCATGGAAAAGGTCAAGGTAAGCCTGAACTCTCTTTTATGTTGTGATGTGTAAAGAGAGCGTGAGAGGATGGATTTTGAATAGATTTAAGGCCTTAAGTTAACAAGGGAAATCAAATTATAGGGTATATTTCAGTATAAAAGAAGTATTGATACCAGTACAAGGTCAGACTGTTATGATAAAGTAAAGTTTTTTAAATGGACTTAAATAGATGATTGCAGCTTTAATGATATTTCAATTAGCTTATTCATTTCTTTCAGCGCTACAAATGGTATCGTTAAAAAAGTTTGAATATATTTTGGAAATGTAAAGTAGATGCCAGGATCTACTGTAGTACTGAGAGACCCGTCGCTGTTATATAGTATTACTTCTTGAATTTATTAACAACTTTTTATATTTAATTTAGTGTGAACGATTGGAGACAAGACTACATTAAATCTTTTATGTTTTAGGCTTGCTTCCTTCCTGTGAAGTTGGGTTGATGGTCCGGAGAGGCACGACATTCAGAGCTGTCCCACAGTCCCGTCTGACTGTCTGCTGTCCTGTCAAACACTGCGGAGAATCGCTGAGCGTCACCTGGTGCAAACTGCTCCACACGGGCAAATGTGAACCGATCAGCTACGCAGAGAACGGAGGAATCAGACAGACCGAAAAACCTGTGAAGGATAAACTGATATCTTATTTGACCTTCACGCGGATTTCCATCCATGACGACGGCCTGTACAGATGCTCTTTAAAAGAATATGGCCAGATCAGTCACAGCATCAACATCTCAGTTTCAGGTGGACAGTTTGCTCCCTTTGTGCATAAAAACAGATATAAGAAGTCTAATTTCAGGTGTTAATCATATTCATTTTCTCTTAATCTACAGAATCAAACAAGGGGGTTAAACCGTCTGAATGTCACATGGGTAAGAATATTTATTCATGCATTTAAAGATTAGTTCTTAAGACGACAGCTACAGACCTTTACTTCCTTCTTCTGTAGATGAGCTGCCAAATGCTGCCGGTAGTAAGGACACACCCTGGCTGCCCTACCTCGCCATCTGTCTCACCATAGCTCTGCTGGTTGCCATGCTGACGGTGATAACCCTCGTCTGTTTTTATGCCTGGGAACGTAAGACCATCAACACGTAACCACAGGCTGATTTACCATGACAGCATCTGTAGGTCCGACCAGTATAACAATGTTTTACGTCTTCTTCACAGGAATACTGACCGACAACCACACAAAGGAACAGGTAACATGATGCAGTAATTCAGAGAAATTGTTTGACCTTTCGTGAAAAACCCACATTTTCTTACTGAAAGTTAGACAAGAAGATCAATTCCACTTTCACGCCTGTTTGGTAAATATAAATGTACAAGCAGCTTCTTTAGTCCAGACTAGAATTTAGATGTATATATGACACATGGTTTGCGAGGGTAATGAGTATTTCTTGGCCTTTTTCTGGGTTTTGTTGTCAGATAACTGATGCAGGAAGTTACTGCACAGGTAGTCCAGCACCCAGTAAACCCTGTGTCGTTTTAATAATTCATTTTCAGCATCACCTAGGAGATAGGTATAAATTAGAATATTATAAATTAGAAATAAAAATGCTTAAATAACTGAAATGAATTGTGAAAGAGCACAAGGGCTTATAACTTTTGATTCTGTTGCTCATTTAGGTCTTATAAGTTGTTGCAACAATGATTGATTTCATTGGTCTTATAGATTTTGTGTTAAATTTAAAGAAGAAAATAGCACATTAAGACATTGAGGAACAGCAAAGAAAAAAAGCTTAGAGAGGTTGTAGTTTCATATGATTTCAGTATCTTCTCTTTAAAAGTGTTGTGTTCAGTTGGAAACAGCCAGACTTTCCAGTTCTTGCGCTAAGCTAGGCTAACTGGCGGCTTGATTTTAGCTTCATGTTTAGCCTACAAACATGAAAGTGGATTTGATCTTTTAGCTCTCAGAAGGAAAGGTGGGTTTCCCAAAACATCAAACCTTCCCTTTGACTCAGGTGTTTAAGAGTCATAATGTTGTCAATCAAAAGTATTTTATTGACTTATGTGTTCTGATGTTTTTGATTCATAGGGAACTTCATCAACTCACGTTCTGCCTGACCTCCCCACTGGGAGTGCTCCTTCCCCTCTTTTCCTGCATCCTCACCTTTACTCTCTGAACAACACCGACACTCCAGCTACTAAAGAAAGACCACTACCACGTCCTCCCCCGATGACCAGTGGGGACCTTCCTGTTGTGGCAAACACAGCGGGGGAAAGCCAAGCGTCAGACCGCGCAGTGTACGCTGTCGTCAACCACAGACAGTCAGGGATACCTGCCAGAGAACAGCATGCTTCAACACAACAAAATAAAAAAACTGAATATGCTTCCATCAATGTTTCCTGAAGATTTTGGACTTGTCATAGATGCATGTCGGTAAAAGCACGGAAGGAAAGTATGTGTTGGTGTCATGGAACAGAGGTTGAAGCAAAGCGATCGACCACAGTGCAGAAGAGTTAAATGGAGGAGGCTTGTGGTCACGCAGAGGCACCGTACAGTCATCTTAAAATGAACCCGACTCAACCAGCAGCAGCATCTCCACCTCTGGTTTGTTCCAGTCAAAGCTGCTTTTTTACAAATGATTTCTTGCCATTTTTTCCCCTCCTCCTGTCATTGACTTTCCGTGACTTGGAGGTCTTTTTTGATTTATTTAACTATGTTTGCCAAAGCTTTGATTGAAAAAAAGTAAAAAAGCCTTTGAGTGAGTATATTAGCCATGTGCAGACTCACTGAAAACTATTTTGCATTCTTCTGTCTGATTTGGAAGTATAAATACTGAAGTTTGGGAGGCGTTTTTGTAAAAAAAAACAAAAAAAGATTTTAAGTACTGCAATAAAATTATCGGCTGATTTGTGACTGGAAACATTTTGTTCTTTGAAAGGTCATGAACTTGGCATCCTTGATATTTATTTTGCATTCCTTGATGACTATTTGAATATTTAAAAAAAAAAAAAGGAATAGTTTGGCTAGCTGATCCTATAGTTCTGTGTGGAAAAATCTGAGATGACATTACAAGAAGTGTATTTCCGGTCCGGTGTTGTTCGTCACTCAGCCCTCTGTGTTTTCACTGCCACTGGTAGAGACGTGGTACCTGGCTCTTCAATCACACCAGTGTGGTTTGGTGCAGGAAGTCACAGAGGGGACCGAAAGATTTGTTGACATCATTTATGGTAGCAGATGTCCCACCTTTGCTCAACCACACTGTAGTTAAAGAAGTGGTCGCACATTTAGCAAGTTTGATAACACACAAGGAAAAGAAATTCTGTATCAGGGTGAAAAATGAGCGAATCAGAAAAGCAAAGATTGCCCTTATTTAACCCATAAGACCACAACTCACCCATCATGCTGAAAAGTGTGTCAACATGATACAGTGTTGATGAACCGATAACTCAGTTTTCTTTAGATAATGTCCCAGAGAACACAGTGTTCCTTGTGCACTAATCCGTTTACAGATGAGCACAAAAAGTCCTTTCATGGAGAAATCACAGATGGAAAATGTGATGAAATGCTCCTGAATATTGTGACCTGACTTTTATATTACTGTATAGACACTGGAATGTATATGCAGGAGAGGAAGGTGGAAAGTTGAAATATATTCTACAAGCTGTACATCCTGAATGAAATAACTCTTTGAACTTCTTTAAAGTCCCTGAGTGGAAATTTTTCATCTCAACACAACGGTGTCTGGTAGTTACAGCCCACACACAAGTTCTGCTCTTATACTCTGTCTCTCTCTGTCACACACACACACACACATACACATACACACAGTAATGGTGTTTTTTCTCTGGTGGACAAAGCCCTGGTTCAGGCAGCAGAGAGATGGAGAGCGAGGAGGCTTGTGCGAAGGCAGCGTTTGAGATAGGCCTGATTAGATTGAGTCTGAGGTCACACAGAGAGTGTGCAGCAAGGTTATAATAGTTAACTAAAACGAAACTAAAAACGAAAACTAAAATTTAGAATACATTGTA
>CAFUXE010002666.1:8739-27031 GCA_903364295.1 Serranus cabrilla | reverse complement strand
AAAAAAAAAAAAAAAAACACCTGGAAAAGTGTACACAGATAGTGTATTTTTTTAGCTTGATTATCATCTGAGTAAAATGTGCCAACATGTTACTTCTGATGAGGGAAAATCTTGATTAGGTAGCAATTTATTGTTTTCTTTTTCCTGTGAAGCTGAATTCTGAGTCTTTTCTGTAAATTGTCTTCTCATAAATAATATAGCAACTTCTCATCAACCCATATCAATTTCAGGCCTAAAATATCAACTTTGATTAGGCCCCACACACTCACATTTAAGCCACACCCATTCGTAGTTTAAACCACATGTTTTCCAATTACTGGAGCAGATAAAGATGATTTAGTTGGCTAAACAGATACAAATAATAGCATACTTTCTCATCCCAAGTAAAGGACTTAAGTTTCATAAAGGTTTTCTATGTTGTATTGTTCAATTCCATTACATAGGTGTGCCTAATAAACTAGCAGCTTCATATTTGCATGTTAAATAACATATTTAATTCAGAACAAGATAGATACACTGTGTTGGGTTAATACACTCATTCCTTGCTCATTTACCTTTCTGCTTGTAGTACTGGTTTTGGTTAAAGAAGATGCAGCCATTAGAAAAAAAATCAGAAAATATATGGTGTTGTAAAAAGAGGCAATGAATGTAGCAGAGATATGTTATTCCACTGTATGCTGTGGGTGATGAGTGGAGCCGTGTCAGTGCCAGATTCTCTTATTAGAGTGGCAACAAGTGCAGGTATTAGTTTTCCACTTGGATCACGTCCAAGCATACACACACCACACCTACACACACACACTTACACACAGACAGAGCGTCTGCCCTTGCAGGTGTTTGGCTTGCTAACAAGCGTCCTCTCATTATTCTTTTAGCGAGCCGATTAACCACTGGGATCGTAACAATCATGATCACTAATCAGCTGATGAATACCACAACATCATAATTCAGGACCTTGCAAGTCTCGTTTGTCTTGATGGCATTTTAATAGTAAACCCTTAATTGTGCATGTATTACCTGCTTTGGGCCATAAAGTTTCTTTATGTCTCTGGCTGTTTGTTCATCCTAGAGAGGAAAAAAACTAAACAACAACAAGAAAAAATAAAAAAAATCACGCACATTGTTCTCTTACTTAGTTTTATCCTGACAACTCCCTGAGTTTAACATAATTCATGTCAATTTAAAGCGAAATTATGTCCTGAGTGTTATGAGTGCCTGCACAATGTTTCAAAGTGTTACATGGATTTTACATCACAGGATAAAAATAAGACCAAAACACTGCATTAGTGAATTGCAGGCTCCTGTCCATGCAGGAACTGTGTGGCACCCAGGGATTTACCCTTGGCTTATTGCTATGAACTAAGTAGGCGAGAGGAAATCAATATCTGGTGACAGCTAGTCAATCTTAGACTCAATGCTGAAACTCCAGTCTGCTTAAAAGGACGGATCTTCCCCACACGCATTCAATCTCAACAAGGAAGCCGCGTAGCTCAAGACGGAGAAAGCTCCATGTAAATTGGACCAAGTATGAATAAATCGCCTGACAGCATCACTAAATAACTTTAAGTCCAGCTGTCCCTGACTGGAAATGGGTTTACGTAGACTTGTAGTGAGAGCATTTACATGTGGTTGAGCCTGTGGTGGTTTTACATGCCTGGACGGCAAATGAATAGAAATCCTGACACATCGAAAAACTGGCTGAAGCTCCTAGGTCTTAAAAGAAGCCCTTCAGGATGTAGCAGGAGTGTTGTCACACAGAAAAAAAGCAATTTCAGTCGTTCACGGTGGTTGGATAAATCAGATGATGCATTTCTGTGTGCATGCAGGAGTTGATTTATCAGGCAATATCAGTGGTGGTGCAAAAAAATCCCCTATTAAGCTTAGGTGTTTGTTATCCTTTGGTCTACTGCCTTGTAAAAGTATCTACTCCTTTTTAGACACATTCACATAACAAGTTTTATATGTTGCAACTTTTTGTGGAGTTTTCTTTCTTTTTTAACTTTGATTAAAAAATAAATAGTATAGATATATTCACAAATGCCTTATTATGCTCTTCCCTTTAGGCTAAATACAGTTTGTTTCTCACACTGTGTTGAGACTGACCTTAATGTCTGTGCATACATTTTCTTATACAACTTAAGTCAAAAACTTAAATATCCCTAAGGGCGCTTTACAGACAGTAGTCCAACACAGATACATATAATATATACATCTCACAGGGTCCATGCATGAAGTACAATTCATTTGCAGTTGTTCATGATGTTATTTTTGCCTTTTTGTTGACCATCAGTGGGAAATAGTAGTTACTGGACATAACTAGATTTTTTACAAATACGTGCGCAGCCCTTTAACTACTGTGTTATGAATTAATTTCCAACATTAATTCTACATACTTTGCATATACCAAACAGATTTGTTGACAAGAGAATGACATACTTGAAAAATGTTCCTTTATGGTAAATTTTTAACAAATAAAAAAATCATTAATTTGTGATTACCTATGGACAATCACTGACAGTGACAGCCCAATACTTTACATAGTAAAGTATGTCAAATGTTCTGCTACTATAAATATGTGTTTAATATGGTTTTCCTACATAAAAATAAATAATAAATAAAAAACTCCTGATAACTGGGAGCACGTCTCCTCTTTCTCCCTTATTGAGAAATTCTGTATTTGGCCTTGTGCCCTGCCCATCACTGCTGCTTGCACTTTAGGTTGACCGGTGAAAGAGCAGTGCGCATCAAGATTGATGGATGCATTCACCTCAAGAAACAACAGCTGTATTTAGCTTTGCCCCGTAGTGTTGAAAATACATTATACATATCACATACTGTATGTGCTCAGTCAGTAGTCAGTCAAGTCTTTTCCCTGTAGGAAGTGTAGTTGAAAAATCAGTGACCTTGAGAGATCATACTTGAGAACATTCAGCTTCATTCTGTGCCTCCTACTGCTGTTTTGACAAGTGCAGCCCAATCAGACATGTTGGTTCAGGCTCCATTTTCTCACTCTCTGGTGACTGTGGGGGGTCATGGGGTATGTTTGAGAGAGAGACACTTAAATAGAGAGAGGGAGAGAAACTGTGTGGGGGAGACTGTGTATCATCCAGTGTGGGTATTATGCTTATGGGGGACATTCATTTTCAATTATGTGTGTGTATGTGTGGGCTTGTTTGGGGGCAATTTGTGGTGTGTCTCAGTGTCTGAATGAGTATCTGTGTGTTGGGGGCATCAATTCACAAGTGGTGATAGTGGCATGATGAGAGACAGCCAGGGGCCTTAGGACCCGAGGATACAAAGACCCATGACACATCTACCTCCAGGTGTAGGTGACAGAGAGACACACCAGCATTTATATGTGTCTAGCATCCCTATACGGCAGTGTGTAGGCATGTGCTTATGGTGTAGTGTCAACAGGCTGCAATAATAACCAGCACCAGAGGGAGACATTGGGCACCTTTATTTCAGAGACTGCCCTGACTTTTCTGACCTATACTATTATATGGAAAGGAGAAAAGGAAAGGAAAGAGAGGGAAGAGGGAAAGAAAGAACGAAAGAACACATTCAGATAGACACAGAGAGAAAGAAGGAGAGGCTAGTTGAGCTGACAGATCGCAGGAGCCTTGGAGCAGGGCCCAGTTGTCCTCTGTGTATGGTTGGCTGGGGGGTAGGTGATGTCAACCCCTGACAGGTAATTTGGTCTGAGTCCGACTCCCCAGGGCTCAACAACACACATACACTAACCCAACACACACTCACACTCTTGTACACACCCACGTGCACTGTCTCAAACCTGGTCCCAATCCCCTTAGCTGCTCTATATTTGGGCGTGATCTTCAAAAGGACGTTAAGAAGAAACACATGCAACAGTGCCCAATGTTCTCACAAGAGAGCATAGGGTACAGATCTGAAAAAAAACAAACAGCTGAAAGGTTCAATTGAACACATCTCCAGCACTTGATGGAGATGTCAGCTGGAAATAACACACTCTTGAAATGATCTTCCTTTAGTCTGCCTATGACTTTGAGAGGTCATACTATATGCAATTTGGGTTTTAAAATGAAACATTTGACATGCAAATAATAATAACACAGTTTTGTCAGTGGTGATCAGTAGGGTTGGGTATCGGTTGGGTTTTATCCGATACCGGTTCCTACTCGGTACTTTTGAAATGGTTCTGGTGCTTAAACGGTTCTTGAACCGGTACTTAAAAAAATGAAACCGCACACACTGTCAAAAAAAAAAAAAACACTTTTATATCCAGGGCCAAATTGAATACAATATTAACATACAGTACATCTTTAAACAATATAAATACAAGTTGCATTACAAGTGCATTTGTATTATGTTGTTTATTTATATCCAAGGTTATTCACTGTGTGGGGTTGCTTTTATTTTGAAAAGGTGTTCCCACCGTCACCGTGTACTTTTATTTTGAAAGGTTAGTAACAGGAAATAGAAAAGTAGAATGGTAAACGGAGAAATTAACGATAAACGGAGAAATTAAAGATAAAAGAAAAGAACGGTAATTTAAAACAAATGCTTCATACGGCTAATAACGGATTAAGGAATACTTGTGTAGTGCCTGGCTGATAGAGGCACAAGGTATGCTGAAATTCCGTGAATTATACATGTGTTTTTTTGTCTCATAAGTTAAAGTGCTATTGGCTAACGCTAATTCGCTATTGTTTTGTTTTTGTAGCTCTGACGTTGGATCGCAAAAGATTGTTTGCGTGTATATTAATGGCGCTACGGTGGAAAATTAAAACTTTGTGAACTATCAGTGAAAGAGTTGACCATCATTCGGCCTGGGCCGCTACAATAAGGGTAGAGTAGGATTAAATCCGTCACGCATGTTTACACTGGAACAACGGGGTGGTAAAAAAACCGAAATGATTGTTTTTATTCGGTCTGGTTACTACCGGTTACGTCGGAACCCCGGTACCCAATTGGCACCGCGTTTCGGTACCCAACCCTAGTTATCAGTGTCATAGATATGGATTAGGTACCTGCTGCTGCATATACTAATAGGTCCAGAAGGGCTTTACATTTCTGCAATATTAACATTTATTTTTAGGCACCGACCTTTATTATGACAGTATAAAAGGGCACAACATCCATGTTAGGAAAAGGTTGGGGTGGAGGTGGTCCCTCAAGAACACAGTTCGTTCACTTGGGGGACCAGGATTTGCATCCTGTGTAACTCTAAAAGACTCAAATAAGTCATTTTAGTGTCCTTATGATCTGTTTCCCTGAACCTAATCATGTAGTTTCACCAGTTTATAAGTTATTTTTAAGGTATTTACTTTAAATGTAAATGATGATGGCCCCAGATGGAAAGTTCATGGATCATCAAAGTCATTAGGATTCATCCTCTGCAGACCATGAATGTATGTACACATTACATGGCAATTAATTTCCAATTTGTTGAGATTTTAGATGACCAACAGACCCAAAAACTGACCCAGATTAAAAAGTAAAAAGTCATATTTTTCAACAGTGACTAACTGAATTAAATAATCTTCAAGTTCTGAACACTTGTTACTCTTTATTTGAAAGTTTTGTTTGAGGTTTGCAACTACTGTATTTCTGTGTGGGATTCCCAGTGTGTCTATAAAGTACAACGCAGGATTGATGCAGTGCTATAGATGCATGATGAGGGACTTCTCCAACTGTAACAGTACCCTAGTTGAAACTGTGTTGGGCAGGTTATGCAGTCTGTCTCTGTCTGTTGGCCAATTACTGTATCTCTCTCAGTGCAGAGAACTGAGGCTCTCACCTTGTCTGCCCCAGCTGTCCCCATAGATCCCCAGTGTGTTGTGGATGTGAAGGCATGGTGAGGGCATGTCATCTGGCAGGCTGGCTTGGTCAGTTACTGCTGCTTTGGCTGGGATGCATTCACATTGGCTTTGGGCCACAGCATCTAAATAAGGGGTCTCTTAATGACTTTCATTAATCCTCTATACTCTATTTAAATACACTGGCTAACTGTTTTAGAAAGGGCAATTAGTAATGCTAAAAATATTACCCTTTTGTGCTAAAAGAAGAAAATAAAGGTTTGGTAATATTTGTTTTCTTGTCGTTCTGAAAATTCAATTCATGACTGTTTTAGATATATCGGATTTCTTTAAGCTATTCATAAATGGAGCTGCACTGCTCTCTTTTGAAAGTTGCCTCACAATTTTTGTTGAAACAAAATTCTATGACTGAATTGTATCATAGTTGGATTTGTGAAGTTAGCTAAGCTACTAAAAAGCTAAATAGTTATCAGATGTTAGCCGATTGCCTTCCCATTTGGCATTCTGTTTATATAGATTTATTCCACTGAACTGGAACATAGTATCCAACAAGGTCAAAATATTTGATGTCCCATATACCAGGCAAGTAAAGCTTCTTTTTGTAACAGGATTTTTGAAAAAATCTAGAGATTGACAGTCCACAGATTGAAAGACCAGTCCTCCTCAGAGCAGTTCCACATCTCTTTATTATAGCAGACCCCATATATCCCCTGGTGTGTTCTGGGTCTGAAAACATGTCAACATACTGGTTGCCCTGGTCAGCGCTGCTCTGGCCTCACCGGACTCACTAACTGCCTACTTTATGTCTGTCTCTCTGCTACTTGGATAAATTTGGCCTGGCCTGACTATTGCCTGTCTGTCTGCTACCCAATTATTTTCCCCAAGCCAAGACCCCTGAACTCTTTTCTTCTAGGACGGACGTGTGGATCCCATGTGTTCTGTAGTTGTGTCACTGAAGGTTGGCCCGGTCAGAGCTGCTTCAATGAGGCAGGAGATATCTGTCAGCGTGTGGCCAGGCTGGGCTGTGTGAACAGCCATCTACGACAAAAACTTTACTGTAAGTCTATAAAAATTGACCTGTTCTGCTGGATATCTTTCAATATCCAATGAGCTACTGTACCTTAACTGGAAGATTAAAAAGATGAATTGCTGCAACATTATCAATACTTGTGATTTCTTTGTCGGTTTTTAAAGATGTGAACTGACAGAGATTGGATTGAATCCATGCTTTCATTTTTCTTTGGTATTGGGTTTGCTGTGAATGTGTTCTGGCTTATTTGAGCCATGGTAAACTACAACTAACTGCTTTGGCATTTCTTCCTGTCTTATGGCTCACAATTATCTTCCTCAGGCCAAGACCCCAAGACCCTCCTCAGAAGAGAGACGGTGTAGTGGTCCTGGTAAGGGTCATGGCCTTTGCAAGATGTACTAGCAATACATAAATATACTAGAAAAAAATTTACACCGGCATGCACACACAGCCTGTCATCATTCCTGCCCCTCAAATATCTTTGCATCACTCAGCTATTCAGCTACATTCATACACACACCATGTACATTCAAATACACACACAAATGCAAATTCATGCGCAAACACAGTTGTACTATACATGCATTTACAAACTAATGAGTTCACAAGGGGTTCAACGTTAAACCCCTGGGGGCTAGAGAATGTCAGGGGAGTTAAGCAGGGGTGAATTGGTGGGTACGAATGTGTGTGTGAAGTTATGTGTGCATGGTATGTGCGGTGGTTACAATAGTCAGAAATGAAAAGAAATGGTTACTGTTATTCATTAGAGCTACACAGCGTTCTTTTTGACATAGTTTTTCCTCCCCAGGGTCCTAACAGCCCAGTGAAATGCAGCCTAGCTGGCTAACTTTAGGCTGATGGGTTTTCATTTGGATTTGTTGAGGCAGAATAGCTATTTTTTTATTTTCTGTTTTGCTCAAGCAGATGCATCTAGCCATGCTCCCTTTCAGATAGATTTTCGCCCAGTGTGGCCCCCCGCTGGACCAACGAAAATGTCATTTAAGGCAGATTTGATAGGATGACTGACATCCAGTGCAAATCAAAATTCGAGATCAAACTGTAAAACAAGGCAGGGTCTGTCAAACATAATCACATTTGCAAATTAGTCTGACAATGCCATGCTATAAACGTGGTGTTAAATGTGTCATACAACCAGTAAATTATATGAATGTTTAGGAAAAGGTTCTAATAAGGTCCTGGAAAATGATTTATTAAAAAGATTGGGGACCCTGCTACTGCAAATAATGCCTTTTCTTTTTTTTGAAGCAAGCCTCTATTCTATAAGCACAAGCTCTCTGACAGCTTTGGGTTTTCTGATGTAACATATCAGCCCTTAAATCCCTCAAAAGACAAAAGCTTGAGAGGAACTGAGCACTTAGAGGATCTGCTGTGTCAGTGAGTAAGGAAAGTTGTCAAGAATAAAGACAACAGAAACAAATCATAAAACAGGCAATGGATCAAAAAGACTTCCTGTACAAAAACAAACCTCATATTCGATACAGTAGCAATATTAACACAGGACAGTTTAATGGATACAATATATCATCCTCTTGCTCACTTTACAAACTGAGCTCTGAGCAGCAGCACTGTGGCTTCAAAACCACAGGCAAGGCTAATAATAATTAGACTAGAGGGCCAAAGGGCCAGTGACAGGATCATTTGTGACTCAACTAAATGTGGAACTTGGGTATACTGATGCTGTAGGGTGTTTTTTTTTTTTCTTCAAACGGAGCACACTGAGGATTTCAATATTGTCAGTGCCCCTACAGAAATCTCATAGCTCCAAAAGAGTGCATGATGTGACATGCTTGATGGAAATTCTGGGAAAACAGGTTTAGTTTCCCATCTTTGCATTTGGAGGATGTGTAGTCATTATCTCCATATCTGTAAGAGAGCGTGAGGGGCAATGCAAGTTTACAGTGAACTAACTTTCTTTTCTTTGAAGCCCATGTCTATGTGTTATAAAAAATAAAAATGACCTGGCAATTTAAAGAGGGTGTCGATAAGTATGTTTATAATGAAGTTTAGACATGGATTTCATAGAAAGCGTTTTTAATATTGGGTGCTTATGGAACTGTATACAGTATTCAGTTTGCAGCATAAATAGGGCAGGTAAATTAATGTAATTAGTATACATATGTTATTTTCAGGAGTGCATTTAAAGCTGCATATGCACAACATTTTATACAGTATTTATGTATGCATTTGTAAGGTTGACAAAATGGCATTTTCCAGTGATATTTTTACATGTGACGGTGGAGAATTTGCACATTTTAGCATTTGCGTGGAGATGTTTCAGTAGTGTCATCACAAAGAGAAGACAAGCATTATTACATTACCTCATTATTCAACCCACCCGTGACTCTTCCTCTCTCTCTTTCTCTTCATCTCACTTTCCCTCTGTCTGTTACCCTCCCTCCACTGCTCCACACACATCCCATACCCTCTAATTCCCTTGGTGGCAGCCAAGGCTCTAACTGACAAGCTTCAAGGGAGACAGAGAGGAAAAGAGATGGCAAGAGAGAGAGAGAGAAAGAGGTAGAGAGAGAGAGGCAGTGATATACAAAAAAAAAAAGATCCTGGCACCAGAGTACATTGTTTTCGCTCTTTGCCATGTTTCCTATTTTCGCTTTCTTTACCCCCCCTTCCTCCTCCTCCTCCTCCTCCTCCACTTCCTCACTGCTCCCTCCGTCTGCCTTGCTTTTTAGTCTGCGGCGCTCCAGGCAGATCAAAATTCAACTCACTGATGTGTGACTAACGTTAGGACACACAATACGCAGCCACAAACTCTTTGATCATAATTCCATTTAACAGTGAAAATGTATGCTGGAAATAAAGAATGAGAAAAGAAAGAGGGTGGAGGGAGGAGGGGGAGGAAAAATAGGGACATTATTGTGCTTGTTACTCTGTCTTCATGCCCCATCAAGCTTGAGACGGCCGGCTAAATGTCAAGAAAATGAAATACACATACTGTACACAATTAAGGATTAGTTATTAAAAATATGCCCATAGCAAAGACGGATGTTTTATTTTTATGAATTTATTTATTCATTTTTGCCTCATTTACATCGTGTCTTGAACAATTATTGTGTGCTGGAAATAATATGGCAGTGCCATGGCTTGAAAGCAAATGTATGCTTATCCCTCAACTGAATCCTGCCACTTTTGGGTTTTTTTGTTTGTAATACAAATAAAAATGAAAGAATGAAACTCAAATGCTGCAATGTTATGTAGATGTTGTTCTAAAGAAGGTTCACATATAGTAAACTCATAGATATATGGATGGAATTTAAGCTTATGCTCTAAATACCTGAAGGAGGCGGAGATTTCTAATGTAAGTGGAGTCATTCAGAAGTGGTATGTTTCTGATATTAGAATTAATGACTTTGCATTTTCTCAACCTGGCCAGTGTTTCAGGCTTGTGTCAGTGAGAGTCTGTAAAGTCATGTGAGTATATCCACACCCAAGGAAGCACTGGTGTTTGCCAGAGACAAAAAAGTGGACATTGTTCATTTCCATACTCTCCAAAGATGATGGCAGCCTGGAGGTACAGCATCTCTTCCATATGTAGCTGATGACCTGAGTGTTCAGTTTTCATTCTCTGTCTTGAAGCTTCCCTCTAGAGGAGAGTACCCTTCTATCGTCAGCGTTCCCAAAACGTGCATTGTGCGCAACAAAAGGAGATGAGAACTGCTCCACAGGCCCATGCTGTGCACCCGTCTATGTAGCTTGTGTAGCTGCGTCTGCCTCCCCGAGGGTTGATAAATGCAATAACTGCTTTACTGCCAATATTCCAAACAACGTGTGATGATTCTGAAGCAACTGAAGAAAAAAAACACTTGAAAGTCATTCTTCCATCCATCAGCTTTGTAACATGCTGGCATTTCAAGGTCCCATTGTTAACCTCCCGTTGCCTGGCACCATCAAACTGTAGAGGGAAGTTTGGAAGCAACAAGTTGTCTAACTCATATGAGCCAATAAGATAAACCACAGATAAACTGAGTCTCAACACAACAATTTATGTTGCAAACATGTGACGGCTATAATAAGTTGTGAACATGTACCGATCAAAGAAATTAGGCACGAAATGACATGGTTAAGGTTACAAACACCAGACTCCTGGATTAAAGTCCGCTGTAGGTTGGTGACCTCCTGATGACGGTTGCTTGCAGGTGTGCCACCGATCTTGTTGCCGGTGGGCTGACTTTGTCAGATTTGTAAGACTGACAAATCCGCCGTCATACATGGATATCGCTGATCATTTTCTGTCTTAAAATTCCTTTTCGATTTTCTTAACCTTTTCTTTTAATTCCAGTTCTGCAGTTGGTCTTCCACCCTTGAAAAAGGCGATGCTATCAAGCTAGCCACAACGTCACTCTCGTTCTCCGCCATTTAACTCTGTCGCTCAACAGCTCTCACCACTCTGCAAAGAGATTCCCATGTTCGGACTTCATGAAGGCCTACCATCTTTTGTTTTTTCCCACCCACTTTAAATCAAACTGTGATTGGTCAATTTGTCAGTCACTCTCCACACCAAAGCACATAGCTTGGCCTTCCCCAGGATACGTGAAGTCCTAACCAATTAATGAGTCAGACTAGAATAGAGACAGACAATTATGATTGGATAACATGTTCTCAGGACATGAACTTTAGCTGAGAGAAAATGTATTACATGTTTTGTATTAAATTAAATGACATAGAAATAATAAAAAAAAAGGAATACTTTATTATTAATATTATTGTTATTAGAAGGCCCGAAGGTTCCCCACTGCTAGGAATACAAGTAGGTTACAATTTAAAATTTGTCTTTCATTAATAAGTGAATCTGTTGGTTGTGACAAATTTAGCCTACTTCTATGGAAGCACTGTTACACATTGTCACATTCAGACTATGTTTTAAATGTATTTAATCAAAGACTATTTTGAAAGTCTACCAAATACCCCTGAGAACACAGAGGACCGAAATAAACATCTGAAGCAGTTTGATTTACTCTAAATGTCCTGGATTTTGTTTCCTGTTGAAAGAGAAGGGAAAACAGGAGGTGGCGGTAACCCTCTCTGTCCTGCATAAACATTTATATAAAATACTTTTCCTTGACAAGGAGGGGTAGAGGTTACATCACAGGCATTCTAAGATGCCTGTGTGTGTATGTGTGTGTGTGTTTGAGTGTGTGTGAAGCTGTCGGCAGCAGCTCTCTCAGCAGGTGGTCTCTCACACATGTGAATACCCAAAAAGCTGACGCTTTCTGTCAGTGATCACAACCAGCAAGGTGAGAGAAGGGGGAAAAAAACACCCGGGAAAAGAAGAAGAAAAAAAAAACGACACATGATACCTTCAGCACAACATTGTTCAAAGAGTTTCTCCAAACCTTGCAAGTGCCACTGCTGCAGCAAATAGTTTGTAAGGCACTGGGTCTAAGCAAATGCTGAATTTATTATTGAGGTGGCGTGCACTCACTAATAAACATACAGTGCAGTTGGCCCCCCTGCTGTGAAGAGATTCATGACTGTATACAATATGGCCAGATCTTTTGCTGGTGCATATGGCGTGTCACTGAAGTGTGTTTATGAGAGAAAGATAGGAGAGGAAGATGGGGAGATGAATGCAAAGAGAGATGGATGATGAGAGGAATGGATGATGAAGAAAATGCATACTGAGAACATCAATGCTTCCCTTTAAACATGAAAAATGAAATGTGATGACACCTGGTATTAGCAATAAACATCACATGAAACATTAGTGAAACTTTTTGTCAAGCTGCAGCATTCAGCCAAAATCCTGCACTGATTTTTCCTTTAAATAAGCTGGACAGCGTCTGCTACAAGTTATTTTCCACATTGAAAGGACTACACCAGTGTAACGACAAAGTCATGACAATTTAGAACTAACCACCAATTTCACCTGCTGAAAAATATGCAGACGTCATTGCTTACATACTCTGCCTCCGTCACGCTCGTTTTTGAAGAGCCTAGCATAACTTAAAAGTACAAAAAGGACAAGGTGTTAGTGCTTCGTACAAAAGTACAATGAAATTGCTTTGCATTGCATACAGTCTGTGGGACGTGTTGCACTGACACTAGAAGACTCTTCTAAATCCCAATAATATGAAAAAGTGATCTTTCTCCAACCCTAAACAAGTGTTTCTAGTTAGCCATTTAGTTAGCCATTACTTAACAGCGGTCTTGTAACAGATTTTTTTTAAAAGAAGTGCATCAGCACATCTGAGTCTGTATTTCTGGACCACTGAACCATTTAACCTATATATTTATGTGTTGGACCACTGGGATGCTGGAACAATTAGCAGTCCCTGGCGATGTATCCCAGGAAGAAATTAACCTCTGTCATAACAATGGAACCCAGGGTTTCGGTTAAAGTCTGCTTTGTAGTACAGGTCACTGGCCTCTGGAATTGGTAATGCTATGTTCATTGAATTCTCAATCTAGTTTGAGATTCTATTACGACATCTCAACATATTCTATAAGACACGATGCTATACGCCCTCTCTGACATGGGCTCTCATACCTGAGCACAAGGTTGGAGGGCTTTACAATGTTCCACCCACATGGTGCAGGAGCAGCAGTGACAGGTTAAGTAGCCACAGAGGATTAAATTATATGAAGCTCATCCCGGGTGGATAGATGTCTGTCTTTGTATTAGCCAATCTGGAGACTAAGGGATAAGGACAATTCATCATGTCATTGCTGGTTCATGGATAAGTGACAGGCTACAATGTGTGCACGCGTGTGTGTGTGATACAGAGACAGAGAGCTTGTAGCTATAGTGGAGGGACAGGAAATTATTCCACTGTTGAAAGAGCTTAACAATGAAACATGAAATGAGGGGAAGTCATTTAAATAAGACACATTTACCACATTCATACTTAGCAGTGATGGCCACAATCACAGTGTGCTGAGAGAAGAGTGGTGCATTGGGCTGTCTATATTTTAACTGCAATAAAAGAAACATGATGATGATGATAAAAGGGGAATACAAAAGTAGTGTTGACGGCACAATAGTTAATACAGGGATATGTCCAATTTATATTGATGTATGGCTTGCAGGGATGTGTAGTGTACATTACAAATGGCATGTGAAATAAGGGGCAGCTTTAGGGATGAAACCATCTACCATCGATTGTATAGATGGACGGCCCAAAACCTCCCATCAGTGAAGCTAAAACATCTCAATCGCCCCCTTAGCAGAAGGCACATGAGCCAAACTTAAAGCTAAATTAGAGTTGGAAACAAAATTATGTTGTAGGGCTGGGTATCACCACTGATTTTTTTTTTTAATCGATCCTATTTCGATAGAAAACGTCCGGATTTGATCCAATATCAATTTGATTGCATATGTTCCGGTTACAATAACAATTTTTCTCATATATGAAAGATTTCCAGAGTCTTAATGCTCCAAATTGCACAAGGAACCCTCTGCAGTATTAAGAATATACATTTTTACATTGGGAATGGCAATCAGAGATTTGTGGAATCCAAAATGCAACCTGCCTTTAGGTTTTGCGGTGCTTTCAGTTAAGCATCTCCCAACCATGGGTTGCGTTAACCGAATATTTTCCATCTGTCAGCTGAGTGTCCGAACTTTCTTTGAAAAGCATAGCTATTGTGATTACATTGATAAACGACGTCAAGAATGAGGGATTGGTGCAGCAGATGATGGACATGTCTTGTTTAACCTCTTCTGTTTATCATTTTTAGGCATTGTGGTGCTGACATAAAATAAACGGTGTAATATAGGCCTGTAAAGTCACACGAGACAAACAGGGTTCAAGATCATACATCTATGGGTTGAAAGGTTGGCCAAAAAAGACTAAGAGGCCAGGTTAAAGCATCGCACAAACACGGAAAATATATGACATTCATCTACAACCCTAATGCTAGGAGGTAAAATTTGCTCTTTAAAAAAAATGTGTATTACCAGACATTCAAAGAATGGCAGCACCTAATGCTTCTATTTTCTGCTTACATAATCCTGCAGATGCATGTAGCGTGCAGGGTAGCTCACCTATACTTAGCTTCCCCATACTGACCTTTAATAGGTTAATTTAATTAAAATGGCTAATCATTGCACACATTTTTTAGCATCTAAGAATTATAAAAGCTTATTAAGAACCTAAGAATGGCAAGGTTATATGGCCTGGGGCATATGCTACTTATTGGAGCACAAATTAGTCACACGGTGAGGCAAATTCAATCTGAAATGACCATGCATATTCAAATTAGGCATACATGTACACATATAAGCACACAGACACACATTCAGAGATAGTGGCTCATTGGTAAGTATAGCTGGGGGATGTTTCATATGAATTCCTAATTTAGTGTTTTACTCCAGGGTAAGCGGTAGCCCACTGTAAAATGATTATGTTGAAATAACAATATAGGGAACAAATATCCACATTTTAATATTAAAGTATAATCATGTAGTCACAGGCCATGTGCATTAATAATACAAATAATATAATGTGCCTATAAAGGAGATACATTTACACAGTAATGGGCAATAGAATATACAATATGTCATTAATGTAAAATAAATATACATTTATGGCTCTAGTAAGTGAAGCTAAATACATCTCTTAATGTAGGCGTAGAATAATTCTCAGATATTGAAACAGCCTAATCTATTCATGATTGAGAAAAAAATCCAGAACAGATTTATACATTGAAGTGTTGCTAAATCACCCGCATTCATAATGTGCAATGCTCTGGCATTTTATGTTGCTGTTTCTTTAATAAAAGGTACTATTATGTAGGAAACTACATGGCTCTGCAAGTGAGTAAGAATTGCATGTTTTAACTCATAATTATTAGAAATGCACTGGCTAGTCTCATATCCAGAAAAAAAAACAGATGTGATTTAATGCACTTTCTTTTGCACATTCATGTCTGTCCATTAGCCACATTATCAATCTGGTTTCAATATGTCCTTTACTACATGCAAATCAGCGTAAGGCCAGTCCAGAGGGTGGTGGTGATGCCCCTCAGGCTGCTTGTTCATAGCTAACAATTGTAATGTTTAAGCTAATCTATGTCCTAATTCTGTATATGATTTTTACAAACTGTAAAAGGAGCAAAATGGTGAGAAATCTACTGTAAAGGAGGAGTGAGTTAAATATATACCATGTTTTTCCAGCATACATTGAACTGCAGAGCCCCAAAAATGTAAGGCCACTGATAAATCTGGCTGCGTTGCTATGGAGACTAGATGAAGCCTTTGTGCTAATATAGAGTGAATGCTCTGGTAACTGTCAAAACATTTCATTAAATGACATCCCACCTGGTGTCCTTGCCTGAGACACATGTTACAGTATTTAATGTTGCTGGTGGAGCAGAAAGATGGTTAACTTGCACTGCTATCATTCCTTTAATATTAATTATTCAATGTCTGGAAATTATATCATCTGATGTTGCAGGTACACATATTACGGCCCTCTTTGGAGATTTAGTGACTAACTTTCGTTTTTTTTTCTTAAAAAAAAAAAATACAAACAGAAAATTAAATTAACTTTGGTCTAATATCGATGAAATACACTACAAATAGTAAAAAGAAATGTAATTGAATATTGTAAACATAATTAATATAAGTATTTCAAAATCAGACTTTCAGGAATGTGCAGGATTTTGCATTAACACAAATATACATTGCAAATGAGTGCTGCAGTGAGGCTTAAATATTACATAACAGATGTATTAAATTACAGACTACAGTCTTTATGTTTATGAGTATATTATCTTTCTGTTTGTATACTATTAACCTATCAAACATTCAATGAACATATTTTTACTCGAAAAAGAAAACTCATCCAGCTACTTTCACTGAGTTGATTTAAGTTAAAGTGTTATTCTCAAGGACAAAAACACAGAATTTTTGTTCGAGGTACACACACACACATGAATGCAAGCACACATTTGAGTCTATTACACATTCACACACAAAGCACATCAAAGCAGGTCTGTAGCTTAGGAACAAACACTGTATGAGATCTAGCTTGAAGGTACTATGTGCAGCAATTTACATGTATTAATCACTTCATATTGCCAGTGTGAATGGATGGTAACAAAATGTATAAACTTTTGTTGCCTGTGACAGCTTGTCATATGTCTATATTGAAAAAATGTGTTGGAAAAAATCCAACGAATGTGACGTTTATGGTTCCCTGCATCTCTTCAGCTCCCCTACAGCAACACAAACTAACATTAGCTGAGAAAATAATTCCCCTAACTTCTACTAACAACTGGTGTCCACCACTACACAGTCCATCACATAGTCCACATATGTGCAGAAACACAAAGAATAAAGGTTTTATGTTTTTAAGCCCGTCTGGACAAACAGGAATGTCGACATCGAAAGAAAACTGGGGTCAGCATCAGCAGGGAATTTGATTCTTGGAAACAGAATAAAATTATCCTACTGTTTGATGTCACAAGATAAGCCTAGTGTTTGGTAAAAGGAGAAGGATTTAGTAAAAGTGCAACTAACCAGGGAGAATAAACTGGCTTTTAATATTTTAAAACATTTACCCCAATAGGGGAAGATGTCACCTTACAGCAAGAAGACCCTAAAATTTTAGAGTTTATATGTACAGAAGTTACAAAAGATGTTCATGTGAAACACATGATTCATGACTAAACAAGCTGAATGGAAAATAGGGCAGTGTTTGAAAAGACTTGAGGTAGACTGCTGGCTGTGGAGACACAGAAAGTTTTGGAGGCTTTCCTGAGATCAGTTGCTGATAGCTGGAGGTGATCCAGATTATCTGCAAGGCACCAGAGGTTGCATGGGAAATGGCACGGGTCATATATCAACATCGTTGTGCTTGCATGGGTTTCCTTCAGGTGCTCCAGTGTCCTCCCACCATCCACTAAAATGCAAGTCAGGTGAACTGAAGGCTGTAAATTGCCTACAGGTGTGAATTTGCATGAATGTGTTTCCCTGCCGTCTGCTCAGTGTATGCTGCATCGGATAGCCAATAGCCTCCCTGTGACCCTGAGTGGGAATAAGTGAATATGGAAAATTTATGAATGAATGAATAATATAGTGACTGGATAAAACATATGTGGGTATTAAAAATCAAATACATACTCCTGGAAAAATCAGATTCCGCCCTTTGGTTTTGGTGAGAGTTCAAATTTTACATATTTTGTCTCTCTGAGACCAGATGGATGTGGAAACTGTATTCCACTTATCTCACAGCAGTGCTTTCAACAATAAAATCAATTGTGGATGTAGTGTTAGGTTGAATTTAATGAATATCATAACTAGCTGAAGTGAATATTATTAAAGCTCTGCAGAGGATCGTGTTTGGTTTAAAAACACTAGTAAATTGTAATTTAAGATTATACTTTAATATTTTTGTTCCATTTTAGCTTAGGAAATGAGACATATCAAAATAAAGCTAGTTTCCTTTGCATGTGTGTGCATGTGTGTGTATGTGTGTGTGTGTGT
>CAFUXE010002576.1:0-12239 GCA_903364295.1 Serranus cabrilla | reverse complement strand
GTTGCACTTTTTTGAAACCAAAAACAATAAACCAGATGACGCTTTTACAGTAAATACAATGCTTTATCTCTTGGAATGTTTGTAAATCATCCCCATGCCGCTCTTTGGCCCCAGAGACATCATTCATTGATTTGTATAATTTGTATTATTATTGCATTTGTATTATTTATGTGATTAACTGGGCCACCCCCTTAAATGAGTAAAGATATGGCTGATAATAGGATAATGTAAACAACACTGCCAAAGCCGCAATGAGTTTATAGTAGGTGTGTGAATGACAACCGACAATCGTAGTAATAGAGGGCCCCAAAATCAAATTTTGCTTAGGGCCCCATGGAGGCTTGGGCCGGCTCTGCACACACACACACACTGTATTTATTGTAATAAGATGATTTATTAAAGTTGTCTTTCTTTGATGTTTGTGAGAATTTTCGTCATTCAAACATTGTGTTAGCATTAGCATTAGCATTAGCTCACATGTTTCCTGATCCGAAGCTCGAAGCTTTTTTCTTTGAAGTGAAGTTTGATGATTCTCTGCCTGAAAAATCACATTAATGTTGATCACTAATGTGCAAACATGTTTATATTTAAATCCAATAACTAATATGTGTGAATCTATATTTGAAATGTTTTAATTATGTTTATTTAAATATGATTCAAACGTTGATTTATGTTTATTAATAAATAATTTTTATTCCTACCACAAATATTTCCCGACCAGCTCGTTGTTCCTGAAGATGACCACGCCCACTGGAGTCGGACCCAGGAAGTACTCTGATTGGTTCTCCCCCTGATCAATAATCAGACGGTCAGAAATCACCGTGTGACGTGTTTAATACTGATCAGTGTCATAACTCACATACGCCGTGAACAGAGAGACTCCGAACATCTGCAGAGAGCTGCAGAGCGCCAGGAAGAGACGCCGGGCCTGAGGACGGGAGACGCCGCTGGGCAGAGAGAGACAGGAAGTGACATCACAGGGCTCAGACTGGATGACATCACACATCAGGTGATGATGAGATGGATTATCTCTACCTGAGAGATCTGCAGATGCGTTGAACTTCCTGGTTTTCTTCTGAGCCTGACGGCTCGGCGTCTGCTCGCTCCGCTGGGAGGAACAACGAAAGGACGGAACAATTACACAATAAATACAATGAACATTATTTTAATAATAATAATATAGAACAACGCAGAAAGGACGGAACAATTACACAATAAATACAATGAACATTATTTCATCTCATTTTAAAAAGCAGCTTTACAGGTTTACAGTGTTGTATAATGAATAAAAGTCACCCTGCAGCATCAGGGCGCGGAGGCGTGGCCTGAGGGGGGCGGGGCACGGCAGGCGCCCTCGCCGGACGTCCTGACAAAGCTGCAGGTAAAACTGGAACCTGACAGACGCAGAGTTACCTTTCATCGTTTTATTAATTTAATATCACACAATGTGTCCAGAACTCGTAACAGTAATACTGATGTGTTATTATAACCACCGTGTGTTTTCCTCCTTCAGTTCAGACGGATTCTCGGCGTAAAACTTGACTCCAAAGTAGAAAATGTACGGCGGCCCGACTGCGACAAACATAATCTCATCATTTATAACATTATTATTTGTTTTAGAAAAAAATTCACTTTAATTTCTGATTATTCTTTTAAGATTTACAGAACTGGAATAATTAAAAATGAATTTAAAGAATAAGAAATAAACAGAAACATTACACGTCAGTTCTCTTTGTTTTACTGATTCCAGATGTTGTGAAACTCACCGAGTTCTTTGTGCTGTGAGAGAGTTTTCGATGGATCCAACCAGTGCTGAAAAAAACACAAACACAGTTAAACCGACACGAGGCGTCACAGCTCCTCCTGCAGACGGACAGTTCGACTCTGCAGGGTCACAAAGAGAATTCACCAGAACTGAAGCTTCCTGTCCGTCTGCAGACACAAACACACGTTTCATTTCCTCGTTGGTTCAAAGCACCGAACACATTAACCAGCAGGTTTCTGTATGTTTGGCATTATTTTGTTGCTTTCCTCATGTAACCCTGTAATCATTAATGCTGGTCAATGGAAATCAGAAGATTCTGTGTTGGCCTGTGGAGGATTAACCAAACACCTCAATGAACGACTCAGACACACAAACTTTCTTTAAGACAAAACCCTTTTAATGTCAGGACGGATTGGTCCAAACACATCAATGAACACAGATATTAGCCGGTGCATACAAAATAAAAATAAAGAATAATCACAGCAGTGGTTTCACAGGTCAAACTGTTCAGTGAGGATGTGGAAACGTTTGTCCGACCTTTCAATAAGTTTCTCTGCCGTCCTTCTGTCGCTCGTCGTCCACGTCTCCATCAGAGTCCAACCGACACACCTGACCGACAGGATGAAGGTCAGAGGATTCTGTTAGCTTTCAATCATGAATCATAACTACACATCAAGTTAAATCAACTTGTTAAGTTGTAAGATATCAAAACAATATCAGCAAGAACACACATCATATAGACAGAATTATTGTAAAACATCTTCAATATACTCACATCAAAATGTTTCACATTGCAATACTGGACATATTCTGTGTTTGAAGGTATGTTTAAATAAAAAAATGAACCATTTGGATTTCACGTGTTAAAAATATAAATGATAACATGCACAGATTTAAAAGGGCTAACTGTGCTTTAATGCACGGAATAAAGTGCTAAATCAGCACCTTACTGAGATGAACATGTAACAGTTAACAACTATTTAGACAAAACTGGATTAAGTTTGCAGTTCTGGAGTATAAAACTTCTTAATAATAAATAATAATAAATAACAATAATAATGTTCTTAGCCGCTATATCGCTAGCTAGCATTCCAGCTAGCGCTTCGCTATCGGTTGATGCTAGCGGTACCTCATGTGAATGACATGCTAGTTAGCATTAGCAGCTAGCATTAGCATGACGGATAAGTTTGCTCACCGATGCGTTTTCTTCCGTGAGGGTGACGTCACGTCTCTCCAGCTGCGGTCTCGCGGGTCCAGGACTCCTCCGAGACGGTCTCCGTGCGTTTCAATCACTTTAACAACTTTAACTTTAGCTATTCTGCTCTCTAACTGTCCCGGAGGCTCGAGAGGGACATGACCTCTGACCCCTGCAGGTCAGCACACTGGGCTTCTTCCTGATTGGCTGACAGAACATCTCCTTCAAAATAAACTTCCTGTTCATTTCCGATTATTTTTAACAATAATAAACTTCATGAGTTGGGTGTTGCATATGAATTTAGCCTTTTTACAGACATTTTAGATTGAAATATGCATTTTTAAATCTGGGTTACACTCACACTGAGCACCTGCACAGGTGAGTCAGAGGGAGTCGGCTGTTTGAACCAGGATGAGATGTTATAGATGATGAGTCAGCATGTTGTATCTCTGTCCAGAGATACTTAAATCTCTTCCTGTGTGTGCTGTGTGCTGAGCAGGTGAACAGGTGAGCAGGTGAGCAGGTGAACAGGTGAACAGGTTAATTAATGTAATATATATATTCATATATATATATGAAGTAATTAGCGCCTCCTGGTGCCTGTTTGAATGAAATTAAAGTTCCCTTTTCTCACCGTCTGTTGTTTGTTGTCGCAGAATCTCAAACCAAAGAATTCGACTTCGCCGACGTTCAGCAGAGAGAAAACGCGCCGCAGGACGGACGCCGCCTTCGACGACCTCTGAGGAAACAGGAAAAATATATAATAATAGTCAGGATTCAGATTATGAATCAAGAGCAGATACGAATAATTTACAGTAATTTAAATGTATTATATATACATTTATAACACCAGGGCTGTTGACAGACAGGTACAGGCAGAGAATCCGGTTAAAACAGGTAGATAATCCAGGTAAAACAGGTAGATAATCCAGGTAAAACAGGCAGATAATCCAGGTAAAACAGGTAAATAATCCAGGTAAAACAGGCAGATAATCCAGGTAAAACAGGCGGGATTCAGAACTGGAAAAAAACTTTATCTGAAATCTCTCAAATACAAACTGTAACTTCACGCTAATGAAGTTTAAATAATCAAACTGATTGGCACAAAACAACACAGATGAACAGAGAAAATGGCAGGAAATACCCTAAAAGGACGTGGGCGTGGCCCAAAGCAGCTAACTGACAGGAGGATCAGAAGGAGAAATCAAAGCGTGGTCACCTTGACGCCGTGCTCGCTCGTTAGCGTCATCTTCCTCTCGTCCAGCAGGAGAACTTCTCCGTAAAATTCCTCCCAGTTGCCACGGAAACAGGCCATCGTTACTAAAAACAAAAGTTGTGATTTTTGAGCTGATTTATGTGGAAATAATTATATAAAGGAAAGTATTTATTTAGTAAATAATTCAGTTTTCTGTTCTATGAAAATGGAAAAATATTCACTAAATATATATTCTCATTTTTAAAAAGTAGAATTTGTGCATGATAAAAAAAAATCGTATTATTATCATTATTAATATTCATTGTTTTAAATGAATGTAATTCATATTAAAATACAGTATAGATGTAAAGATGTATAGACTGACAGAATTTAAACTTCAAATTTGATTTACAATTTCAAACAAATAAATTAAGGTTTTTAATTATGAGAATTAAAAGGGAATATTTACAACAAATATATTTAGTGTAAATTCAAGCTTTCTTTGCTCTCAAACCACTGAGCTGAATTACTAAAACAGTATAAATATGATTAATATTGTTATTTATGCTGAAAACACAATCTACCTCAAAATAATAGAAGAAGACGAAAGCGTTTCCTCCGGAATCAACTTCTTCTTCCTCTTCTTTCTTTTTCCTCCTCTTTCTTTTTCTTCTCCTTCTTTTTCTTATTTGTCTTCTTCTTCCTCTTCTCTTTCTTTTTCCTTTTTCTCTCTCAGGATCTTTTTCTTCTTCTCTCTGTCCTCTGTTGTGCTGTTGCCATGGAGATACCCCCCCCCCCTCCCTCCCCGCCGCTCTCATTTACATTTTAGGTTTCTTTTATTTATTATTTTTATTTTGAATTGTAACTTTGATTCTCTTTTAAAAGTGTATATCACTTTCTATTTGATACAATTATACAAATAAACATTTATAAATTATTAACATTAATAATAATAATAATAATAATCATTAATCATCACAAATCATATCACAGTATTTAATAACTTCATGTTTCATCAAAACTTTGTTTCTTTAATGTAAATTATTTAAAAACACACACGCCTCTCTCTCTCTATCACACACACACAAACACACACACACACTTAAAACAAATTCAATCAATACATCAACATTTTTATTCACTGTGTTTTCAGAATAAAAGAGCTGATTCCAGGTCAAATATTCACATTTCATTTAATAAAAGAATTAACGAATCTAAATAAATTTCCTCCTGATTGTCAACATCAAGTGAAGAAAAACAAGCTGTCTTTGGTCCACATGACAGGAAGTTCTATTCTCACCATCAAAATAAAAGACAGTAATATCTAATGAGGACTTTCACAATAAGAGTATTTCAAAGAAAACAGCATAAAACTCCCTGAACTTCAGAATAATGACATAATTTCAAAATAAAAGCCTACAGGAAGAGGATACGGTCAAAAGTCAAAATAAAAGCCTGAGCTAACAGACAGCATGACTACATCTTCAAATTAAAAGCACGGCTTCAGGTCCAAACTGATCATAATTATAAATATTATTATTCACATTTTAACACATTTTATATTTTTCTATTTATATTTAATACTGAAAAAACAAGATGTGTGCAAATTAATATTAAAATCAATAAATACAAATAACTTACATGAATAAATTAATGATAATTATCAAAATAAAAGCATCTGATTTACTGAGACAGGCTGCTGAGGCTCCGATTGGACGACAGGAAATTACCCATGAAGCTCGGCACCTGCAGGCCCGTCGTCATGGCGATACCACCGCACCACACCTGCACACAGTTTTACTGCAGTTGGTACAGTTTTACTGTAGTAGTATTACAGTAGTAGTATTACTGCAGTAGTATTAGTAGTAGTATTACTGCAGTAGTATTAGTAGTAGTATTACTGCAGTAGTATTAGTAGTAGTATTACTGCAGTAGTATTACAGCAGTAGTATTACTGCAGTAGTAGTAGTAGTAGTACTCACGGTGAAGGCGGGGACGAGCGGCTGACTGAACTTTGTTTTGAAGGAGTGAAGAAGATGAAGACGATCAACGTCGATGAACGATAAATCACCTGAAAACACAAACAGGTCAGTTTGTTGTTTGTTTACCGGTCAGTTTGTTGTTTGTTTACAGGTCAGTTTGTTGACAGGTCAGTTTGTTGTTTGTTTACAGGTCAGTTTGTTGACAGGTCAGATTGTTTACAGGTCAGCTGATACCGTTGTCATAGTCGCAGTAGATTCCGATTCGCTGAGGCAGCGGGCAATCGAGCGCCTTGGCTCGGTTGTTGTGCTTGGCGGCGAGCGAGCTCTGCAGCCATTGGCTGGCGTGGAGACACCATGAACCAGCACTTTTCCCTAATTGGTCAAAGCGTCCCAGGCTCGCTCGATAGGCCACACCCACACTCAAAGACTTCCAATCAGGGAGGGGGCGGAGCTCCCAGTAGTGACAGCCACCAGCCATTTCCTGGTCACCTTGGAGACAGAAGAAACGTTTATTTAAGGAAATCAATGCGTCATGAAACTGAGGCAACCTTTCAAAATAAAAGAAACAATAAGTTTGTAATAATTTCATATTAATTTCTTCATCAATACATTTAATATTAAACGTTTTATTACACGTGTTTCAGTGGGTTAGGGGTTCGGGTCCACCTGGACAGGTAAGCCACCATGACAGCAGAGACGGACTCTCATTCACTCCTATGGGACATTTAGAGCCGCAGGAGTCGAACCGGCGACCCTCTTACTGTGAACGTTCACCGCTACACCACTGTGCAGTTTTTTAAATTAATATTACATTTATTGTGTTGATTTATAATAAATGCAGAAGACGAAACATTTATAAACCTTTATTTTGAAAACTATGTTTGAAGCTCATTAGCTGTAGTTGTAGAAGTATTACTGTAGTACTTGTACCGAGTACTGTGTACGACTCTCCGGCAAACCGCTCTCGTCCCGCTCGACTTCCCGCCGTCTTGTTGGGCGACGGCGTGGCGCTCCTGCTGCTGAGGAAATAAAAATACACATTTTCAAAGTAAAAGAAACCTGAAACGAAGAAGAAAGGAAAAAGGACGAGGTGGAACAGCCGATGGGGTGAAGCAGCAAAGAGAAGGATGAAGAAATGTGAACAAAATGTAAAATGATTCTATTAAATACACTGCAGGCCAAAAGTTCGGAAGTCTTTTTAATCAGAACGGATTCTCACACTTTCCTCCGTTTACCTTCAGATACTGAACAACTAATCACATGATTCACTTTAGATCTTCGGCTTTGAGAGTCTGCCAACAAAAACCCCAATAAATCTCAACAGAGTTCATATCTGACAAACTGCCTCAGGAAGAGACGGATTCCCTGAAGGAGAAACGGGTCCAACAGAGGAGTGAAGACTCGGGAGGACGAGGAACTGCAGCAGCAGATAAACGTTCACTGTCAGCAGGAAGAGACGAACACATACTGGACCTCAACAAGACGAGGTCCGAACCGAAGCTGCCGTGGAGACGTGAGGAACTCACTGCTGCTCCAGAGAACAAGACAAAGAGAAACGGGACAGAAACTGGACCAGGAAGGACCGGGAGCACGTTCTGTCCGGTTTACAGTCTGCAGACAGACAGGTGGCTGTCTCACTGCACCGTGCTGGGGTCCACAGTGTGGGACGTCCTGCAGGGGGACGAACAGTTCGGCTCCGTCCTCCAGCTTCAGGAGCTTCAGGAGCTTCAGGAGCTTCAGGAGCTTCAGGAGTTTCAGGAGCTTCAGGAGCTTCAGGAGTTTCAGGAGCTTCAGGAGTTTCCATCTTGTGGGTTAAAGTGTTTCTGCAGGAAGATCATGCAGCGTTCGTCCCGCTCTGTCAGAGTCTCCGGGACAGAAACCAGACGAATCCGTTCGTCCCGCAGGCTCAGCGGAGCTTCTGTGGGACGAACGGGATCCATCAGCTTCTCACTGAGGAACTTTCCTGATACTTTCCTTAAAGCTCTTTTCTCTCGGAGGAGGAAGTGAGAGAAACCTGATCACTGACTCTTTGGAATGATTAGTTTGTTTTGTTTACCGATGAACCTTCGTCTTTCTTTGTGCTTCCAGACGTTTGGCCTGTTGTGTAAATACATAAAGATTAAAACATTAAAACACATCATTATATTTTTAAGTGATACATTATTCATTCGTTGAAGCTGTTCGAAGCAACAAACATCCAAAACACAAACAACAACATGGAAATAAACGCTGTGATGTCAGCAGTGATGTCAGAAATGGTGGATGAACTGGTGACACAATGGTTGCTAGGCAACCAGTCAGCGATGACAATTTCTACCTGACTGTGGAAGAGACGAAGTACGGAGACTGCAGAGGGACAGAAAGGTCAAACAGAGTCTGCAGCCGATCAATAACATCAGATTCATAAAGCAAAATAAAGTCGACATCATCAGTTTCTCACCTTTTATTCTCTTTCCCTCTCAGCCGGGGGTCGTGACCTTTGACCCCCTGTGGCTCCCAGGTCACCGAGTCGCCCTGAACCTTCAGCTCAGCGTGCGCCGTGACGGCGTCGAAGCCGAAGACAAAAGCTGCAAACACCACAGAAGAAGAAGTTATAAACACCACAGAAGAAGAAGTTACACGCTGCAAACACCACAGAATGTGTTAACCTTTGGTTTCCATGGCAACGGGCTCAGAGAACTCGCCGGCGGCAGTTTTGTTTCTCGCTCGGACTCGAACGACGACAAAACGAGAATCAAACTTCAGACCTGAAACACAAATAAACATTTAATTCACAAAGGTCATCAGGGGTCAGAGGTCATCAGGGTCAAACTGAGCTTTCAGTCCACATGGAGATTAAGACCTTATGTGTGTGTGTGTGTGTGTGTGTGTGGGGGGGGTCTCTGTTCCTGTCCCCCCCTGACCTTTGACCTGAGCCGTGACCTCTGACCCCTGACCTGAGACAGTGGCGTGTGTCTCTGTGATGTTGTGGATCTTTTCCCAGCATGCCTCTGGAGCGGCGGCGAGCGAGCGGTCGCTGTTTGTTTTTCGGTACTCGAGGTCGTAATTTTCACTTCGGACGCCGTCGGCCTCGCCGGCCGGTCGCCAGGCAACCATGATGGCGTTGTCGCGGACGACGCAGCAGGACTCGTCGATCTCTGGAGCTCCCGGAACTAAAACACAAAAGAAAAATTATTATGGGATGTTTTATTTTCAGTTCCCATGACGACGGAGCTGATTCAGGAAGGGAAATATTAGAAACACAAAAACTGGAAATTAAAAAATAACAAGAGAAAATTACAATAACAGAAATAATGAATATTGTTTTTCATGATTTAACTTAAAGAACTGAAGTTAAAGTGTTCATGTTGTTTTGTTGTGTTCGTGGATTATTGTGGCTCATAAATCTGATTTATCTCGTGTTGTTTGTTTGTTGTGACCGACGCTCGTTCCTTCATTCATCCAAAAGAAGTTTCCTGTTTTGTGATGTCGTTTATCCTCAGAACTTTTACGTTGAGTTTAATTACAGCAGCTTCTCCTTAAATTACTGCAGTGAAATTACAGTTTATTGATTTTATTTTGTAATTTTAACACACTTACCTGGCAGGAAGTGAAGCTGCTGAAGTCCCGCCCTCTCGGCGCCGAAGTCGACAGTGAACTGTGACATCGACTCGGAGACGACCGGACGCGTCGTCAGGCGGAACGCCGGAGCCATGGTTACCCTGGCAACAGCAAGAGGGCCAGTTATCATCCTGAGCTGTGATTGGTTTAAACTAAAACCACATTAAAAACACTAATGTCCGACCTTTTCTGTTGGAACTCACCTTTCTTTGATTTGTTTCGCAGCCTGAAATTCAAATTAAGAAATTTGGTTTAGAAATTATTTCCAATACAAATATTGTTTTATTTGTGTTTTGAGCTTGTTAATGTTTGTTTGTCTTGTAAATTATTGAATCAGGATTTTTTTTAATTGATAAATGGAAAATAAGTGATTTCATCTTTTACCTTTAGGAATTCTTCTTCGTTGGTGATCTTCAGCGTCTGATTGGCGAACTCCAGAAGTTCTTCACACGACAGCAGAGCGAACTTTCCCTCCGACAGCTGCGTCTGAAGATGGTATGAGTGTTAAATATTGTTTTATTATTATTTATGAGAAATATTAACATGTAAACATGGGAAAGCTTCAGAAAGGACGAGTGCAATCGGATCACTGAACATCAATAAAGAAGTTATTTTCTTCACCTGAAGCTCCGCCTCCTTCCTCTGCTTCTCCACCTGGATTACGTCATGGAGCCACGCCCCCCGTTCCTCGAGGGCGGAGCTTAATTGTTCGAGCTCCGCCTCCAACTCTGACATCACCTTACATGACTCCTCCTGATTGGACGGACAAAGTTCTTTACATTGTTTTACGAGTTTCCCCTCTCTAAGCCCCGCCCCCTGCCCCCTCTCAGCCAATCAGCTGCTCACCTGCAGTCCTGTCAGGGTGTTGTCAACAGTTTCCAGGAAGTTTTCAAGCTCTTCATTCTTATTGGCTAATGTGCTGATGATCCGGCACAGAGCTTCCTGTTTCACAATAAAATAACTCTTAAACAGTTCTGGCAGTTTTTTATAGAGCAAAACAAATGTTAAGTGTTAAAAATACAGTAAAACAAACAAGAGTCTGAGACTCGCAGTATTCTGATATGTATTACTGCAGTAATACACAGTAGCAGTATGTGAACTGAGTATATTTAGACTACAACTACTACAGTAGTAGCCTTAGCGGTACTCTGTGTACTGTGTAGTACCTGCAGTAATAGTACCTGCAGTATTAGTACCTGCAGTAGTACCTGCAGTAATAGTACCTGCAGTAATAGTACCTGCAGTAATAGTACCTGCAGTAGTTAGTACCTGCAGTAGTAGTACCTGCAGTAGTACCTGCAGTATTAGTACCTGCAGTAGCAGTATTAGCGGTACTAACACCTGTCCGTTAATCCTCATTCAGAGCGAAGCTGACTCAGCCAGAGAGAGAGAAGCTAACAGCTAACAGCTAGCAGCTAACAGTTAGCCGCTAGCTGCTAGCTTCTCTCTCTCCTCCGTGTGCTGAGTGTCTCTCACCCTCCGCTCACTCATCACATGTTATTGATCACCGATCGGTGAGATTTTACCTTCTGAGTGTCCATCAGCTGACAGCACCGTCTGACGCTCTGACAGGAAGTGACGTCCCAAGCACCCAGGCTGTTTCCTGTCTGGACTGTCAAAATAAGAGTCTGAAGCTGTGTTTATAAACACTTTAATTATTGCTGAAATGTTCTCTCTAAATATGAAATATGGTCAATGAGTGAACGCTTCCGTAACTTTTCCACGTTTTAGTTATTCAGCTTATTGTATAATCGGACAGAGTCATTTGCTCTCAGCCGGAGTATCTCCACGACCTGCCGGATGTCTGTGTGCTTTTTCTGCTCACCTGCTCACCTGCTCACCTGTCCACACAGGACATTTATTATAACCACGTTTAATAAACATAAATGCCGTTTAGCAAAAGCCCTCCGATTTAGGCCCTTATTCAGTTCCTTTTATTTTCCTTCTTTATGATTATTCTTGCTAGCTGAAAGTGTTAGCTGATAGAAATGAGTAATTAATAAATAAATAAATTAATAAATAATAAATGAGCCTTGGTTAAACAGAGGAGCTGTGATGTTACTTTTACAAATATGTTCAAGATCTGTATCACATGAGAATATAATTTTCTATTTTCAATAAACGTTTATGAAAATAAAAAATAAATAAACCTGCCTGTTCATTCCTTCATTCAGCTGTAATTCTTATTTTGTGTTTTTATTGATATTGATGTTTCTTTCTCTCTCTCTGGTGTACGCCTTCTAACTAAAGTGTATTATTATTATTATTATTATTATATTATTATTATAACTTTCTGCTCATTTAAATCAAAGCACTGAATAAATTCTTCTATTTCCAGAATAATCCAGACAGTAACAACAACAATAACAATAACAATAATAATAGTAATGATAATGATGATGATAATAATAATAATAATAATAATAATAATGATGATGATAATAATAATAATAATAATAATAATAATAATAATAATAATAATAACAGTAATAATAATGGTAA
>CAFUXE010002503.1:1191-37365 GCA_903364295.1 Serranus cabrilla | reverse complement strand
TTTTTTTTACTGGCCTTCCTCTACTTTCCAGTACATCCTTGTTTTGTAGTTAAAAAATAACCCTTATCATTCCCAGGGGTACGAGCCAGACAGGAGTGTGATTCAAGAGGCGCAAAGACTCTCCAAAGAGGTGAGTTCTTCTTCAGCTACCATATTTAGAAACAGACTTTCACATGTTATTAATTCATAATGCTTTTTGTTCCAGCATGGGACCCAGCTTGTCCTTACCTCTGATCCGATGGAAGCCGCCCACGGCAGCAATGTTTTGGTCACCGACACCTGGGTCAGCATGGGACAGGAGGAGGAGAAGAAAAAGAGGCTCAAAGACTTTAACGGCTACCAGATTACAATGCAGGTACACAAGAACGTTGTCGTTTATACAACAACCTGTTTATAGTCTAGACTGCTGCAGAGATTATGTATTTTGGATTCTTGCATAAATTACAAAGGTTTATGGCACTTATTACTTTAATTCTGCATCATAATCTTCCCAAATAAACACCACTTTCATGATTTTTGGAGTGTAAATGCAAGTGCCAGAAGTAGAAAGCTAACGCTAGGCATTAAACAAACTATTTGTGTTTTGGGACTTATTCCTGCAGCACTTTATTTTTGGCATCGTGTATATCTTGGATTTGGCACATTATTCATAGATTACTTTTTTATACTACTTTTTACTGCAGCTTCTGCAAAAAAAAGTTTCCTTTGGGAAAAGTTCTTAACTTATCTCAGGAGAGACAACATCCCAATTTTAGCTTTTTAGACTCTTTTTGCTTTAAAAATCATGTCAGTGTCACCCACAACATGCCAGTAGCTTTTGAAGAAGTCAGCAGTTGTTTTTCAGTCAGTGCCTGAGCCCAAATTGGTCCCAGCTGACAGCTGTGCACACTCCCTGACAGTGAGCGAATCCGTTTCAAACACGCTCCTGCCTGCACACGGAGTAGTAGATTTTAATCTTCTGCAAATTGTCTGTATGGTAAACTAGTCTCACTCTAATTACAGACTCCATCTGCTTTATAAATCAGCAAGTTAGCTTTAACAGTACATTATATAATTACTATTATTTTCTGAAAAAGATTCTAGTTCTTTTGCAAAGGAGAAAAAAATTTAATTTCACTTACTTAGTACTGGTCCTCTACAGACAACAAGCGTGGCCAAACCAGACTGGACCTTCCTGCACTGTCTCCCCCGTAAAATGGAGGAGGTGGATGACCAGGTATTCTACTCACCCCGCTCCCTCGTCTTCCCTGAGGCAGAGAATAGAAAGTGGACAATCATGGTGAGTAATATCGTTAGAATAAAGTGGGTTGTATGAGTTACTTATCCATGGCCAGTGATTTACCTACTTTAGATGGCAGTCAGAGGCCTTTGATGTGTAGTTTTATACTAGCATGGCTTTATTTTGATCCTGTCTGAATAGTTTTTGCCTCCAGTTTGGTTCTGTGTCACTGATCATCACAACTATCTTCTCTTTCAGGGTTTGATGGCATCTCTTCTGACTGACTACACTCCATAGATCCCCATGCCCAAGTTTTAAATTCAGATCATAAGCTGCAGTTTTACTTGCATGTCATGACTTCTGACAATGTCAGATATCACTCTTTGACACTGTTTCAACACTAGATGAGTTTCACCAAAGAATTCAGTTTACATTGTTTAATACTTTATTTTGAGTATCAAGGCTTTGTTTGCCTTGTCTCAGTTTCCAATTATAGGTCAGAGTTATCGGTTTACATTCTACCTTTACTGTGATAGCGAGCATTATGTTTACAGCACAGATGTCTTTGCTAGCATGCTAATATAAAGGAAAAAAGTTCTTAAACTTGTTTAATGTTGTCTTGGCGTGGTTCGCCAACAGCATCGAAAAGGAGGAAATATAATCAGCCTGAGCTGACCAATCACATACATTGTAATCTCCACATGGTATTTATGTGGCAGCTGACAACCCTGACATGTAGTTATATTTTTGAGGAAATGCCCATTGGTCACTATGGGTGAGCCCTTCGAATGCAAAAAAAAAATTGAAAGCCAGCTTTAGTGCCTTGACTCTTTACTTACAAATGCTTAATTTACACCAAACTCCTAAAGGACCGCACCAGTTTTTAAATAAATACAAATTCTACACTATTATATTAGCGGTATAAATCACATATATTTAATTTCAACACTTTGTTACGTCCCTTCTTTAAAAATGAGGATGGCAACAACAATCAAAGAAATGAAGGAGTCAAAGTCTTGTGAAAAGTAATTTGGAGTTTATTTTTACTGTGCTCCAACAAAAAAAATATTCAACAAGTTTCACAAACTGGGTTTGAGGAATGGGACAAAGTGGTGGTGCCAGATAATTGAAGGTAAGAAAACAAAACAAGGCCTGACTATTACAAAACAAAATCAAGGCTTCTCTAAAAACTGATTTGCAATAACAACAAGTGTGGCACCAACCAATAAACCTATTGTGTCTAACATAAATTCACCTACATGTTGCAATGTAGGGTACCCAACTTACCTAACGCCCCAACCTCCTCACCACAAGTGTTGAACATAAAGTCAAAGTTCTCCAACCAAAAACACAAGTCTCACAGACAGAGCTTAACAAAGGAATGATGGCAGCCACTGGTGATCCTCACTGTGGGCCCTTACAAACTGCCACACACCACCTCTAATTGGCCAGCTCAGCAGGTGGAAAATCAGTTCCACAGGTGGATTCCAATCAGGTCGTTTTAAAGGCGGGGGAGGAGAGGCAGAACCACTAACAAACAACACAAGCCCTGTCGTTCCCAGTGCTCTAAGACATTAGCAATGTGTTTTTTCATTCGCAATGTTGTATGTTTTGCATGTAATAACCTTCTCTTCCACTCATGTCACTTATCTGTCTCGACTGTTTACTATCCAATTAAAGCATAATGCTCCAAAAAAATGCTCCATGACATATCAGTTACTGCAGGTTGTTTTTAAAAGTCAATACTTTGTGACAATTCAATGTTAAACTGCTTTAGAAAATGGAAAATCACATACATATATACAAATGTGCCTTTTACATCATGCTCTTCACTTTTATAATGCCCTCTGAGTTTTTATCTATTACCATTATGTGATTTTTCTATGAAAGTGGACAACATATGAAAGACTTTACACAATTGTGATGTTTGTTTCCGTATGTATATTTTGTTTACCTCATGTGGAGGATTAATTCATAGTTGTAGTATTTTGTGAGCAATATCCAGTCAGAGTGCGCCGTCCAATGGAAGCAGTCGACAGCGGCCCGGCACTCTGATTGGATAACGTAAAATTACGTGGTGACGTATTGTTGATGTGCGGGAAGCTTTGATCTACGTGGGTGGTCCAGCCGGATAAAAATGATGCTACGTCGAGTTTCATTCATAAACACCGCCAGCCTGTCATTGAAGAAGAACACACATGCGTACATTGATTTTTGTAAACATGACGACAAACGCCTACGCCAACTACATGTTGCATCTAAAACAGAATTACTTTTAAGGTTTTCAGCACACATGATGATTAAAAAGCGCACCATTTAAATAACGGCGTAATACGCCACACGCTTAACCGCTGAGAAATAACGTTAACTGCTACAATGGCGATATGACAACAAGACAATTCTCACCCGGGGACCACCCACAGGCTGAAGGAGCCTGAGAGGAGAGGGAGTCGAAGCTGAGGTGGGAGGAGGACGCCATTGCAGCCGCAGCTGGCCGTCTGTGATTGGGGAGGGACAAACGTTATCAAAGTTAACAATGTCGAGGGGCTTAAGAGGACCTTTTCAGGGCTCGGCACTCAGTTTTGGGGTTATATAGAGTGTGAAAACGGGAAAGTAGGATGGACGGTTTGCCTTCGAGGAGGAGAAAATGTGGATCCAATGCTCCGAACCGAAGCAGGTAAAGAGGAACTGTGTTTCGGGGGGACAATGGGAGAAAGTTTGAGCTAACCTAAGCTAACTAACGGTAGTTTTTTCAGCTAGCGTTACTGCTAGCGAGCTCAAGCTAGTGGTGATCACAAAGTTTACATTTATCAGCATTGAGCTGTAAAGAGCATAGCGTCGGTGGACGTTGGGTTGAACTAAATTTTTTATTCTCATTTTAGCTTTAAAAAGTTAACCGAGTAACATCATGATGAGAGATGGCAACACATAATGCGCTTTTCTGCCGCAAATAACGTTAACAAACGAAGCTAACAGTAGACCGCTGGCCGTTGGTTTGAATTTATAACACATTAACATCAACGTTACTTCGCTTGACTAAAACTTTAACTCAGGCGATTCATAAGAGAGGGGTTTAGCCTCCGGACTCTAAAGTTTGGTGTTAAAGCTTGTAAATGATGGCTGGCATCCTGTCTTTAACATTCCCGAGCATGGTAAAGTTTAAAGCCAGTGGTAGAAATACTATTCACTTCCTTAACTTAAGCAAAAGCAGCAGTACAACGGGGTAAAACCTCTTGTTTCAAGTAGTAGTCATGCACTCAAACTCTTACAAGTAAGTTTGCAGAAGTGTGATGTGCTCCTGCTAATTGATCTATATCACTATTAGACTGCACAAATGTAACTGGTTGAGTTGGAGCTACATACTGCTGGGTGGGTTTAATCTGCAAATTAATAGCTTTGTATGTACAATGCTAGTATGGAAAGCAAATACAGTTGTCAGATGAATGTGGTCGAGAAAATGAATAATGTGTAGAGTACAAGTATGAAGTAACTCTAAAGGAAACGCAAGTACAACTTCTGCAGTGCAGGTTTTTAAGTATACATCATGAATGATGAACTGATCATTAATTAATCATGTAATTCAATTATCAAGCAAAATGGCACAAATATTGTCAGGTCCCTGCTTCCTAAATGTGATTTTGTGCTTTTCTTGCACCCTAAATAACACACACAAACACACACAATTTTCTGGTTCTGTACAGACAGAATTATTAAGAAGCAAAATCAGCTATGAAAATAGTTTTTTCACTCTTACAAACATTCATGTCCATTTTATTGCTCACTGTGATGTAAAATGTAACATAAGCCAATTTCAAGACAATAATAATAATTGATTTTCATAGAGTGGAAGTGAAAAAATCACCTTAAAACAGCACAGCTTGTGTTCAAAGACTGCAGCAGAAATATTAAGTATGCATGTCTTGTAGTTAAGTAGTGAAAATGTAGTGGTATGGGGCTGTAACAGATTTTAACACTTTAATATTATAATGTCTAACTACATGTCTTTCCACCAACAGTCTCCAACCATTCATTCCCCTGTCTGGTGGCCCAGCCTCTCACCATGAACACCAGTAGGAACTGCACCACAGTGGGCAATGGTGAGGGCCTGGCCGCCCTGGAGTCAGTCTCCATCGTGACCATCACTCTCCTCGCCTGCCTGGGGAACCTCTTGATTGTGGTGACCCTCTATCGCAGGCCTTATCTGCTCACGCCCAGCAACAAGTTTGTGTTCAGCCTGACCCTGTCCAACCTGTTGCTGTCCGTGCTGGTGCTGCCGTTTGTGGCCGTCAGCTCTGCGAAGAGGGAATGGGTGTTTGGCGTTGTGTGGTGTAACTTCACTGCCCTGCTGTACCTGCTCATCAGCTCTGCAAGCATGCTCACACTCGGAGCCATTGCCATTGACAGGTTAGTGCTGGATAATGATTACAGTCAGATATTCTCTGTAATGTCATGTTAAAAAATTCTTCTTTAAGCCTGCATAAATGGTAGGGGTGGGAATCACCAGAGGTCACTGTACGATATTACATTTTATTACAATTTATCGCTGCCTGTGTAGTAGTTTGAGTGTCTCTGTTTGCCAATTTTTTTTTAGATCTTTAGAAATACACAGACAACTGATCAAATAGTCATTTAGAGGCTTCTTTCTTGAATAAGTGGTTGTTACATTATCCATGTTATCTTGGTAATGCTATTTGGGTATACAAGTAAGTTAATTCTATCAAGAACTATTTAAAGAAAGGATCACACAGATTAAATTTGTTTCAACAAAAGATGCCTTTTATTCATGAAGCACAGCCCGAGGCCCAGGAGAAATTCGTATTACATTACATTTAAATGTATAATGTACAAGAATCAGTTGATTTTGCATTTAATTTGTTTTTTGGAAATGTTTTAAATTCCTTCTTAACCATTTTATGGACAAAATGAGCAGATCTAATCTGTCACAGCTGGTATAAAACAAACAACAAAATGATATAATTCAGGACAACAGCTAACGTCTTTTTGTTTGACTGATACAAGAAAAAAAGCACCGCCTAGCCTTTCAATGTGTTTTTATATTCTTAGAGCAATTCTATCTCCTGTATTTTCTCAAAAACGGTACAATTGCGTTAAATTTGTTACTTTATATGTGATGGGTCTTTACCTCATCCTTACAAAATAGAGTGAGAGATTGTTTGTGACTCTGGAAGAAACATATTCATGTTCCAAAACCTGTGAAATGTATTTTTTTGGTGCGTTTCCCTTTAAGGTCAGTATGTAGCCTTGTAAATAAGATTGGTTAACCACACACACTTAGCTCGTGGTATTTTTCTGGAGATTTTCCCAGCTCAAGTGACAAGCATTAGACATGCTCACACAAAGTAACTTTAAATGTGGACTGACATGAATGCACCATTCATCTACTCGGCTGAGATTATTTCTAACGATTTATATTTTTAGAAATAAATAACTGATTCTATTAAAGCGGCATACACAGATACAGATAATCCAGCATACTGAACTACAGTCGCACCACTTTTAATGTCGCAGACTATATTTGCTTCTTTCTTTGACTAGATATTTAGCTGATTTTATAAACTATTTTCTTGTTTAATTGCAGCTGTTTGCAGGATTATTCCAATGAATAAAACAGACATATTACATACCTGTCTAGGAGCGGGAGGGCCTATTCAAGTTCAGTTTATCATAGTTATTCATAGTTACTGACCAAGGTTGCCTTGCGTTTAATACCACCCTGGTTACACTAGTTTTTTTTCCTGTTGTCAGGTACACAAACTACTGTAAAATTCATGTAAATGTACTGTAAATTAGCTCAGAAGCACACAGCCCTGACTGTTCTCACTGCTGTCCTAATTACCCTCAGCAGCGCTGAGAATTTGTGATTACAGGGCATGTTTCTGTTCTCCTGCCAAGCCTGCTTTTTTGTTGTGTTTGCAGCTTTTCAGAAAACACTTAACAGCATTGTTGTTGGGCGGCAAAGTGCAGCTTTTAGCTTCTGTATCACTGAAATCTGAGCAGTCTCTGTGGATCCGACGGCTCACTGTGTTCCTCTGTCCTCCCATCAGGTACTACGCAGTGCTTTACCCCATGATCTACCCCATGAAGATCACAGGAAACCGGGCGGTCGTCGTCATCGCATACGTGTGGCTACACTCCCTGGTGGGATCTCTGCCTCCTCTGTTCGGCTGGTCCTCCTTTGAGTTCGACTGCTACAAGTGGACCTGTGTTGCGTCTTGGCACAGAGAGCCGAGCTACACGGCCTTCTGGGTCATCTGGTGCATCCTCCCGCCTTTATTCATCATGCTGGCATGTTACGGTGTCATTTTCCGTGTTGCCCGCATGAAAGCCCGGAAAGTACACTGTGGGACGGTCGTTGTGGCCCAGGACGATTCCACTGGAGCTCAGAGGAACGGACGCAAAAACTCAAGTACCTCCACTTCCTCTAATGGAAGCCGGCGGAGCCTCGTGTACGCAGGAAGTCAGTGCAAGGCGTTTGTCACCATCTTAGTGGTGATCGGCACCTTCCTCGTGACCTGGGGGCCGTACGTCGGGGTGGTGTGTACTGAGGCCTTGTGGGGACAAGGGAGTGTGTTGCAGGGACTGGAGACGCTGGTGGCGTGGCTGTCTTTCTGCAGCGCAGTATGCCACCCGCTCATCTACGGCCTGTGGAATAAAACGGTGAGGAAGGAGCTGCTGGGGATGTGTTTCGGAGATCGCTACTACAGAGAGTCGTTCGCCACGCGGCAAAGGACGTCCCGCCTCTTCAGCATCTCCAACAGAATCACCGGTGGGAGTCATGAAAGTCTTGTCAAATGAAGACTATTCGTTTTTTTGTGACTTTGTATTTAAGATGAAGTGTTTTGTGATCTTGCTTGTGTTCTTTCAGACTTGGGTATGTCCCCACACCTGACAGCCATGTTGGCTGGTGGAGGGCATCTGCTGGCCCCAGGAAGCAGCACAGGAGACACTGGCTTCAGTTTCACTCAGGACTCATGTAAGTTTTTGGGGGGCTGATTACTCTCTTGATTAATAATTAAATGTCAACCTATAAAACCTACAAGGGCTGCAACTAACAAACATTTTTTTCTTTGTTTTTCTTGATAGATTCTTTAAACAATGAATTTTTTTCTATCAAAATGAGGAATATTATTTATCTGTGAACTAACCCATTAGTTAATCAGTTGATTCAGACCTACAGTATACTGTCAAGTGTTATATATACTGACAAATGCTTTTCTGCTTTTTAAAACTTGACTGTTGATGTTAACTCGTACATAAACTGGAGATTCAGTGATTCACTTGCACGTGTAAACATGATGTTCAAAGGCATACCAGCTCTCCTGCGTCACGCTCCCGCAGCTTTGTTACAGTCGGCCTCACATTCCTGTTTCACAGCTCATGTTTTTCAGCTCCGGATGGCAAGTAATGTCATGTGCAATCTAAACAAACCACACAAAACAAAATCTGATTATCCAAATCACTGGTGTCCTTTGTTATTAACATGGTCTCTTCTCTGAATCAACCCACCCGTTTCCAATGTTTCCCATGCAGGCACGGACGTGATGCTGCTGGATAACTTCTCCACTGACGGGTCGTCCATCCAACAGCAGCACGGGAATCTGTCCGGGAAGAGGAGGAGCTCTGTCACCTTTGAAGACCAGGTGGAGCAAGCCAAAGGTATCCGTCAGCTCCAACACTGAACGAAAGATTAGAGGGGGAGGAAGTTCACAAAAAGTGACTCACACTAATCATACGATTTGTGTAACAGCATCTGTGTTTTCCTCCTCAGCTGAAAACACCAACACATCCTCGGTTCAGGTCCACGCAGAGGTACACAAATCTCTCGACACATTCGCCTCCTGTCTGGCGAAGGCTATAGAAAGTGACGCTAAGCTCACCATGTTTGGGGACAATCTGGCGCTGCCGGGGGGACTGTTCACGACCAGGGCAGCACCGAGACCCAGATACCTGGACGGCCAGAGACTGAGGCTGGAGAGTATCGATGAAGGGATCGTTAAAGACGACAGAGATGACGATGAAGAAGAAGATGAGCAGGACCTGGAGGAGAAACCAGCCTGAACACAGCAGGTCTGTCCATATCTTGGACATGTTTATAGACCGTGCTCAGTTTATTAGTGAGCTGCAGTACGACATGTGATCTTTGGTGCAGTTTATGAAGTCTGATCTCTTCACACGTGGGAACTTCATACTTGAAATGATTAGGAAACAGGAGGAGGCACATTATTCATTCCATTACGTTGGATCAAGTGCAAAACATCAGTGTCTTTGCAAGCTTTTCTTTATGGATTCATGTAATCAATAGGCAGCCTTAACTACTGTTACCTAAATGATCGGATTATTGTAGTAATTTCTTTACTATATATTGTTAATGTGCCTCATATGAGCTGGAAAGTAGGAAAAAATACAGGCGTTTCTATCTGCCAAAAGACTTGTAACGCTGTAATCAGATCATTTAAAAATGTCTTTTTATTACATTTAAAAAAAGGAAGTTTCAAGCACAAATGTTCCCTTACTCAGGTACAAAAAGAGCCAGTTTAGACTTGTGAGTCAGATGTGCGAGTTAAAATACTGTACATCCACAGTATTGCACCGTTTCCATCACGTTTGGTTTAACTACCTTGAATGGACAGACTTTGGCTGATGTGAGGCCTTATTTATTTGTTTTATTAGACACTTCTGTAAAAGTGCCAACTCAGATATATTGGAGTTTTCAGTGACTATGAAGAGCGGGATGTTGGCGTTAGCTGTGTGCAGGGCCTCTCATGTAATAAAGAAGACAGATGAAGGGAGCAGTTAAGTGTTTTTTTAAGTCCTTAGGGTGATAACAATCAGTTATAGTTTGACAAGATAGATTTGTTTCCACACAGATTGTTTAAAATAATTACAGTTAGCCGAGGGCCTTCACCTGAAACTGACTGTAAATCATAACTGGTTTACATTTGAACAACTCCTAGAATTTTGACTGATGATCACGTCACACAGCAGCATCTTAAACGATAGCTCTAGGATTTACTCAACACTTTCAGTTTGTTGGAAATCTTTGTGCAGAAATTTAACTGATTAAAAAGCCGTTTTCACAGAGGACATGATGTCACAGGACTGTGTAAATAAAACGATGAATGATGGCTAAATTTCATTTAGCTGAATTTAATTTATTACATTCAACCGAAGCGAATAAGGCTTATTGGGCACTGCAGCAGTCAGATTGTAGAAAGACTTATCTATCATCTATATTGATTATTTTGTCTGTTACGACACAATTTTGATTTCATTCAGTTCTGGCGCCTGAGATCCAGATGTGACCAGATCATAAACATTTAATCAGCTACATTAACTCACAACTAAAATATGATTTGACAATTTTATTACTGAGCTCCTCCAGTTACATTTAAATTAAAGTTATACTCAAATCCTTTAATTGATAGTGTGAAAAATAAGTGTTTTAAAAACTAAATATTCATGATTGATGCAATGAAAAAAATTAAAAACTACTCACTAGGACACGTATGTTATCAGTGACCCCTGAGCTTTTCCTGCATTGACAAAAATGTCTGCTGTGAAAAAAACAAAACACAAAAGTGCCTCTAGGTGATCAACATCTGACTTGTTTAAATCCCCTCAGTTATGAGCCTAAATTGGTTTTATTGTGTATAGGAAATGTATGGATTTAAGAGTAAAGTGTGTATTGTAATTCATTGTTAAAAGAAAACCTCAATTATTACAGTAATACAGTTTGTCCATGTATCTCTTCGCCCTGAGCTTCATATTACAACAGATTCCAAAAAAAGCGGTGCACACTGTAGATAAATACGAGTGTATATTTACAATATCGGTATCAGTACTTAAATTAAAAAATATATTGTCTTTGCAGTTTTCAATTGAGTATTTGTCCCCTAAGGATAAACAACTTGTTTTTATTTACATTTTAGAGAACAGCCAGCTTTTTTGGATTCTGTTGTAACAGAATCAGCATTTGTTATTGATAAGGTACCTGCACAGTGAGCAGAAACCAGGACGGTCCTGACATTTCACTCTCTGCTTCAGTAATTGCACTTGAACATGTTCTCATTGAATCCACTCGTTACGAGTCAGAGGAGGCGATTGTAACTGTTATATCACACAGCAGAATATTAACAGTGATTTAGTGAAGATGACATTAAGAAACAGAAGATGAAGTCCAAAATTTATAAATTTGGAGGACGATTGTTATCAGAATTTCAAGGATTTGTTGTTTGAAAACGCATTAGAGACGCCCATATTTTATTATACTCTGCACATACTGAGCAGTGCACAGCAGGCAGAAATAATTTACTTTGTTGCTTTATTGGTTTTGAAAGTCTGCTATAAATAAGTGTTGAGTTGTCTGAAGGAAAGTGGTCTTAATCTCCAGTGTGTCTTAGTATTATTGGTACATGTGGTTTACCTCAGTTTATACACTCCACGCTCCCTTTGTTACTATTATTATTATTATGAAAGGACGTTTGTAATAAGTAGAGCTTCAGTCTTACCTCGTATCTTCGTATTATGTTTGAACGGTACTATACAATGAGAAGTGATGTAACCTTTTGATTTTCACTATACAGTAAGTATTAATACAAATATTTGCATTAAAATTTTGTATCAAGATTCCTCTATTAAAACTTTTTTTTACATAACATTTTCTGAGCTGTGATTCTCTTTGTTTTACATCAGCTACCAAAGAAAGTTCAGCAATCTTTTAACAAACTCATATTCAACCCGTTTCTCTCACGTTTTACCATTTAACCAGTGATGACTCAAAAGTCTAAGAAATGCCTTTAAAGTCAATATTTACTAAATGTTTTTTATGAAAGTTATAAATACGGCCATGAAAATAAATCCTGAAATAAATACGTAAGGCAAAAAATATAAATATATAAAATAATATAAGTAATGTTCAATAAATGAAGATTTATTTATGTGGCATTAAAAGAAATAAATAACTTAGTCCTTTAAATAAATATTTTTTAAATAAAAACATTTATTGAACTTTATTTGCTCAATTATATATTTACATTTATTCACACTAATTGCCGCATTTATTTCTTTCAGGATTTTTTATAGATATGACTTAAATAAAAACACAGAAAAACAAAAACTTAAACCGTTTCTTCAGTATAATGGATGTTAACTCAGATTATTAATTTCTAAAGTAATTTTCATGTCGTCTTACGCTTTTATCTTCCAGACATCTTTGAGATGCCATTTTATTAAATTTTTTCAAAATCCTGTAAAAGATAATATATTGACATGACCCTTTGGGGAGAAGAACCTGAACTTTTTTCCTCTTCATCAATAAAATTAAAGCATTCTCCAAGTATGTTTTTACTTAAAGTCCTTGTTTACATGCGTAACTGCCGGAGCAGCACATCAACATTTCTTAGCTTTGTGCTACAAATTCAAAATGTCACACGTTAACACTGATCAAAGCTCACTTTCTCCTAACAAAATAATATTGCACTTAACATCCTTGCACACCAGCCGCCATTATTCTCACACTTAATATATATATACTGACGTCCTTGCCTTTTGCATTCACACAGTTGTAGTTTATCCTCATACAGAAACATCAGTAAGAAAGTCATCTTAAAAAAACACAGGGGGGCTAGAAATTACACTAATTTTCAAAAGGAAGTTTTCTACACTATACTTGTACAAATCTCAGGGTTTTTTTTTCAAGTGCTATACAGCAAGAAGAAATAGTGTTTTCTTTAGAAATAAAACGGCAGCAGGCTACTGCTCGTCCTCATTCTCCTGTCCTGATCCTTCAGAGCGATCACCTTCTAGTCGATCTGCAAGAAAGCAGATATTAAACTGAGTGACGAGAACATTAAAGGGACAAGTATTCAAACTACTTGTGTGAAGTATAAAATGGGTTTTTTGTGTGTGTGTGTACCTGATCTGATGTGATTAAGGGAGGCCAACATTCGGAGCATGAAAGAGGCCGGGACTGTGATTGTATTTCTAGTTTCCTCTAGCATCAGCTCGTTCCGAGTTATTACCTTCGAAGGAAAGAAAAAGATGAAGAGAGAACGTGAAGGAAGCTGGATCCGACAGAGATCAAGAAAGGGGAAGTTATCATCTGAACAAATATACAATTATCAGATCTCATCTCAAATTATCTTCAATCAAAAAATTCAGCTGATCCCTTGATTTCACGGATGTCTCGGCGGTCTTACCTCGTTAGCGAGGACTCTGTTGAAAGACGGCGACTGCTCCAGTGGCGACCAAATCTTGATATCGTAGTCTATCCCTGAAGAAGCCAGAACTGAAACAGAGCAGATGATAAGCGTTAAGTGTCCCTGTGAGGAGCAGCCTGAGGGGGGAGGAGGCTCTGGACTCACTGGGGTCGTAGGGGTGCGGCTGCAGGCAGTTCACCACGTGGTTGTCGGCCTCCAGCAGCATGAGGTGCTCCGCCGTGTGTCTGTCCCAGATGAAGATGTGACCGCAGTCGGAGCCGCTCATCACAAAGTTGTTGCCCCAAAAACACGACTCCTTTATCTGGACAACAGAAATGAAACCACCTCAAATTATGAACTGGTAAAGGAAGAGTTCAACACTTTGGGCTTAATATGTAGAGATATAAGAGAGTACAGAGCTGGAGACAGGACATGAGTTTACCATAAAGACAAAACTGTTTGTCTGGCTCTTTACAAAACACAGGAACACACAAAAAAGCATGTTTTGTTGGTACATTAACAGAAATGTTAAAAATATTGTGGCCTTAAGTGTGCATCTTATATCCTGTATATTATATTTTTTCCATAATCTATATTTATATTTAGTATTATTTTATATAGTAGTAATTCAATCATATGTGAAATCCTACTTGGCAATAAAAAATAATCTGATTCTGGTTCTAATTAGCACAAAACTTGGCAACTTTCAAGGGAGAACAAGACTCCAGGAAGTGGTTACACCCAACTGTCGTTTCTCATGGATTAGTCACCGCACCTTCTTCCTCATAAAACCCCAAACTGTCATTAAATGTTTTCCTCTTTTTCTTTTCTTTCTTTTTTTCCAACAAGACAAGACATTTCAGTTAGTGAGCATTAGAGGTGTTGATTGGCTTGCCCTGCTTCCTGTCTTTTTGCTAAGCTAACTGCCTCCAGCTTGAACTCTCAGCAATAAAATGAATTTCATGAGGTCTTTAACCACTCCTTCATTCTTTCTTAAGCTCCCTTTCCTTTCCTCCTCACACAAGGATGTCATGTTTGTTCCGAGGTGTTTAAAAGCTGCACGTGTGGCCTGTTTCCTCATGTCTAATATGGTGTGAAACTCACCATAGTCCTGGAGTTGCGGTGGCCTTTGTAGACCATCTTGACTGAGGGTCTCCTGATATTCTGGGTCTCGCTCTCCTCCATCTCTCTGCGCTCTTTCCTCCTGCGGAACAGCTCCTGGATCCGAGCGGCTGCCGAGCGTCTGTGAAACACAAACAAACCCCCCAAAACATTTTATTACAAAGCTTCCAAAAAGAAAGGACACACAAACCCATGCTGCCTCTGATGCTGATGACCCCCATGCTTTGAATCTTGAGTGAAACTTGTGCCTGAATTATGATAACAGTTAACAAACCCGAGCTGGAAAGCAAACACTACGTCCTGAACAATGTTGTGCAAAGTCTGCTCCATTAACCACTAAATCAAATCAGATACAGACCGTTTCATGGAGAACACCAGGAAGCAGGAACTCAGGAACTCTTCTTCCATCATGCACACATTCTTTGTTCATTCGTCTCTCTTTTGCATAAAAAAAATCCTCACAATGCTGCTGTTATGCTGCTACTCACACCCTCCGTGGAGTCAGTACTCACATGCACATCACTGCAGCGCTACAGTTAGCCGTGTGTTTATTAGTTTTGCGTGAGTGAAATGACCAAACCAAGACAGAAACCCGTTATCTCCATCATGTGCTGTTGAGTTTTAATGCTCTGCTGCATGTCACACACCTGACGGGTTAGATGCTTTCAGTGCAAACACGTTACCTGATCATCCTATCTCCTACTGCAGATCCTCTGGAATTAAATCTATATTTGTAGTAAAACAGTCAAAAAATCTTAAAAACCAGCCCTTTAAAAGTGATATTAAATAAGAGAAATTAGATCATAATCAACCCAGTCAAACAGCGTGTGACGTACCTCTGACTCTGACCTCTGAACCTCGTTGACGGGATGAGGATCGGGTCGTCGTCGCTGTCGTCAGAGTCCTGGTGGCCCCGTGCGGGCTGACTCTGGCCCTCCTCGCCCTCCTCCGATCGGGGCTCCGCTCTCCTGCAGCCTCCCGTCGTGTCCTCCGTCCCTTCCGGCTGACTCGTCTCCGCCGGTGCAGAAGCCGCGGCGGCGTCCCCCCGAGAGGAGCTCGCTGCCGGGGCCGGAGCTGACGAGCAGGAGGCGCCACACGGCGGCTCTGTGGAGGCAGCCGGGACGCTCTGCTGCCCCGAGGTCACGGCTGAGGAGAAATGAACACACGGAGGGTTTAGGAATATCAGTTTGTATGTTTGGAATATTTTTTTAAGCTGTAGCAGAGTGCATGATTTGTGATTTCTATAAAATGTGTTTATCAAGGGTCTTTTTCTTTGCACCAGTTTGTTTTTTGAATTATTCCTTTCATACAAGAATTCATTCGTTTTTCTTTCAAAGTTCGTATATTTCTGTATTGCCTCCTTGTATTTTCTAGACAAATTAATTTCCTTCTTTGGATAATAAAGTTTAGTGTCTCTGTGGAGGTGTCAGGAGTAAAAAACAGGCTTGAATCTCTCAGAACTCGACTTTTCCTGCTCTTGAAGGACTCACGTTGCTCTGCAGCTGAACTCTCCGTCGGCAGAGTCTCTCGGCTCTGTGCGGCCACCGCCTCGGAAATTTTGGGGCCTCCGCTGCCCATCGAGGTGGACGTGCTACTGCTCCTGTGGAGGAAGAAGAAAACTGAGACTGAGTGTCTTTCAAACCTCTGAGAGTTTCTTAATTGTTTCTCAGTGAGACAAAGCTGATGATGCAGCTGCATCCACAATATTTGTGGCACATTTCACATATTTATGTGTCTTTTTCCGTGGAGAAGGTGCAAATTCTGCACTCTGTTGGTAAGTGAAGGTTTAAAGACCAAAATGTCTTAATGCAATCAAATGAAACATTTCCACAATTTCCTTCCTAAAAGTATTTTTCTTTGGAGATTTGTCTGTTGTCACTCAGCATCTGCTGCCAGGTGAGTGTTAAAATGCCTGATTTCTATTTATAATAAATAGCAGGAGATACAGCATATTCATTTTGAATTTTTTTGATTAATAAGATAAGATATTCCTTTATTAGTCCCCCAAATGGGTGAATTTCCATTGTTAGAACAGCAAAAACAGAAAGAAGAAACAATAAATACAAACAAACAATTAGCTGGTAATACGCTGCTTCTTGTGCAGCGGCATTTAATTAATAAAAAGAAGTAAAATGCCGTCCCAGCAAAGGTCCAAAACAAAGAAATGTCTAAAATACCCATATCTATAAAATAAAGTCAACAATTATTTTACAACAGTTTTACTATACAGACACATTTAACCTGCATGGAAAATAAATATGCATCTTTACTGGTAATAAAATGAGTCAGAGCACCAGAACTTTAAGCCGACAATTAAAGAAAAAGAAAACAAGACAGAAACTTGTGAATAAACCAAAAAGTAGTCAGACTCACCACTCATCAGTGAAGTCCAGCTTGATGGTGCTGGTGGTGGTTCCCTCTGAACTGTAGTGCAGGCTGAGGACGGGCTCGGCTGCACTGGGTCGACTGGTGCCCGTCGTGGTGGTGCTGGGAGCACTGGGAGCACTGGTGCTGACTGGTGCAGAAACAGGCGGATCAGGAGGTGAAGCTGCAGCTTCTGCTGCTCCTGAGGAGACGACACACAGGCAGAGCAGCCGCAGTGACTTACTGTGGATCTGATCTGATCATAGCTCTGATTTTAAGTAAAAAAGCTTTTGTCCTGATGTTCGCAGCACGTGATTGGTTGTTTACAAGCACATCAGAAACATGCAACCTTCTGCTGCATCTCTTCCCACTGATCAACAACACAGACATGCAGCGGACATCAACAGGACGCACAAACACGCCGACACACACAACGATCACCAGCCACAGAAACACACCAAGACACACAACAAGTCAAAGCCCCTGAAGCTGCAGTACACAGCCGGCTGTTAGTTAAGTCACGTAAAACCCTGTTTCTATATATTTATAGCAGGTTTTAATGGTATTAGTGACTATTTTGTTTAGAAGTTGTTGTTTTTAATAAAATTATGACATTATCAAGAGTAACAGTGACAGTTTTGGGCAGAACGTGACACATGTTGAGTTTATTAGTTTCTCTTTTTGGAGAAAGAAAAACTAATTTCCATGTATCACGGCTGAGTTAATGTGAAAAATATGAAGTTTGGGAGTTGCAGCTTTTCAATTAATCATGTAAATGATCAACAGAAAATAAACTATTTCTAGAATTAATTATTTAACTTATTGTATTATGCAGTCGAGCATTAAACTGGACCTATATAAAGGAGTGAAATGCAGATATTTTGGGGTCAGCATGTTGGTAGAAACATTAATATCATGTATGTTTTAGATCATTTTAAAATGTTACATAGTTTTTCCAGCAGAGCGCGCTGACACGTCTTTATTTCAACTAAATCAATTTAAGGAAACAAAATGCTTTGCATGTCTTTAGGTTAGAAAGCATCTGATATATTGGTTTTCCTTGTTTTCTATGATATTCTTATTATATGAATCTATTTATAAATGATATTAAGCAGCAATGACAATTATTTCTAACTGCAGAGCATGAGCAAGAATATCAAAACACAGATACGAGGAGTTTTTGGAGGTTGTGTTTTAGGTTCAGTTTGTCTGGACTGATAATGGGATTAATGGGGATGATGGGAAAGTGTAGCGTGGAAACAGTGGAGGACAGACTGCAGGGTTGGAGTGACAGTGTGAAAGTGAGGGTGAGGAGGAGGAGGAGCGAGTGGCAGGGTGGTGGGGGGGGACGCACCCTGCTGTTCATCGAGAGTCATGGATCCCAGCTGTTTGTTTACCACGGACGAGGGGGAATCTGGAACACAAATGAGACCGACTAAACATCGGACACAGAGCTCAAACCTGAGCGGTCAAAGTCATGTTAAAAAAAAAGAAAAACGATCCAAGGCCAAGCAGGAGGAGCTGTAAGATCAGCCAGAGGAGAAAAGCTTCATCTGATCATTTCACATTCATGTGCAGAATGAGTATCAGAGGTTATTAGTGAGTCTGAACATGACACACATGCTTATTACACGTCCTGCTTCAATCCTGCAACAACCATCAAGCTCACTGTAACACAATGGGAAACACAAACATCATAGCCTGTAAAACCATCCAGATGTGACAAACAGTTCTCATCTATTCATCAGTGCAGCCTGATTTTAACATAAACCACAAAAGCAAAAGCCCTTTATTCAATAAATGACCAGCTGGTGTCAGATTGCCAACAAAGCCCCTTTCAGACATGCAGCTCGTTACCAGAATGTGATGGCAAGTTTACCTGCATTTTTTAAAACAAAGCGCTCAACTGAAAACTCACAGGACGAAGCCTTTAACGTGACATTCAACTTGTTGTAAGTTCATCACTTAATCATCATCTTTACTTTTATAAACCACAAAACACTGAATGCACAAATCCTAAAATATTAAAAGATGACCTATTAATGGCTTTTAAACACAAATATGTGAGAAAAGGGCACCCTCCCTTTTCCTCTGTCCCATCTATTAGAGATTCTTCTACAAAAAGGATTTCACCCACTGCAGCATCGTGGAAAACTGTTTATAAATTAAAGAAAATCTTGCACAACCGAAGTTATAATTTAATGGATGAATAAATGAAGATCTGGCAAACCGCGCTTTCCTGACAGCATGAGGCAATAAAAGGAATTAAATAACATCTTGTCATTATATGCTCGGGCACTGTGAGGCAATAAAAAGATAAACAGAGAATCTTAAAGCTGTTTGTGCACCAGAGGACAGAACGACGGAGAGGAACCTCCCAGCAAACACTGAGACGCTGGATGACCGATCAAGACGTGATTCCTAAAACCAAGAATAATAACACGCCAAACAAACAGCCATCACATTAACGAGCTCAACAAATGAAGCCGCTGATGTTATTCCATGTCTGAAAAGGGCTTTCGTTGTGATTCCCAGTTTGAGTGCCATCAAACCAAAGTGAATCAACAGTCCAGACAGCTGATCAGCACGTATCAGTAAAACATGGGTGAACAACCACACGAGCCATGAGGACGCCAAAGCAAGAGCTTCACGCTGAACCGGTGCCACTCGGGTGGAAACTCAAGCAGCCAGTGGAGCGATGGAGTGAGAGCGTTAGTGAGTGAGGGGCTGAGCAAACAGTGGAGAAGCGACACAGTGACGGCTGCAGAGGTTAATAAGTACAAGGTGCATTATCGGGGGAATGGAAAGAGGATCACTGTGAGATTAGTGGTCAGTTTGTCTGTCTGGAGCCTGACTGCCTCTACAGATGTCTGCCTTTCCCACGTAAGATGGCAGGGGAGTGGGCTCAGGCGAACGGCCCGATGGAGGGGGGAGGTGGGGGAGCTCGGAGGGCAGGGTAACCTGTAGGGGGGTGCGTCTCAGCGGCAGCGGCAGCATCGGTAGCGGCAGCTCTTTGTGACTGTCTCTCAGGGGCTGCGGAGGAAGAGGAGGGAGAAGAACGGGCCGCTCGCTGACCCTGTCCTGGTGGGTCGGCCAGCCGCAGTAACCTCTGCAAACGCCTACACACTAAACTTATGGGCAGCCGATGAGGACCGTACTCTGACAGAGAGGCAGAGGAAGAGAGGGAGAGCGAATGCACGATTAGAAGACAGAGGGGAGGATGTGAGGAGCAGACAGTCAGAAAAATAAACAGAGAGGAAGGACAACAGGATGCTGGAGGAGAAGAGAGTGATGTGAGGCTGCTGCTTGAGTGGAGTGGCTCCAACAAACACACACACAGACACACTCACACACACACACACACACAGACACACACACACAAAGGGGAGTTCTCACTGTGCTGCGGAGGAAAATGTCAGCTGATGTGTGTGTGTGTGTGTGTGTGACAGGTGTGTGTGCTGTTTCCTCACCTGAGAGAGCGGGCTCTGAGGTGGGCGTCGGCGTGGGCGTCCCGGTCGTGTCCGGCTGACTCCTCTGCTCCGAGTCAGGAGACGAGGTGAGGGGGGAGGAGGAGGGGGGGGCCGAGCCCTCCACCGACGAGGAGCTGGAGGGAGGAGGTGCTGTGACTGTCGATGACGACCCTGAGGAGGAAGAGGAAGTGGATTTAGGCATTGCGGCGGCGGCGGCGGCGGCGGCAGCAGGGGTGGCGGCGTCAGGACTGGGACCGGCAGCTGCCTCCGGGGCCGTGGACACAGCGGCCCCCTCTGGGACGCTGGACTCCTGAGTGGAGCCTCCTGCAGGAGCAGCCGGAGCAGAGGACGCGGCCTCTGGACGGACAGCTGTCCCTGAAACAATAAAACAAAACACATGTTTACAAACGATGAAATTATTCTTCTTAAATTAACCAGCAAGACAAAATATTGATAACACAGACACCCAGTGCTTGATTTCTGGTTGTCTATCTTATACAATATTAAATACATAAAAGACAAAAACCACAATAAATAATTTCACATTCTGCAGTATATGCACCCCTCCAATTTCTTTTCCAAGATATTTATTTTGAAAATTCCGGGCCATAATGTGAAGAAATATCTTTGCATTTTCCCATTTTATATCATAAAAACAGCACAAAAGACAAACAATTTACAAAAAAAAAAAACAACATAAAACTAAAGCTGCAAGCAGCGTTGACGGGTCCTCGCATCTCCATGCACGTCGGGGTGGCTGCGGGACTCGGCTGATGCAGCCACGCATTTCTGCAACCGCCGGACACTGGCATGTTGTCCTGGGTTTTCACATTTAGTAGCATTCTCTCATGTCAGGAAGAGCCAAATTTGAGGTGGATCTCATGGTTTGCAGCATGACATTGCACGATTGAATAGAAGTCGCTTTGTGTTTCCACTGGGGGGCGCTATGATTGTGTATCTGCCCATTCAATTTTGTTTCTCTAACTTGAACCCACTTCAGGGGCTAAACTAAAAACTGTATAAAGCATGTTACTTCCTGTCCCCAATGGGGGGCGCCATGACAACTTGTCAGTAATTATGTATGGCTGTGTTCAAACCTGGCCTCTGAGCACACGTGACAAATTTAGGCAGATCAGAAAACATAAGGTCAAGTTATACAGTCTTGTGTTTAATAGAAAAACACCATATTTTGCATCCATGCCACGCCAACATAGTGCAACTAACTACAGAGTTTTTGATTACTTTTGATCCCAAAGGCCTTATGATGGTGCAGACCAAGTTTGAAGTCAATCGGGTTAAGTTTTTAGTAGGACAGTGTTTTCCTACCATAGGCTGAAATTCTTGCCAATATTTGCCTTCTGCTAACCGTAGCAAAAAGCACAAGTGTTGTTAATTAAAGTTCATGCTTATGTAGGTCTTTGGAGCCTTGAGCCACAGCACCACGCCCACAGGTTTGCTAAGAAAACAGGAGCGTAATTCTAGCTGTCTCATAATGCATTAGCATCAGTCATGATCTGAATGAATTGACTTGTATCAGAACATGTTACTGTGTGAAGCAGAACAAACAGTAGATGATATTTTCGATATTTTTTTCCTAGGATGGGTAAGTCATTGGCGGATGGGCAGATTTGCAGGGTTATGTCTTCGCCATCCTAGGAAAAAAAACACGGTCTACTTTTTGTTGTAAGGTAGTCAGAATGAAATGTGCAGATAGTGGTGACTTTTGCATTGTGTTTTATGTCGCTTGTGCAACCAGGTGTTATTCAGAAAAATGTCCAACTGGACTGAAATCCCAATTGTCCGACAGTCCATTATCCCCGTTTTTTTGCTGTTAATATAGAATATAATTGGACATGCAAGTGATAATTTTACCCAAACACTGATCGAATTTGACTGTTTATTAATGGTAAGAAATCATTATTTCTAAGTGTTATCTTTTAAAGAAACAGCAGTTTACCGGTAACTCGTCGACCCTTGCGGTCGATGCTCGGACCCTAATTATCTCTTCCATCAAAATCTTGAGACACATGCTGCTTGACTTTCTCGTTGTCTATCTTATACAATAATAAATACATATAACTAATGTTAAAAAAATATGTTAATAGACAAAAACCGCAATAAATAATTTCCCATTTGGCAGTATGTGCACCCCTCTAATTTCTTTTGCAAGATATTTATTGTGAGAATTCTGGACCAAAATGTGAAAAAATATCTTTGCATTTTCACATTTTATCTTTTTGTGAATTTTTTAATTTATTTGTGCATTTATCAATGTTTGTTTTTGTTTTTACGGGGAAGGTATATAGCCTGAGACGATGCCACGCACTGCAGAATTTGTAGCCTATGCAATACAAAACAAAAAAAACCACATTAAAAACAGCACAAAAAATAAATAATTTACAAACAATAACATCCATGATATTAGATCATGTGAAGTAAAATACACATAGGTACTTTAACAGCTTTTGCAGCCCAGGAAAACTTAACATATTTGGTATAAAAGTGTCTCACCTCTGGGTCGCGTCTGAGGCCTCTGAGTTCCTCTGCTGCTCTGAGCCTCGCTGGCCTCCTCAAACCAGCGGGACAACATGTCCGACATCCTCTGCATCAGAGACACGTTGGGGCTCTGCTCTCCTGCAGCAGCGGGACACAAACATGTTACAGAAGCTTTTTTACACTGTGTGTTAATGAATTATATGAATCACACAGTTTAAAGGACTCGTGTCTCGTGTGAAGCTGCAGAAAGAGATTAACAGTAGTGTTTATTTAGACGGCATGTTTTTATGTAGTCTTATTTTCAGTTTTTATCATATTTAGTCAACATCTTCAGATCTTTTTTCCATCATGTTTTAGTTGATTAAAAGAAGAATTTAGTCAAAGGAAACCAGAACTATTTGTATATTTTAGAAAGTGAAAACATTTAAATGTTATATGGAACATTTTTAATCAATCTCGCCGAGCCAAAACCAATCATTTTGTAATTTTATTTTTTATTTTAATTAAAAATCCAGCTGTGCAGATCGTGGTCTGATGTTTAGTTAAGTAAGTTACTCTGACTTCTCCTTGTGGGCCGTCCTGCACTGTAGGACACAAAACTACAGCATTTAAAAAGGTCTAAAAACAGCCTATAATACTTTGTCTCTTCTTTTTTGCGATAAATGAATAAATAAATACATTTGAGAGATTTTGGTTACTTTTATTTAATTCAAACAATATAAAATCTGTGCAGAAAGTGGTCTCGTGGTCTGATGTCAACTGAAGTAAGTATGTTGACACTGAATTTTTTTTTTTTTTACATTTATAAGAAAGTTTAATTATTTAAACAACATTTTTTTTTATTTTTGTTGAGAATACGGCATGGTGATATGGTCAGTTAGGAGGAGGAGAAAACTTTTTAATGTTGGTGTCATTTGTTGCTTCATACATGTTTAGACATTAGACATTTTTATGCTCTGATTCTGCAAGAAAACTAAAAAAAATACTTTTTATAATAAAGGATTCAAGAAAGAATGAATTTGCATCCAGATTGAACAATAACTGTTTAACCTGTGTGTGTGTTTGGGGAACGGTTTGTAATTGGAGACTTCTGCTTTAAACTCACTGAGCAGAACACACACACACACGTCAGTCAGTGTCCTGACCGCTCTGATCTTACCGTCCCTCTCCCTCTCACTCTCAGGACGAGCTCGAGGTCCAGTGTCAGACCAGTCACCTCGCAGACGGAGCCGCTTCACTGGAGGCTGCCTCAGCTGTGGAAACACACACACACACACACACAAAGATTAGCAGTTTGTCAGTCAAAGCATGGTCAAAAATAGCTCCGCTGCCAAAGCAAAACACTGCCCGTCTCTGTCAGTGTCCTCTTTTAAAGGCCCCCCCCTCCCTGCTGGCTGCACGACTGAGGTTGCCTCCACTTTCCAGTCCCCCGGCTCTCCCTGCAGGGCAACAGGCTGAGAGCCAGAAATAGAAAAAGGGGGTCTTAGTGCAGGGACTATCAACTGCTTTACTCAGGAAATGTCATCAGGTCTGGTTCTGGGCTGGAGGTGGTGAAAAGGAGCAGAGGCTGGCATAGATAACAGAATAAATCAGACAGAAAAAGGCCCTGACGAAATGAGGTTACAGGTGGAGGGAGAGAGGGGGAGAGGGGGAGAGAGAGAGAGAGAGAGAGGTAATGAGCCTCTGCTTGGCCGTCCCCTCTACCTCGGCCTGAACTATTTTGGAGGATAGAGGAACACTGCCTGCGTCGGTCGCTGTATTTGGAAAGGAATGTGTGTGGTGGTTGCATCCCGACACAGCTGAACTCACCACGAGGCTTTGAAACACTGGCACCATGATCCAGCACATTCAGACACATGTGAAGACCAGTAAACACTCTCAGAGCGAAGTGCTCGCCCAGACGGATACGATGACCCAGATACAGCAAGGAAAAACACTGAAGAATACGAGTCCTCAAAAAGCTTTTGGTTTGAATCAGTAATCCATCATGCACTTTCTTTCTTTATCACATAATACTTTGTTTTTCTCTGCTCTTTTCTTCAGCTCATCTGCTCCGCTGCACTGCATCAGACGCTGCAGATTCAGCCCTGATGTCTGCAGAGCTCTTAAGAGACGCAGACAGCCACAACAAGGTCTCTTGTTTTGTTTGTTTTCAATAAATATCCCCCTTTCACTGCGTCCTGCTCGGCTCGGGTTTATTTTCTCTGGTGCACAAATACATACGTCTTAGTAAGATGTAAGATACACAGGAATTCATCTCTTTAATGCTGAATATATGGAGCATCAGGGGCGATACCTCCTCAAAAGTCCTTTATGCATCACCGACTCTCTCTGCAGCAGATCATTACTATATATATATATATATATTTATATCAAGAGCTGAATCTATGCATCTTTTTTGCTAAACTAAACATAATTTTGGAAACACATATTCAAACTAATTGCGCACACATAAGTTTAGTATTATCAAACTGCCATCTATCATCTTATTTACACATATTTAGTGTTCTGGTATCAGATGTTGCTGTTCAGCATAAGTGGAAGAAGTATTCAGATACATTACTTCAGTAAAAGTACTAATAAAACACTGTGAAAATACTCCACTACAAGTAAAAGTCCTGCATTCAAAACGTACTTCAGTACAAGTACAAAAGTATCAAAAAGTACTTAAAGTATCAAAGTAAAAGTATTTGTTATGCAGAATGGACCCACTCAGATTGTTTTATATATTCCAGATATATTATTGGCTTATTCCCATTGATGCATTTATGTAGGTAGCATTTAATGTTGCTCAGATAAGAATATTTTAACTACTTAATATACTTTTTTTGTGTTTTAATTTATAAACATGTATAATCCCTTTAAATTTATCTTATTTTTATGTTTAATCTTGACCTGAAAAGCAGTAAAAAACACAATATTTTGCCCCTGAAATGTAGTAAAATAGAAGTATAAAGTGACATGTGTGGAAATAATCAAAGCAAGTACAAGAACCTCAACATTGTACTTAAGTAAATGTACTTGACAGACAATAAGGAGACACTGGTTTGCCTGCAGAAGCTCTGAATGCAGGAGGTGCTCACCTCCTCCCTGCGCTCCTCCGACGGGCCCTTCAGCTCTCGGGCCTGGTCATCTTTGGGGTCGAACAGGTAGATGTAATCGGAGGAGTAGCTGACCAGAACCTCCTGGCCGTCCTCGCTGTAGCAGAGGGACGTCACGCGGCACGACTTGTTGGACAGGTGGGCGGGGACGAACCTCACGCACATACCTGTCGTCCCCCGGCCCATGTAGTTACCTGCAGAGGGGGAAAAGGAAAATATGAATATAAACGGTCTTTTAGTGCTACTTTTTTCCCTCTCAAGAGCATCTGAAGGAAGTGAATTTAAATCTTTCAACATAAATATGAGGACAGAGGAAACAGTGAGTGCTGTGCAGCCTGCAGGGCGGGTTACCTGTCGCTCTGGTGCCGAGCATTCGTCTGTCGTAGATCCGCACCGAGCTGTCGGAGCAGCCCACAGCCAGGTAGTACGGCACCAGGGGGGAGATGGATATAGACGTCGCTGCCCTCCGACAGTTTATCAGGATGTCCTGAAATCAGAGCAAACACGAGAAGGAGGAGGAAAGGTTTAAACACAGAGTATAAAGTCAGCAGCTGGACTATTGAGAAGTATCAACAAAAATCTGACCCCTTTAAGAATCAGCATTCACATTAATAAAAGATTTTTGCGGACAGTTCAGTCCGGCTGAAGAATTCAGATGAAAATATTTCCACTTGGGTTTTTAAACGTTCCAGCTGTGGATGTCCACGTGCTCCACTAACAGGCTGTAGGGTGATTAACAGGGAGAGGTAACAGAGTCCGGAAAAAACTAAACCGATCTCAAGAAAGAAATGCGAGACGCAACGCAATCTAGAAGGCACAGCTACACACACACACACACACACAGGCCTGAAGCCAAGAGGACTGTTTTCTGAATTACTCCAGAGGCAGAAAGCTGCGTGTGAAGAGCGCAGTGCGGAAACAAACTCATAAAAAAGTGAAGGATCATCAATTCTATATAATAATTATGAACACTAAATAAAAAATATACCACCAATGAAGAAGATATTTCTATTAAATGTAATACAGACACAAACAAAACAGACGGAGGCAGCATGAGGTTCAATAACTGGAATAGATATTTACAACTCTACACATTCTGGTCTATTAAATCTTAAATTCCTTATTGTTTTTACTTATTTCTTTCATTTATTATTTGTTGTAAAGCACTTCGGTTCGCCGAAAGGATTGTTGTAAAGGGCTGTATAAATAAAGTACATTTACATTTAAATAAGGCCGATTTTTTTATCTGAAAAAAAGTTTGCGATTCAGAAGAAAATATGCTTCATTATGTACTAAAGGTTTGAAAGAACTAAAGGTCAAGATCAGTAATCTGGGGAAAATCTGTATTAATGCCCATAAAATGCAATAACAAATTGGCTAAATTGTATATATTGATCCTAATTCTTTTTTATTCCTGTTTAAATTGTTAAAAAATTGAATATTTTTTGATTTTATTGATGCTTCTTGCTGTTATAACACTGTAAATGTCCCCGTTGTGGGACTAATAAAGGGAATTATCTTATGAAAACCGTCAGCGTCTCCGTACATCTTTGCAGTCTTCTTTCGTGCAGCTCGTCTTGGTGCGCAGGTCGAACCATCGCACCGTCCCGTCCTCCCCACATGACAGGAACGTGTAGGGGTCGTTTGGTACCGTCATAATCTGGCAGAACAAAGAGGGAAGCTGCTGTTAGACGACAGAAACCAGCAGAGGAAGATGTTTGTTTCCCTCCTCGGTACCTCGTACGCCGTCCCGTAGTGGCAGGTGAACTGACACTGTCTGTTGTGCTCGGGGCTTTTCTCCGTGTTGGTGTAGTAGATGATGCCGTCACCAGAGCACGAGATGATCTCCTGGTCGTTGGTGTGGGGCATGAACTTGGCGCTGAAGATATTCGCCCGGTGACCTGAACGTATGGACTTCTTGACCTGAGGAGAAGAGAAACACAGACAGAGTGATCATTTTAACTGGTGTTACATTCGCAGAATGAGTCATGATTATCTTTATTCTCATTTTGATTGAAAAAAGTAAAATAAAAAGTTGTTTTTATATTTATTTGACTCTACAATAGCAAATATTACTAATCAACAACGGAAGTTTTATGAAGCGAGTTTGATTTTAACATATGAGAAAAAAATCTACCTCGGTTTTTAAATGAAAATGTGCTATTTAATTAATTTCTGTTGCATTTATGTGGTATTTTATTTGATTTTGTGCCCTTTTTTTGTCCTTTTTATTTATTTTCCTGATTTTATTTGTGTCCAGATTAGTTTTTTCCCTTTGCTTCATGACCTGCTTTTCATCTCATCTTGTGTTGTATTATGTCGTTTACCTTTTGGAAAACTTTGAATACAACAAATTTTTTATAAGCACAAGAACTACAGCTGTGAAAACTGCTGAAATAATAGCCAAGGAAATTAATTAAACATAAAAAAAAACGCTGCCACAGTGGCTTGCTGCTGGATTTTTTTTTTTCTAAACAACTAAATATCAAACACTTAAACTCGGTACCCAAAAACTCTCAAGCCAACTGAGTGATTAAAAGAGTGTTTAATTGACAAACAGCTGGATAGAATAAAAAATAAAATCAGTTTTATCTTCTTTTGTTCATACAAAAAAAAGTTAATTCAACCCTCTTCTGTGTTTCCTCTGCTAATACAGTCAGATGTTTTCAGTGGAAGTGTTCATAACTGTGTTTACCTTTTTGTTGTACGGGTTGGAGATAACCAAAAAGGTGTCGTCTGAACCCGACAGCAGATATTCACCCGTGTCGTTCCAGGATATCGTGTTGACCTGCAGAGAGAAAATAACTCAGATTAAGCAAAGACACCTTGAAGTCTAAATTACTGCTGAAAGGATTCGTTTATTATTATTATTATTTTTTAACTGAAGATTCACTGATTCTAGCTTCTCAAAGGTGAGAATTTACTGATTTTCTATCATTTTTATATCACTCTAAAATGATTTTTTTTAAAAACATTTTGAAGATGTTTTTTGAGCTCTGAGAAAAAGTGACAGGCATTTCTTAGATTATCATAATTAAAAAATGAGAGTTACAAGATTAATGTGAGGAGTCATGAAATTATTATGAGCAGAGTCAATAAGAAAACTACATTTTCCTTAATTGTTTATTTATTTGTAAGAAACAATACAAAAACATTTAACAGTTTACAATAAGAAGCTACAGATGTATTTTTCCTCTGTGTAACTGTAGAGTCGGTCTATTTTGTAGATATTGTTCCTAATTTTATATCTCTTATCGTTTAAAGTGTTAGTAGTTTTTTATATTTCTTCTTGTTTAAAGTGTTCATACTTCTTGTTAGCATTGCTTGTTTCTATTTATTGTTATTTTATTAATGATTCTTTCTATTTTTGCTGCTTTAACTTATTTTAATGATCTTACACAGGATTAATAGGCTGATCTGGTTAGGCTTCTCTAATTAGAAAGACATTCATTAACACGTTAATTAAGATTCAACTGAATTAAATCACGGACACACATTTAACTCCGTTCATGAATCCAAAGCGGAGCTCAGTCTGAAGTCCGACCGTGGATCAATATTTCATTAACACCTGCTTGTTTTCAGCTTCAGCGTTTCATCACTTCCTCCGATCTCTGCTGCAATCAGTGCGATGATGGCGCCCGGCCGCCCGTTCACCACATCCTGCTAACTGACTCTCATCTCATAAAGCATCTAAAGCTGCATTCAATCGATCCTGAGCGTCTGCAGCAGACTGTGATCAGCAGTGAGGAGGAGCTGCCCCGAGTCTCATGTGGTGAAAGATTAGCACACAGACGGCGAGCAGCGGCTTCAAACGAGGCGGGACGAGGTGATCTAAATGTGGAGTATCAAGGAGCCTTTTTTTAAACGCAGGTCTGAGGATCTTGTGTAATGTGGCACAATGAAGCAGCTCAGCAGGCCTTCACCGTCTGCAGGCAGCTTCCATCATATGTGACCAAAAAAAATCTCTTTTGCAATTTTTATTTCCCAACTCATACTTCCACGTTTCCACTGATTTTGCAACAAGCCGTCAGGCCGCTCAGCACCTCCTCCAACAGCTGATACAGAAACACAGTGAGAGGAAGCAGCTTATCAGGGAGCAGAGACGCAGTTTACGGAGGCAACGAGGGGAAACGTGTGACAGCTTCACATTCCCAAACATGGTGTTTAAATGTGGTCCGGATGTTTCTCCATCCACAACCCTGGGTCCAAACTGTCAGGATGGTGGGTAAAACGCAGATAAAAGCAAATCTAATAATCCTGTTTGACTTATAATATTAAATTAAAAAAAGCACAAGAAAAATATATTTAATTTTCAACAGAGAGAAGCTTGAACCAGATAATATTTTAGCCTGTCTATTGACTAATTTTGCTTCTTTTTTTCAACAATAAACTTAACAGTTTCATTATTTTATGTTGATCAAATAATTAATAATTAGCTTTCAGCATCTGTATTTGAATCTTAAATCCTGAAGATGGTAACTTCCTCTAACTGAGCCAAAACGTCTCTTTTCAGACATTGTGGGAGATTTTTCTGACTTTTAGATTCTTTATTCTGTCATTTTTGTGCAGCAGTAGAGGCTCCAGAGGTGTCATGTCTCTGATCTGTCACTTCCTGAAGATGCTTCATTGTTTTTCTTTTTGAAAAATACTGATCATATTGTTGGTGATTTATAAAAGACTCAAATATAACAACAAGTGTCCATCTCATATTACCAAAGCCCAAAGAAAAACATCCTAAGTGCTTTAAAACCGACACGATATAAAATGTTTAATTAAATGTGACAGAGAAAAGCAAGATCAGCACATTTAAGAAGTTGTTAACAGATAATATTTGGTGTTTTTGCTCAAAAATCAGCTGAAATATATAACTGATAACCAAAACTTGACAGTAATTAAATAATTTTCCATCCTCTGGCACTTCATAACATAAACACAGAGCAGCTCAGTGTTTCCTACACAGACATAAACCTGCTAATTTATGCAGAAAACATGTAATGAAATGCAACAAACATGTTCCTGAGATCCTTTAAGCGCCTCAGACGGGACGGGTACTAAAGTGAAGCTCTGCTGCGGTTGTTTTGGACGGACTGATGTCCGGGCCGATAGTGTGACAGGACGTGTGACTGTTATGTCAGCTTCAGGTTACTCAGAGGTATTAACCAGCTGGCCTGGAGTCAGAGATCTGCTCTCTGTCCCACACTCAGGCTTCAAGGTGTGTGTGTGTGTGTGTGTGTGTGTGTGTTCCTGACATGAAAATAAATGAAGAGATAGAAGAACATCACTTACGCAGCCATCGTGTACATTCAGCGTCCCTTCAAGTTTCAGTCTCTGGACAAATTCTCTTCTACCTGTAAAAAGAAACAACAACAACTGTAACATAATGACAGGTTTTCTTATTGCATATGCATGTTTTTGGGAATGTATCAAAAGAAGGGTATGATGCAATTTCAAAAAGTTGCATTAATTGTAATAATGAATCACAATATTTGTAGAATTGCAGTGAACTAGTGAATCAGCCTCCGTGTTTCATGATAGGACGGAATCAGGAGATAAGCAACTGTGTCCCAACAATAGTGTCTGTTTATCATCCATCCATCTGTATATCTATTCATCCATCCATCCATCTATATATTAATTCCTCCATCTATCCATCTAAATACAGATGGATGTATCATCCATTCATCCCTCCACAGTTGCACTTTCCTTCCTCCTTGTTGGATGCAGCAGAAGTTCTGTGCTATAAAATATCACATTAAACATTAGGATGCAGTGTTTATGGATCATGTGCTGGATTATTTATTTATTTATTTATTATTTTATTTATTATTTATTTATTATTAGATTATTCATGCAGGGGGAACATTTCTTACACTCAACTTGTGCAACAGAAAAAAAGACATTTTCATACATTTCCATGCTGCTGAACACAATAAAATATACATAATATATAATATATGAGACTATAGGTGGACAGCTCTTTGGGAGAATTGCATGACAATAAAACACACATTAAAATGTTTTGAGTAAGCAGCATTAACTTTATTATGAGGAAAATATATGTTTAATTTGATCTCTAGATAAATTACCCTAAGTTATTGTTATGGGGCAGCTAATATTTTCTCTTTTCTTTACAGAGTTTATCAGTTATTCAGTTATTTTGTGAGACTTTTCATCACCAGGTCCAAAATCCACACTAACTCTAAACAGCTCCTGTGTACTCTATTGTTTTTTGTAAAAGACATAAATCAGTGTATAAAAAACAACCTTCATCTCTGAGTGTGCTGTTGACACTTTTCTCCCACAATGCACTGCACAAAGGGAAATGGAGGAGATGCTCTCAGCTGTTAAAAAACACTTGTGAATGATGTAAAACAAATCAGAAAACTGAAAAATAACGCTTTATATTTGGGGAAATCAAAACATTTCACTGCGTCTGTGTTGACTGTAACTGAAAGTGTAAAAAGATCTTCCTCTTTGTCCGGGTTTTTGCTTGGTTTGCAAAAAGCTTTACATTTTGTTTTGCTTTGTCATTTTCAAGTGACTTTATTATTTCCAGTGTAAAATGTCAAACTAGTTTTAAAAAGGATATGAATTCCTTGTATTAGGACTGGGACACATAAATCTTGGTATGAGGATGAAGCAGCTTTTATTCTTCATTCAGTAAGTTTTTATATTTTGAAAAAGAAAGAAGTTAAGAAGAAATCGAGCTGCTGAGAATCTAATCCAGAACTGTGACTGAGCAGGTTTTTTATTAGTGCTGCAGGAATCAGACAAGTCTGAATTTGTGTTTCCTGTAAATCAGGATCACAGGGAGCAACAGTAATAATAATAGTAATGGTACATATGAAAATGTTGGAATAATAATATGAAAATATTCCTGCTTCTCATATAAGAAGTTTTTCTTTTATATAATTAATTTGACAGTTCTAATTTAAAAGGTTATGTAAATGTTTTTAAACTTACTATTTAGTAAAAAATAAATTCCTTATTCCCAGAGCTGAACAGTCTTAAAGTCATTCAGTTTAAATGAATGCAGCAAATTCTTGTATTGGAGGAAAATAAATGACTCAAACTATTTATTGATTATCAAACAAATGTAATTTTTTACAGCATTTTCTGCTATTTAGGCATGAAAATTTCCTTTTACAATCATAGATCCTTTAAAATAGCTGGCCATTACTTTTTCTTTCTTTTTTTTTTACTGTTATTTCAATATGTGTTTTCAACGTATAAGTTTTCAAATCTTTGCTAATTCAAAGTCCAGCTTCATGTAAAACAGGATCTAAGTCGAATTAACACTAAAATCTTTCTAAAGTTCAGAGAAAGTGCTGCACATACGTTTAAATTTCCTCTAACCTCTGCAGAAGTGTCTCTGGAATTCGATGTGGTCCTCGACTTGTTGCCCCCATCCCCCTTTTCAGTCTAAATATATCCTCCGACAGCTCTGACCCACACATCACTGCCTGCATCCTCCACCCAGAACACAATAACAGCTCGCACCGTATCTCAGTCAGGCTAAATACAGCGCTGACAAAACCTCTGCGGCACCTGCCCACCGCCACAGGCTGCTGAACCTCCAGCAGACGCTGTCAGGTGCCGACTGTTTGTCTTTAAACTGTCTGCAGCGCGTTCACACCGTACTGTCACCAACAACATGTAGCAGACGATCAGGGAAAGAAATCCCATCGTCACTTTTATACTTTTGCTCTGATTGTTTAAAGCAGGAATGAAAAACAAATATATAAATTAGAGCCTGACAGACATATATCGGTAATATATCAGCTGATATTGGTCCTATTAAAGGTGTATCGGTATCTGTGTATGTGCTGTCCGATATCTGCCCTTATGAAAACTTTATTCACACAATATATAAATGAATAGAAAATGTAGCTTGGCGTGATTTAGAAATGGTGTTGATGAGGTTTATTTAGCTATTTATTTTATCCCTTTTTATTCTTTATTTTCTCAGTTATCATTTATAGAATTGGCTGACAATGTGATACATTGTTTGTATAATAATGTCTAACAATGTTAAATATTATTTCATAGTTCTATGTTTGAAAAAGAAAGTAGCTCTCTGGGTACAGTTGCAGAGTGGTGAAAAATTGATGCAAAATCCACATAAAATATTTAATATATCGGCCACCATATTGTTTAACGAGTAATTTCCCCTCTAAAATCATTATTGGTACTGGTCTCAAAAATCCCACATCAGTCGGGCCCTAATAAAAATGATCTTAAACAACATGACACAGCAAAAAACAAAAAGTTGTGGCACTGTTTAAAAATGCGAATTAAAACAGAGAATAATGATTTAAACTGACTCATATTACAATATCAGTCAATTTGGTATTTTTTCCAAATTGTCCTGACCTGTTTTTAATTGCAAAATAAGAAAAAAAATTGTATAAACTCTAACTGTAACTGTGCTTATTTCTGGAAGTTCTGACTTTTGGTACTTATAATTATTTTTATAATCCAGTGTTGCTACATTCAATGACACATGGTTACATTGGAGGTTAATAATAAGGATTGATTTATGTATGAATGCATGAATGTATATTTTTTGCTCTTTAATTTCACTCAGCTGTTATATCAAGTTTGCACTAGAGTAAAATAAAAAATACTTAGTAGTTTTTTTTTTGGTGACTAAACAAAAATAAGCTTTGCCATTCAGATATTTATTGATGCTATATGATGTTATGCATCTGTTCTGTCCTAAGTGTTTCATTTTCGTTTTATCTGCCTAATGTTGTTTATCCCTAATGCACCATCAGTTGTGGCACTTCCATTTCCCTTGTGTAAGTGTCTGTATAATGATTTTATCTTATTATGGTGGTATGAAAGAAGATTTTGGTCTTATGGCCTTAATTTAAATGCTGCAATTCCTTGAATGGGGGAGATAAACATGATTTTTCTGGAGCTATTACCCCATAAAAGGATGCACTATTAAGGATTATGTATAAAATTTAATCCCATCTGTGTGGTGCTCTGGCTCTGGACTCTGCTGTTTAACATGATTAAATGAAATGTGCAGGCTGTGTTTACACTGGGACTCCGCAGGAGCAACTTCTCTGTTGTTATTATTATTATTATTATTATTATTATTATTAAGCAGCTCGGAGCACAGTCATGTTGCTGTCAGTTGAAATGATTCAGCAGCACAGACTCAACCTGCAGCGGAGTTACCTGCTGCCAAAACACAAAATAAAATAATACATGTTTCCTTCTCATGTCACCTGCGGCAGCGTTAGCATCCGAGGCTTGTTTTGTTCTTACCTAGATAGTTGGTCCTGATGGTGTTCGGCTCGTTGTATCCAATTAAACGTTTATTTACATCCCAAACCAGGTTTCCAGAGCAGGACATTGTGACCATATGTGGGTTTTAATTAACAATAACATTGAAACTAAGCTAACCGTCCCTGTTGATGTCGCCTTTTATGTGTCGTCGCTGGAGCTTGTTTTCCATGGATCAGTCCCGGGGAGTCGGGACAGCGCTAACGTTAGCTCGCTGCGACGCTCCACGGCCGCATCGCTGGAGGTGAGAGACTCGCTGCTGTCCTCCGGTCTCCGCCGTCCTCATGAGTTTACATCCACTGTCCTCCTCTGCGCGGCTAACTATCCGTCCTGCTAGCCTAGCCTGGTTTATTTCTTCTAGCAGGCAGCGGTCAGCTGTGTCCAAACAACGCGAGAAACTACGTGATTTGAGCGAGAGCACAGGAGCGCTCGTTTTAACGAGCCACACAGCCGACGGGGCGGGTGGCGCAGAAAGTCCTGCAAGAAACATTAGTTGAACAGTTTTCGGCAGTGGTGGAATCTAACTAAGTCAATTTAGTACCGTACTTACGTACAATTTCAAGGTAATTGTACTTAACTTGAGTATTTCCACATATGTAACTTAACTTTTAACTCCACTACTTTTATCTGACAGCTTTAGTTACTTTTCAGGTCGAGATTTAAAAATATGATACATTTAAAATGATTACCATGATTATAAATCAAACCACATAGAAGTATATTGAGTAGTTAAAATCAGCCTACCTGGACAACAGTAAAATGCTGCTTGCATAAATGCATCAATAATAATAAACAGCCTTCTTTTGTTTAAATCTTTTTCCATATGAAACCAGGTTTGGTAGTATTTTATGGGCATGATACAAGTCTTCTGCTAATGTTATTCTTAT